>JAIUJO010002159.1:82500-85000 GCA_023846275.1 Vanilla planifolia
GTCTTCTTCTACTTGTTATTCTTTTTCTACTTATTCATCTTCTTCTTCCTCTTCTTCATCACCTTCTTTTTCTTCTTCTTCCCTTTGTTCTTCTCCTACTTCTGCTCTTCTTCTTCTTCTTCATCGTAATCTTTAATCCCTATTCTCTAATCTTTACTCCTTAATCCCTCCCTCCCAATGCCTTATCCTTAAATTTGTAATCCCTAATCACTATCCATAATCCCTATTCCCTAATCCTTAATCTTTAATCCCCAATCCATTCTTAATCCATAATCCTTAATCCATAATCCCTAAAGCATAATCCCTAATACATAATTTATAATCCTTAATCCCTAATCTATTTCACAATCCCAAATATGTAATCTTTAATCCTTAATCGTTAATCCTTAATCCTTAAACCCTAATCCCTAACACCTGATCTCTAATGCTTAATCCCTAATCCCTAATTTATAAACCATAATCCTTAATCTCTAATCTCTAATTCCTCATCCATAACCTTTAATCCTTAGTCCCTAATCCTTAATCTCAATTCCTGATCCATAATCTTTAAAGCTAAACCTAATTACATAATCTCTGATCCTTAATCCCTAATCTCTAATCCATAATCATGAATCCTAAATCTTAAGTCCCTAATCACTAATCTCTAATCCTTAACCCCTTATCTCTATTCTCAAATTCGTTATCCTAAATCCTAAATCCCTAATCCCCAACCCTTAGTAATTAATCCCTTAATCCTTAATCTCTAATCGCTAATCCTTGAACATTATTCCCTTCATCCCAAATCAATAACCCTAATTCGTTAACCATAATCTTTAATCTTAATTATCTATTACTTATTCTTTAATCCCTGCTCCCTAATCCCTAATCCTTAATCCCTAAACCCAAATCTTGAATCTGTAATCTATAATCCCTAATCTTTAATCCTTAACACCAAACCTTATATCCCTTACTCCTTAATCCCAAATCTTTAATCCCTAACCTATAATCCTTAATCCTTAATCCATCTCTTCTTTTTATTCTTCTTCTTTCTCTTTTTCTTCCTCTTCTTCTTCTTCTTCCTCCTCTTCTTTCTCTTCTTCATCCTCATCTTCTACTTATTTTTTTATCTCATCTTCCACATCTTACTCCTCTTCTTCTTCTTATTATTCCTCTTCTTCTACTTCTTCTTCTACTACTACTTCTTCTTCTTCTAATTTTCTTCTTCTTCTTCCTCATCATCATCTTCCACTTCTTCCTCTTCCTCTTCTTCTTCTTTTACTTCTTCTTCCTCTTCTTCTTCCCCTTCTTCTTCTTTTTCTCCATTTTCATCATTTCTTGTAATTCTTCTTAATCTTCTTCATCCTCTTTTGCTTCTTCTTCTTCTTCTTCATCTATTCCTTCTTCTTCTTCTTCTTCTTCTTATTCTTCTCCTTGTCCTTCTCTTTCTTCTTTTTCTCCTTCTCCCTATCTTTCACCTCCTCCTTCTCCTTCTCCATGTCCATCACCATCTCATTCTACTTCTCCTTCTCCTTCTCGTTCTCCATTTCCTTCTCCTTCTCCTCCTCCTTCTCCTTGTCCTCCTACTTCTCCTTCTCCTTCTTCATCTTCTTCTTCTTCTTCTTCTACTACTACTTTCTTATTTCTTACTTCTTATTTCTTATTTCTTCTTTTCTCTTTCTTTTTTCTTCTTCCTTCTTCCTTCCTCTATCCTTCTTCCATATTCTTTCTTCCTTCTTTCTTCTTTCTTCTTTATTTTCCGCTTCCTCTTCCTTTTCTTCTTCTTCTTTTTCCTCTTCATATTCCTCATCTTCTTCTTTTTTTCTTAATCCCTAATTCTTAATCTATAATCCATAATCCCTAATCCATAATATATCATCCTTAATCTCTAATCCCTAATCGTTAATCACTAATTCTTAATCCATAATCCCTAATCTGTAAGCCCTAATCCTATCTTAATCCCTTAATCTCTAATCCCTAATCCTTAATCTCAAATCTCTAATACTTAATCCCTAATCCCAAATTACTAATCACAAACCTCAAATCCATAATCCCTATTCCATAATTCATAATCCTTGATCCCTAATGCTAAACATTTAAAAATTAATCCCTTACTCCTTATCCATAATCCCTAATTCTTAATCCATAATCCCTAATTACTATTACTTATTTCCCAATCCCTAATCCCTTATCCATAATCCATATTCTCTAAGCCTTAATCCATAACTACAAATCCATAATCAATAATCTCAAATCCTCAATCCCTAAACCCTGATCCCTAACACCGAATACCTAATCCCTTCTTCAACAATCCATAATACCTAATATCTTATCCCCAATCCTTCACTCCCTAATCAATAACCTGTATTCCCTAATCCCTCCCTCTTTAATCCCTTTTCCCTAATCCTAACCCCTAATCTCTAATACTTAATCCATCTCTTCTTCTATTCTTCTTCTTCTTCTGCTTCATCTTCTTCGTCTTCTTCTTCCTAATCTTTTTCTTTTTCTTCTTTTTCCTCTTCTT
>JAIUJO010002159.1:90000-100000 GCA_023846275.1 Vanilla planifolia
TCTTCTTATTCTTCTTCTTATTTTTCTTCTTTCACTTTTTTCCTTATCTTCTTATTCCCCTTCTGATTCCTCTACTTCTTTTCCTTATTGTACTTCTTCTGCTTCATCTCCTTCTTCTTCTTCTTCTTTATCTTCTTCTACTTCTTTTTCTTCTTCATCTTTTTCTTCCTGTTCTTCTTACTCTTCCACTTCCACTTTGTCTTCTTATTCCTCTTCTTATTTCTCTTCTTCTTTTTCTTCATCTTCTCTGTTCTTCTTCTTCTTTTTCCTCTTTTTCGACTTTTTCTTCTTCTTTTTCTAAATCTTCTTCTTCTTCTTCCTCTTCCTCTTGTTCTTCTTCTTCTTCGTCTTCTTCTTCTACTTCTTCTCTTTCTTCTTCTACTTCTTCTCTTTCTTCTTCTCCTTCTTCTTCTTTTTCTTCTACTTCTTTTTCTTCTTTATATTCTTCTTGTCTTTCTTCTTCCTCTTCTTCTTCTTCTTCTTCTTCCACTTCTCCTTCGTCTTCTATTTTTACTTCTTTTTGCTCTTCTTCTTCTTTATCTTCATCTTTTTTTTCTTCTTCTTCATCTTCCTCTTCTTCTTCTCCTTCTTCATCGTCTACTTCTTCTTCTTCTTCTACAACTACTACTACTTCTTCTTCTCCTCCTTATCCTTCTACTTCTTTTACTACTTCTTCTACTTCTTCTTCTTCTTCTTTTTCTTGTTCTTCTTCTTCAACTTCTTCTTCTTCTTTCACTTATACTTCTTCTTCTTCTTCATCATCTTCTTCTTCTTCTTTTTCTTCCTCTTCTTCTTCTTCTTTTTTGTCTTCTTCCTCCTCCTCCTCTACTTCTTCTACTTCATCCACTTCTACTACTACTTCTTCTTCTTTATCTTCTTCTTCTTATTCTTCTTCTCCTCTTCCTCTTCTTCGTCTTATTTTTCTTCTTCTTCTTCTTCTTCTTCTACTTCTTCTTCTTTTACTCCTCTTCTCTCCATCTTTTTATTCTACTTCTTCTTCTTCTTATTATTCTTCTTCTTCTACAACTTCTTCTTATTCTTCTTTTTCTTCTTCTTCTTCTTCTTCTTCTTCTTGTACTTCATCTTCATCTTCTTCTTGCCTTTCTACTTCCTTTTCTTCCTGTCCTTCATCTTCTCCCTCTTCTTCAACTTCTTATTCTTCATTTTTTCCTTCTTCTTCCTTTACTTCATCCTCTACTTTTTCTCCAACTTCTTCTTCTTCTTCTTCTTCTTCTTCTTCTTTCTCTTCTTCTTCTTTCGCTTCTTCTACATCTTCTTCTTCTTCTTTTACTTCTACTTCTTCTTCTTCTCCATCCTCTTCTTATTGTTCTTCTTCTTCTTATTGTTCTTCTTCTTCTTATTGTTATTCTACCTCCATTTCTTCTTATTCTCATTCTTCTTCTTCTTTTCTTTGTCTTCTTATTCTTCTTCTTCTTCTTCTTCTTCTTAATCTTCTCTTTATAGTTCTTCTTCTTCTTCTTCTCAATGTTCCTCTCCTTCTTCTTTGTCTACTTCTTCTTCTTCTTCTTCTTCTTCTTCTTCTTCTTCTTCGTCTTCTACTTCTTCGTCTTCTTCTTCTTCTTCTTTTTCTTCTTCTTCTTCTTCTTCTTTTTCGTATTCTAACTCTTTTTCTCATTCTTCTATCTCTACTTTTTCTTCTTTTTTATCTTTTTCATCTTTTTCTTCTTCTTCTTCTTTTTCTTCTTCTTCTTCTTCTTCTTGTACTTCTTCTACTTCTCTTTTCTCCTCAGTTCTTCTTCTTCTTTTTATTTTTCTTCTTCTTCTTCTTCTTCTTCTTCTTCTTCTTCTTTTTCTTCCTCTTCTTCTTCCTTTTCCTCTTCTTCGTCTTCCTCTTCTTCTCCCCCTTGATCCACTACTTCTTCTTCTTCTTCTTCTTCTTCATCTTCTTCTAGATAATCCTCTCCTTCTTTCTCTTGTTCTTCTTCTTCTCAAACATCCTCTTCCCCTTCTTCTTCTTCCTCATCAACTTCTTCTTCTTCTTTGACTTCTTCATCACCTTGCTTATCTTCTCATTCTTATTCTTCTTCCTCTCCTTCTTCTTTATCTTCTTCTTCTTTCTCTTCTTCTTCTTCTTCTTTGTCACCTTCTTCTTCTTATTCCCAATCTTCTTTTTCTTCTTGTTCTTTTCCTTCTTTTTGTCCTTCTTCTTCTTCTTTTTGTACTTCTTCTTCTACTTCCTCCATTTGTTTCTTATCTTCCACTTCTTCTTCTTCTTCTTCTAATTTTTCTTCATTGTTTTCTTTGTCATCTTCTTGTTCATCCTTCTTTTCTTCCTTATCTTCATCTTCTAATTCTTCATCATCTTCTTGTTCTTCCTCATGTTCTTCTTCTTCCACCCGTTTCCCTTCTTCTTCTTCTTCCTTTTCTTCTTTTTTGTCCTCTTCTTCTTCTTCCTCTTCTTCTTCTTCTTCGTCCTGTTCCTCTTCTTCTTCTTCTTTGTTTTCTTCTTGTTCTTCTTCTTCTTCTTCTTCTTCTTCTCCTTCTCCTTCCTCTTTTTCTTCTTCTTTTTCTTTGACTTCTTCTTCTTTGACTTCCTTTTTTTTCTCTTCTTCCTCTGTTTCTTGTTCCCCTTCATCGACTTCTTCTTCTTGTTATTCTTCTTCCTCTTCTTCTTCATGTTCTTAAATTTCTTCATCTTCTTCTTCTTCTTCTTCTTAGTCTTCATTGTCATCGACATCTTGTTCTTCTTCGTCTTCTACTTCTTCTTCCTGTTCTTCTTCATCTCATTTTTCATCATTTTCTTCTTCTTGTTCTTATTTTTCTACTTCTTATTCTTCATCCTCTAATTCCACTACTTTCTTTTTTTTCTTCTTCTTCCTCTTCTCCTTCTTGCTCTTCTTCTTTTTCTTATTCTTCTTCTTATACCTCTTCTTCATCTTCTTCTTCCTCTTCCTCTTTTTCTTTTTCTTCTTCCACTTCTTCTTCCTCTTCCTCTACTTCTTCTTCTTCTTCTTCTTCTCCTTATCCTTCTTACTCTTCTTCATCTTTCATTTCTTCTTCTTCTCCATCTTCTTCTTCTCTTCTCCTTCATCTTCCTCTTCATCATCATCATCATCATCATCATCTTCTTCTTCTTCTTCTAGTTCTTTTTCTAGTTATTCTTCCTCTTGTTTTTCTTCTTTTTCTTCTTCTTCTTCCTCCTCTTTTACTTCTTTTTCCTCCTCTACTTCTTCCTCTTCTTCCCCTTCATCTTCCTCTTCTTCCCCTTCATCTTCCTCTTCTTCCTCTTCTTCATCTTCCTCTTCTTCCTCTTCTTCTTCCCATTCTTCCTCTTCTTCAAGTTCTTCCTCTTCCTCTTCAACTTCTTCATCTTCGTCTTCCTCTTCTTCTTAGTCATCCTCTTCCCGTTCTTCTTCTACCTCGTCAACTTCTTCTTCCTCTACTTCCTTTTCTTCCTCGTCTTGTTATTCTTCTTCTTCTTCCTCTCCTTCTTCTTTCTCTTTTTCGTCTTTCAATTCTTCTTCTTCTTCTACTTGTTGTTCTTGTCTTTCCTCCTCTTGTTCCTTATCTTCCTCTTCTTCTTCTTCCTCTTCTTCTTCATATTCTTCTTCTTCCACCTCTTCTTCCACTTCTTCTTCTAGCTCTTCTTCTTCTTCTTCTTTTTCCTCAACTTCTACTTATTTTTCTTCCTCTTCTCCCTCATCATCGTCCTCTTCTTCTTCTTCATCTTTTTCCTCTTGTTCTTCTTCTTCCTCCCCTTTCTTTTCTTCATCTTCTTCTCCTCCTTCTCCTTCTACTTCTTCCTCTTCTTATTATTCTTCTTCTTTTCCATCCTCTTCTTCTTCTTCTATTTTTTATTTCTCTTCTTCTTATTATTATTCCTCTTCTTCTTCACCTCTTTTTCTTCTTCCACTCCTTCTTCCTCTTCTTCTTCTTCTTGTTATTCTTCCTCTTCCCCTTTATGTTCTTCCTCATCTCCTTTATTTCTTCTTCTTCTTCTTTCGCTTTATCATCATCTTCCTCGACATCTTCTTCTTCTTTGTGCTTCTTCTTTTTCTTCTTCTTCTTCTTTTGTTTTTCTTCTTCTCCTCCATCTTCTTCTTCTTTATCTTTTTCTTGTGTTTCTTCTTCTTTCTCTTCTTCTTTATCTTCCTTCTATTTTTCTTCTTCTTCTTCTTGTGTTTCTCCTACTTCTTTTCTTCTTCTTGATATTCTTTTTCCACTTCCTCTTCTTCATCCTTCTCCTCCTATTCCTCATCTTTCTCTTCTTGTTCTTCCTCTTCTTCTCCTTCTTCTTCACCTTCTTCTTCTTTCTCTTCCTCTTCTTATTCTTATTCTTCTACTTCTTTCTCATTTCCTTCTTGTTCCTCTTGCTCTTCTTCCTTAACTTACTACCCTTTCTCCTCCTCTTCTTCCCATTCTTCTTCTTCCCTTTCTTCTTCTTCATCTTCTTCTTCTTCATCTCCTTCTTATTTTTCCTCTTTCACTTCTTCTTCTTCTTCTTCTTCAATTTCTTCCTCCTCCTCCTCCTTCTCTTCTTCTAGTTTCTCTTCTTCTTCTTCTTCTTCTTTTTCCTGATCTTTCTTTTCCTCTTCATCTTTTTCTTCTTCTTCCTCTTCTTCTTCTCCTTCTTCTTCCAACTACTACTTGTTCTTCTGTTTCATCTTCTTCTCTTCTTCCCCACCCTCGTCTTCTTCTTCTTCTTCTTCCTCTTCTTCTTCTACTTTTTCTTCTTCTTCTTGTTCTTCTTCCTCTTCTTCTTGTTCTTCTTCCTCTTCTTCTTTTTCTTCCTCCTCTTCTTCTATTTCTACTTCCTCTTTGCCTTCTACCTCATACTCTTCCTTTTCCTCTTCATCTACCTCTTCCCTTTCATCATCTTCTTCTTCTACTTCTACTTCTTCAACTTCATACTTCAGCCATCCTTCTTCCTTTGCCCATCTTATTTCTTCCTTCTTCCTTCTTTATTCTTTTCTCCTTCCTTCTATAGTCCTACTTCTTCCATCTTAGTTCATCCATCTTCTTTCTTCTTTCCACTTTCTTCTTCTTCCTTCTTCTTCTTCTTCTTCTTCTTCCTATTCTTCTTCTTCTATTTCTTCTTCTACATCTTCTCTTCTTATCATTAATCCTCTTCTTCTTCTTCGTACACTTCTATTTCTTCTTCTTCTTCTTCTACTTCTTCTTCTTCTATTTCTTCTTCTTCTTTTTCTTCTTCCTCATCTTCTTCTTCATCTTCTTTTTCCTCAACTTCTTCTTCCTCTTCTTCTTTTTATTCTTCTACTTCTTCTTTTTCTTCTTCTTCGTCTTCATCATCATCATCTTTTTATTCTTCCTCTTCTTCTTCTTCTTCTTCTTCTTCTTCTTCTTCGTCTTCTTCTTTTTCTTCTTCTCCATCTTCTTTTGCTTCTTCTCCTTCTTTTGCTACTTCTTCTTTGCCTTTTTCTTTTTCTTCTTCTTTTCTTCTCCCTCTTCGTCTACTTCTTCTTCTTATTCTTCTTCTTCTTCTTCCACTTCTTCCTCTTCTTTCTCCTCTTCTTCTTCTTCTTCTTCTTTGTCTTCTAATCTTCTTCCTCTCTTTCTCTTCTTTTTCTTCTTCTACTTCTTCTTCATCTTCTTCTTCAACTTCTTTCTCATCTCCTTCTTCTTTGTCCTCTTCTTCTTGCTCTTATTCTTCTACTTTATGTTCTTATTCTTCCTCTTGTTCTATTTCTTCCCCTTCTTCTTCTGCTTCTTCTTCTTCTTAATTTCTTACTTTTTCCTCTTCTTCTTTTTTTCAACTTTTTCTTCCTCCTATTCCTCATCTTCCTTTTCTTCTTCTTCTTCTTCCTCTTATTGTTCTTTTCCTTCCTCTTCTTCTTCTTTCTCTTTTTCCTCTTCTTCTTATTCCTTTCTTCTTCACCATCTTCCTCTTGTTCTTCTTCCTGTTCTTCCCCTTTTTCTACTTCATCTTTTTCCTATTCTTCTCCTTCGTCCTTTTCATCTTCTTCTTCTTCTTATTCTTCCTCTACCTCGTCTTCCTATTTTTCTTGTTTTTGCTACTTCTTCTACTTCTTCTTCTTCTGGTTCTTTCTCTCATCTTCCTCTTCTTCTTCTTCTTCTTCTATTTCTTCTTCATCTTCTTCTTCTTTTTCTACAACCTCTTCTTCATCCTCCTCCTCCTCCTATTCCTCATCTTCCTTTTCTTCTTACTCCTCTTCTTCTCCTTCTTCATCGTCTTCTTATTCTTTCTCTTCCTCTTCTTCTTCTTATTCTTCTACTTCATCATCTTCTTGTTCTTCTTCCACTTCTTTCAAATCTTCCTTTTCCTCTTCCTCTTCTTCTCCTCCCATTTCTCCTCTTCTTCTTCTTCTTTTTCTTCTTCTTCTCCTTCTTCTTGTTATTCCTTATCTTCTTCTTCTTCTTCTTCTTCCTCTTATTCTTCTACTTCTTATTGTACTTCTTCTTCTTCTTCTTCTTCCTCCTCTTCCACTTATTCTTTTTCCTCATCCACTTCTTCTTCTATCTCATCTTCCTCTTCTTCCTTATCTTCCTCACCTTCTTCTTCTTCTTCTTCTTCTTCCTCATCTTCTTCTTCTTTTTCTTCTTCTTCTTTCACTTCTACTTTTTCTTCTTCTTCTTCTTTTTCCTCTTCTTCTTCTTCTTCTTCCCCTTCTTCATCTTATTCTACTTCTTTTCCTTTTTTCTTCTTCTTCCTCTTCTTTTTGTACTTCTTCTTCTTCCTCCTCCACTTATTCCACATCTTCCTCTAATTCTTCTCGTTCCTCTTCTTCTTGTTGCTCTACTTCATCTTCATCTACGTCTTCCTCCTCTTCTTCTTCTTCTTGCTCTTCTTCTTCTTCATCATCTTCTTCTTCTTCTTTCTCCTCTTTCTCATCTTCTTCTTCTTCATCTTCCCACTTTTTCTACTTCTTTTTACTCTTCTTCTTCTTCTACTTCTACTTCTTCTTCTTATTCTTCTTATCCTTCCTTCTCTTCTTCTTCTTCTTCTTCTTCTTCTTTTCTTCTTTTTCGTCTTCTTCTTTTTCTTCGTTTTCTTCTTCTTAGTCTACTTCAACTTTTTCCCTCTTCTTCTTCTTCTTTATCATCATCTTTACCTTGTTTTTCTTGTTCTTCTTCCTCTTTTTATACTTCTTCTTCTTTTGCCTCCTTTAGTTCATCATCTTCCTCCTCTTCTTCTTCTTCATCATCTTATTTTTCCTCTTGTTCTTCTTTCTCTTCTTCAAATTCTCATTCTTTTTCTTCTTCCTCAACTTCTTCTTTTTCTTCTTCCTCTTCTTTTGCATCTTCCTCTTCATCTTCCTCTTTTACTTTCTACACTTCTTCTTTCTTTTATTTCTCTTCTTCTTCTTTTTCTTCAATATCTTCTTCTTCCTTTTCTTCCCCTTCTTCCTCTTAGTCTTTATCTTCTTCTTTTTCTTCTTTGCCTTCATCTTCTTCTTCTTCTTCTTCTTCTTCTTCTTCTTCTACTACTGCTTCGCTTTATTTGGTCTTCTTCTTTTTCCGTTGCTTCTTCTACCTCTTGTCTTCTTCTTCTTCTTCTTCTTATTCCTCTTCTTGTTGTCATTCATCCTCTTTTACCTCTTCTTCATCTTCGTCCTAATCCTTTGCTTCCTTTTCTTCATCTTCATCTTCTTCTTCCTCTTCTTCCGCATCCATCTAGTCATCTTTTTCTTCTTCATCTTCTTGCCCTTTTTTCTCTACTTCTTGTCCATGTTCTTCTTCCCCTTCTTCATCTTCTTCTTTTTCTTCTTCTTCCTCTTCTTCTTCTTCTTCTTGTTCTTTTTCTTCTTCTTTCTCCTCCTATTCATCTTCTTTTTCTTCTTCTTCTTCTTCTTCTTCTTCTTCTTCTTCTCTTTCTTCTTCTTCTTCTTCTTTCACTTCTTATAATTTTTCTTCTTCTTCTTGTTCTTCTTGTTCTTCTTTTTCTTCTACTTGTTCTTCTTCTTCTTCATCAACTTCTTCTTGATCTTCTTCTTCAACTTCATTTTCTTCATCTTCTTCTTCAACTTTTTCCTTTACCTCTTCTTCTTGTTCTTCTTCTTCTTCTTAATGTTTATCTTCTTCTTCTTCTTCTTCTTCTCCTTCTTGTACTTCTGCATCTACTTCTTCCTCTGCTTCTTCTTCTTCTTCTTGTTCTTCGTCCTCTTCCTCTACTTCTTCTTCTTCCTCTTCTTCTTCTTCTCCCACTTCTTCTCCCTCTTCTTCTTCCTATTCATCATCATCATCATCTTCTTCTTCTTCTTCTTCTTCTTCTACAACTACTACTACCACTACTTCTTATTCTTCTTCTTCTTTTCTTCTTCTTCATCATCTTCTTCTTCTTCTTCGTCTTCTTCTTCCCTTCTTCTTCTTGCTATTCTGTTTCTTGTTCTACAACTACATATTCTTCTTCTCCATCTTCTTCTTCTTCTTTTCTTCCTCCCCTTCTTCATCTTCTTCTTCTTCTTCTTCTTCTTCTACTTCCTCTTCTTCTTCTTCTTCTTCTTCTTCTTCTTCTTCTTCTTCTATTTCCTCCTCTTCTTCTACTTCTTCTTGTTCTTGTTCTTCTTCTTCTTCTTCTTCTCTTCTTCTTCTTTTTCTTCTTTGTCTTCTTCTTCTTTTTCTTCCACATCTTCTTCCTCTTCTTCTTCTTATTCTTCTTCTGATTCCTCTACTCCTTCTTCTACTTCTTCTTCTTCTTCCTCTTTTTCTTCATCTTTTTCATCCTTTTCTTCATTTTCTTCCACTTTCATTTTGTCTTCTTCTTCCTCTTCTTCATCCTTTTCCTCTTCCTCTTCCTCTTCTTCTTCTTTTTCTCTTTCTTCTGCTTCTTATTCATTCTTCCTTCTTCCATCTTACTTCTTCCTTCGTCCTTCTTATTTCTTCCTTCTTCCTTCTTCATCTTCCTATCATCTTCTTGTTCTTCTTCTTTCTCTTCCTTTGCTTCCTTTTTTTCTTCTTCTTTCTCTTCTTCTCTTTTTGTTTCTTCTTCTCTTTTTGTTTCTTTTTGTTTCTTCTTCTTCTCCATCTTCTTTTTCTTCTTTTTCTCCTTCTTCTTTTTTTCTCCTTCTTCTTCATCTTCTTCTTCTTCTTCTTATTCTTCTACTTCTTCCTCTTCTTCCTCTTCTTCTTCTTCTTGTTCATTTTCTTCATCTTGTTCCTCTTTTTCCTCTACCTCATCTTCTTCTTCTTCTTCTTCTTCCTCTTCCACTTATTCTTCTTCCTCATCCACTTCTTCTTCTTCTTTCTCATCTTCTTCTTCTTCCTTATCTTCCTCACCTTCTTCTTCTTCTTCTTTTTCCTAATCTTCTTCTTCTTCTTCTTCTTCCACTTCTAATTTTTCTTCTTCTTCTTCTTTTTCCTCTTCTTCTTCTTCCTCTTGCCCTTCTTCAACATATTTTACCTCTTTTCCTTTTTTCTTCTTCTTCCTCTTCTTTTTGTACTTCTTCTTCTTCTTCCTCCACATTTTCCTCATCTTCCTCTAATTCTTCTTGTTCCTCTTCTTCTTGTTGCTCTACTTCTTCTTCATCTTCTTCTTCTTCCTCATCTTCTTCTTGTTTTTCTTACTAAACTTCCACATCTTCCTCTTCTTCTTCTTCTTCTTCTTCTTCTTCTTCTTGCTTCTTCCTCCCATTTCTCTAATTCAACTTCTCCTTGTTCTTCTTCATTCCCTTCTTCTTTATCTTGCTCTTCTTCTTCCTATTCTTCTTCTTCCTCTTCCTCTTCTCCTACTTCTTCTTCTTCTTCTCCTCCTTCTTTTTCTTCTTCTTTTTATTCTTCTTCTTCTTCTTCTTCTTCTTTTCATTCTCCTCCTCTTCTTCTTCTTCTTCTTTACTTCTTCTACTTCTTCTCCTTGTTCTTCTTGTTCTTCTTTTTTTCTTCTTTTTCTTCTTCTTCTTTTCTACTTCTTCTTCCTTTTTTCTACTTCTTCTTCTTCAACTTCCTTTTGTTCCTATTCTTCCTCTACGCTTCTTCGTCTTCTTCTTCTTCATCTTCTTCGTCTTCTTGAAATTCTTCTTCTACTACTTCTGCTTCTTCTTCTTCTTCTTTATCAACTTCTTCC
>JAIUJO010002159.1:105000-107500 GCA_023846275.1 Vanilla planifolia
ATCATCTTCTTCTTCCTCTTCTTCATCTTCTTCCTATCCTCTTCTTCTTCTTGCTTGCCTTCTTCTTCATCTTCTTCGTCATCCACCTCATCTTCTTCTTCTACTTCTTCCTATTCTTCCTCTTCTTCTTCTTCTTTCTAGTACTCTTCTTCTTCTTCTTCTTCTTCTTCTTCCTCTTCATCTTCTTCTAGTTTTTCTCCTTTATCTTCTTCTTCTTCCCCTTCTTCTTCTTCTTCTTCTTCCTCTTCTTCTTTTTCATCTTCTACTTCTTCTGCTCATTGTCGTTCCTGTTCTTTTTCCTCTTTTTCTTCTTCTTCTTCTTCTTCTTCTTCTTCATCTACTTCTACTTCGTCTTCTTTTCCAACTCAAGTTCTTCTACTTTCTTTTCTTGCTCTTGTTCTTGTTCTTCTTCTTCTTCTTCTTACTTTTTTTCTCATTTTTGCTCATTTTCTTCTTGTTCCTCATTGTCTTCTACCTCACCTTCCTTTTCTTCTCCTTCTTCTTCTTCCTCCTCTTTCCCATCTTCTTCTTCCTCCACTTTCTCTGCTTCTTCTTCCTTTTCTTCTTCTTCATCTTCCCCTTCTTCTTGTTCCCCTTCTTCTACTACTATTACTACTTCTTTTCTTCTTAATCTTCTTCTTCTTCCTCTACTTGTTCTTCTTCTTCCTCCTTTTCTTCTTCTTCTTCTTCTATTTTTTTTTTTCATTTTCTACTTCTCCTTCTTCTTATTATTATTATTATTCATATTTTTCTTCTTCTTCTTCTTTTTCTTCTTCTTTTTCCTCTATTACTATTTCTTCTTCTTCCTCCACCTCCACTTCTTCTTCTACTTCTTCAATTACTACTTCTTCTTTTTCTTCTTCTTCTTCTTCTTTTTCATCGTCGTCGTCTTCTTCTTCTGCTTCTTCTTCTTCTTCTTCTTCTACTTTTTCTTCTTCTTCTTCTTCTTCTTCCTCTTCTTTTTCTTCATCATCTTCTTCTTCTTTTTCAACTTCTTCTTCTTCTTCTTCTTCTTCTTCTCCTCCTTTTTCTTCTTGTTTCCCTTATTCTTCTTTGTCTTTTTCTTCTTCTTTTTCTTCTTCCTATTCTTCTTCTTCTTCTTTTTCTTCCACTTCTTTTTCTTTTACATTATATTCTCTTACCTCTTCTTCTTCTTCTTCTGCTTGTTTTTCATCTTCTTCTTCTCCTCCTCCAGTTTCTCTTTCATCATCTTCTCCTTGTTCGCCTTCTTCTTCTTCATCTACTTCTTCTTTTTCTCCTTCTTCTTCTTCTTCTTCTTCTTCTTCTACTTTTTCTTCTTCTTCTCTTACTTTTTTTTCTCCATCTAATTCTTCTACTTCTGTTTCTTCTCCTTCTTTTTCTTCTTCTCCATCTTGATATTCTTCTTCTTTTCTTCTTCTTGTTTCTTTTTATTATTACTATTATTATTATTATTCATCTTCTTCTTCCCCTTCTTCCTCTTCTACTTGTTCTTCTTCTTCTTCTTCTTCTTCTCCATCTTCTTCGTCTTCTTCTTCTTCATCAACTTCTTCTTCTTCTTCTACTTCAGCTTCATCTCCATCTTTTCCTTCTTCCCCTTCTTCTCCTTCTTCTTTATTTTGCTTCTTAATCTTCTTCTTCGTCTTCTCCCTCTTCTTCTTCTTCTTCTTCATTCTTCTTCTTCTTCTTCTTATTCTACTCCTTTTTGTTTTTCTCCATCTTCTTCTTCTACTTGCTCTAATTCTCCTTGTTCTTCTTCTTCTTATTCTCCTTCTTGGTCATGTTTTTCTTCTGCTTCTTCTCCTTCTTCTTCTTGTCTTTCTTCTTTTTCTTGTTCTCCATTTTCTTCTACTTCTTTTTTATTTTTCTTCTTCTCCTGCTTCTTCTTTTTCATCTTCTTCTTCTTCCTCTTCTTCTCTTTCTTCTTCCCCTTCGTGTTTGCCTACATCTTCTCCTTCTTCTCCTTCATCATCTTCTTCTTCTTCTTCTTCTACTTCTACTTTCTCTTCTTCTTTTTCTTCTTCCTCTTCTTTTTCTTCTTCCTCTTCTTTTTCTTCTTCGTCAACTTCTTTTTAATCACCTTACTCTTTTTCTTCTTCTTCTTCTTCTTCTTCTTCTTCTTCGTCTTCTTCTTCTTCTTCTTCTTGTCCTACTTATTATTCTTCTTCTACTACTTCTTTTTCTTCATCCTCTTCTTCTCCTTCTTCTTTGTCTTCTTCTTATTCTCCATATTTTTCATCTTCCTCTTCTCCTCCATTTTGCCTTTATCTGCTTCTCCTTCCTCTCCTTCTTCTTCTTCATCTACTTATTCTCTTCTTCTTCTTCTTCTTCTTCTTCTTCTTCTGTTCTTCTTCTTCTCCTCCAAATTTTTTTCTTCTACTCACTCTACTTCTGCTTCTTTTCCTTCGTTTTCTCCTTCTCCATCTTGATCTTCTTCTTCTTGCTTTTTGTTATTACTATTTTTATTATACATCTTCTTTTTTTTCGTCTTCTTCTCCTTCTTCTTCTAATTATTCTTGTT
>JAIUJO010002159.1:112500-115000 GCA_023846275.1 Vanilla planifolia
CTTCCCTTCTCCTTTTTCTGCTTGTTCTTCTACTTCTTCTACTTCTTCTTCTTCTTCTTCAGCTTCTTCTTCTCCTTTTTCTTCTTCTCCATCTTCTTCTTCTTCTTCTTCTTCTTCTTGCTTCTTTTTATTATTTTGATTATTCCTCGTCTTATTCTTCTTCTCCTTCTCTTTCTCCTCCTACTTCTTCTTCTTGTTCTTCTTCTCCTACTTCTTCTCCATGTTCTTCTTCTTCCTCTTCTCCTTCTCGTTCTTTTTCGTCTTCTCTTTCTTCTTCTTCTTCTTCTTCTTCTTTTTTCTAATTTTGCTTCTTATTTTACTTCTTCTTCTTCTTCCTCTTCTTCCCCATCTTATTCTACTTCTTCTTATTCATCTTCCTCTTGCTCTTCTTGCACATCTACCTCGTCTTCCTCTCATTCATCATCTTCTTCTTCCTCTTCTTCTTCTTCTTCCTCCTCTTTCTCTTCTTCTTCTTCTTCATCTTCCTCTTCTCCGTCTTCTTATTCGTCCTCTTCCTCTTCTTCTTCTACTTCTTCAACTTCTTCCCTTTCTTCTTCTTCTTCTTCCAATTCTTCATGTTCTTCTTCTTCTTCTTCTTCTTCTTCTTCTTTTCATCTTCTTTTTCTTCCTTTTCTTCTTCCACCTCTTCCCCTTCTTCTTCTTCTTCTTCTTCTTCATTTTCCTCTTCCATACCTCTTCTTCCTTTTTTTCTTCTTCTTCTTCTTCTTCTTCTTCTTTTCTTCTTCATCTTCATCTTCATCATCATCATCTTCTTCCTCTTCTTCTTCTTCTTCTTCTTCTTCTTCTACTACTACTACTACTACTACTACTACTACTAGTACTACTACTTTTTCTTCCTCATCTTCTTCTTCTTCTTCTTCTTCTTCTTCTTCTTCTTCTCTTCTTCACCTTCTTCATCATCATCTTCCTCATCTTCTTAATCTTCTTCCTCTTCTTCATCTTCTTCTTTTTCTTCTTCTTCAACTTCTTCAGTTTCCTCTTCTTCTTCTTCTTCTTCTTCTTCTTTGTCTTCTACTTCTCCTTCTCGTCTTCCTCTTGTTTTTCTTCTTCTTCTTCTTCTTCTTCTACTTTTCCACTTGTTCTTCCTCATCTTCTTATTCTTCTTCCAATTCCTCTACTTCTTCTTTTACTTCCTCTTCTACTTCTTCTTCTTTTTCTTCTTCTTCTTCTTCTTCTTTATCTTATTCTTTTTCTTCTTCTTCCTCTTCTTCGTCTTATTTTGCCTGTTCTTCTTCTTCTTCCACTTCCACTTTATCTTCTTCTTCTTTCTCTTCTTTGTTTTTCTCTTCCTCTTCCTTTTCTTCATCTTCTTCTACTTCTTCTTCTTCTTCTTCATCTTGTTCTTTCTTCCTTCTTCCATCTTTCTTTTTCTGTCATCCTTCTTCTTTCTTCTTTCTTCCTACTACCTTCTTCTTTCTTCCTTCCTCCATCTTCTTTCTTCCCTCTTAATTCTTCTTTCTTCATTCTTCTTTCTTCCTCTTTATTTTTCATCATCATCATGTTCTTCTTCTTCTTCTTCTTCTTCTTCTTCCTCTTCTTCTTCTTCTTCTTCTTCTTCCTCTTCGTCTACTTCTTCTTCTTCTTCTTATTCTTCTTCTTCTACTTCTTCCACTTATTCTTTTACTTTTCCTCTTCTTCTTCTTCCTCTTCTTCTTCTTCTTCTTCTCTTCTTCTTCCTCTTCTTCTTCTACTTCTTGTTCTTCTTCCTCTTTCCTTTCTTCTTTCTCTTCTTCTTCTTCTTCTTTTTCTTCTTCTTCTTCTTCTTCTTCTTCTTCTGCTTCTTCTTCTTCTTCTTCTTCTTTACTACTACTTCTTCTTCTTCATCTTCTTACTTCTCCTCCTCTTCTTCTTCTACTACTTCTTCTTCTCCTTCTTCTTTTTCTTCTTTTTTTGCTACTTCTTCTACTTCTTCTTCTACTACTGCTACTATTACTACTACTACTACACCTTATTCTTCTTCTTCTTCATCATCATCATCAACATCTTCTTCTTCAACCTCTTCTACTTCTTCAAATTTCTCTTCTTCCTCTTCCTCTTTCTCCTCTAGTTCCTCTTCATTCTCTTCTTCTACTTTCTCATCTTTTACTTCTTCCTCTTCTTCTTCTTGCTCTTCTTCTTCTTCTTCTTCTCTTTTTGTTTCTTATTCTTCTTCTTCTTCTTCCTCTTTCTCATCTTCTTCTTCTTCCACTTCTTCTTCCTCTTCTTTCTATTCTTCTTCTTCGTCTTCCTCTTATTCTTCTCTTCTTCATCCTCTTCCTCCTCTTCTTCTTCATCCTCTCCTCTTCTTCTTCTTCTTCTTCATCTTCTCCTTCTTATTATTCCTCTTTTTCCTCTTCTTCCTCATCATCTTCTTCTTCTTCTTCTACTTCTTGCTTCATCTTCTTTTAATTCTTCTTTGTCTTCTTCTTCCTCTTCTTCTACATCATCTTCTTCTTTTTCTTCTTATTCAACTTCCTCATCTTCTTCTTCTTCTTCTTCT
>JAIUJO010002159.1:117500-120000 GCA_023846275.1 Vanilla planifolia
TTCTTCTTCTTCTTCTTCTTCGTCTTCTACTACTACTACTACTTCTTCTTCTTCTTCACCTTCTTCTTCTTCTTCTTCTTCTTCTTCTTCTTCTTCTTCTTCTTCTTCTTCTTCTACTTCTTCTCTTCTTCTTCTTTTTCTTCTTTGCCTTTTTCTTCTTCTTCTTCCATCACATCTTATTCCTCTTCTTCTTCTTATTCTTCTTCTAATTCCTCTACTCCTTCTACTTCTTCTTCTTCCTCTTTCTCTTCATATTTTTCATCCTTTTCTTACTTTTCTTCCACTTCCATTTTGTCTTCTTCCTCTTCCTCATCCTTTTCCTCTTTCTCTTCCTCTTCTTCTTCTTCTTCCTTTTCTTCTGCTTCTTATTCATTCTTCCTTCTTCCATCTTACTTCTTCCTTTGCCCTTCTTATTTCTTCCTTCTTCCTTCTTCATCATCCTCATCATCTTCTTATTCTTCTTCTTTCTCATCCTCCACTTCCTCTTTTTCTTCTTCTCCTTCTTCTTCTACCTCTACTTCTTCCCCTTCTTCTTCTTCTTCTTATTCTTTTTCCTCTTTTCTTCTTTTGATTCTTCTTCTTCTTCTTCTTCTTCTCTTCTTCTTCATCTTCTTCTTCTTCTTCTTCCTCCTCCTCTTCCCCTTCTTCTTCTCTTCTACTTTTTCTTCTTCTTTTTTCTTTCCTTCTTCTTCTTATTCTTCTTTATCTTCATCTTCTCCTTCTCCTTCTTCTTCTTCTTTCACTTCTACTTCTTCTTCTTCGTCTTCTTCTTCCCCCTCTTCTTCTTCATCTACTAGTTCTTCCTCTTCTTCTACTACTACTACTACTACATCTTCTTCTGCATTGCTTCTTCTTTTTCATCTTCTTCTTCATCATCATCATGATCATGTTCTTCTTCTTCTTCATCTACTTTTTCTTCTTCATCATCATCGATTTCCTCATCTTCATCTACTTCTTCTTCTTTTACATCTACTACTTCTTTGTATTCTACTTCTTCCACTTCTTCTTCCTCTTCTTCTTCTTATTCTTTTTTTGATACCACCTCTCCCTCTTCTTCTTCTTCTTCTTCTTCTTCCTCTTTTTCTTCTTGCTTCACTTCCACTTTGTCTTCTTCTTGCTCTTCTTCTTCCACTTCCACTGCCTCTTCTTCGTCATCTTCTTCTTCTTCTTCTTCTTCTTCTTCTACTACTACTTCTTCATTCATCATTCTTCCATCTTCCTTCTTCCTTCGTCCCTCATATTTCTTCCTTCTTTCTTCTTCCTTCTTCTCTCTTCCTTCTTCCATCTTCTTTCTTTCTTCTTCTTTCTTCTTTCTTTTTTCATCTTTCTCCCTCTTTCTTCTTCTTCCACTTCTTCGTCATCTTCTTCTTTTTCTTCTTCTTCTTTTTCTTCTTCTTCATCTTGTTCTTCTTCTTCTTCCTCTTCCTCCACTTCTTCTTTTTCTTCTTCTTCTACTACTTCTACTTTTTCCCTTTTTTCTTCTCCTTCTTCTTCTTCTTCTTCTTCCTCTTCTTCATCTTCCTATTCTTCTTCTTCTTCTCTTCTTCTTCTTCTTCTCCTTCCCTTCTTCTTCCACTTCAACTTCTTCTTCTTCTTCTTCTTCCTCCTCCTCTTCCCCTTCTTCTTCCTCTTCTATGTCTTCTTTTCGTTCTCTTATTTTTCGTCACCTTCTTTTTCACCTTCTTCTTAATCTTCTTCTTCTTCTTCTTCTTCTTCTTTACTTCTACTTCTTCTTCTTTGTCTTCTTCTTCCTCCTCTTCTTCTCTTTTGACTTGTTCTTCTTCATCATTTTCTTCTTTTTCTATTACTTCTTCTTTTTCATCTTCTTCTCCTTCTACTACTACTAATACTTGTTCATCTTCTTCTTCTTCTTCTTGTTCTTTTTCTACTTCTTCCTCTTCTTCTTTCTCCTCTTGTTCCTCTTCTTTCTCATCTTCTTCTTTCTCTTCTTATTCTTCTTTTTCTTCTTCTTCTTCTTCTTCTCCTTTTGTTTCTTCTTCTTCTTCTTCTTCTTCTTCTTCTTCTACTTCTTCTTCTTCCTCCTATTTTTCTTCTTCTTCTTCCTTTTCTTCTTCCTCTTTTTCTTCTCCCTCCTCTTCTTCCTCTTCCACATGTTCCTCTCTTCTTCATCTTCCTCTTCCTATTCTTCTTCTTCTTCTTCTTCTTTTTCTTCTTCCTCTCCTCTTTTACTTCTTCCTTATCTTCTTTTTCTTGTTCCTCTTCTTTTTCCCCATCTTCCTAGTCTTCTTCTTCTTCTACTACTTTTTGCTTCTTCTTCGTCTTCCAAATCTTCTTCTTTCTATGCTTCTCCTTCTTCTTCTTCCTTTTTTTCTTCATCTTCTTCTTCTTCTCCTCCTTCTTCTTCTTCTTCCCTTCTTCTTTTCTTCTTCTTTTACTTTTCCATATTTTTCTTCTTCTAATTCTACAACTACTTCTTCTTCTTCTTCTTCCTAACCATGTTCCTCATTATCATCATCATCTTCTTCTTCTTCTATGCTTC
>JAIUJO010002159.1:125000-127500 GCA_023846275.1 Vanilla planifolia
TCTTCTTCATCTTCTTCTCCTTCTTCTTCATTTTTTACTACTATTACTACTACTTCTTCTTCGTCTTCTTATTATTTATTTTCTTTCTTTCTTCTTCTTCATCTTTTCTTCTTCTTCTTCTTCTTCTTTTCTTCTACATATTCCTCTTCATCGTCATCATCATCATCATCATTTTTTCATTCTTCTTCTTCTTCTTCTTCTTCTACTTCTTCTACTACTTCTTCTTCTTCATATTCTTGTTCTTCCTCTTCTTCTTCCTTATCTTCCTCCTCTTCTTCCTCTTCTTCTTCTTCTTCTTCTTCTTCAACTTTTTTTACTTCTTTTCCTTTTTTCTTCTTCTTCCTCTTCTTTTTGTACTTCTTCTTCTTCTTCCTCCTCCACATTTTCCTCATCTTCCTCTAATTCTTCTTGTTCCACTTCTTCTTGTTGCTCTACTTCTTCTTCATCTTCTTCTTCTTCCTCATCTTCTTCTTGTTTTTCTTCCTGAACTTCCACATCTTCCTCTTCTTCTTCTTCTTCTTCTTCTTGCTTCTTCCTCCCATTTCTCTAATTCAACTTCTCCTTCTTCTTCTTCATTCCCTTCTTCTTTATCTTGCTCTTCTTCTTCCTATTCTTCTTCTTCCTCTTCCTCTTCTCCTTCTTCTTCTTCTTCTCCTCCTTCTTTATCTTCTTCTTCTTATTCTTCTTCTTCTTCTTCTTCTTTTTCATTCTCCTCCTCTTCTTCTTCTTCTTCTACTTCTTCTCCTTGTTCTTCTTGTTCTTCTTTTTTCCTTCTTTTTCTTCTTCTTCTTCTTTTTTCTACTTCTTCATCCTTTTTTCTACTTCTTCTTCTTCAACTTCCTTTTGTTCCTATTCTTCCAGTACGCTTCTTCGTCTTCTTCTTCTTCATCTTCTTCGTCTTCTTGAAATTCTTCTTCTACTACTTCTAATTCTTCTTCTTCTTCTTTATCGACTTCTTCCTCTTCTTCTTCTTCTTCTTCTTCTTCTTCTTTTACAAATTCTTTTTCTCATTCTTCTTCCTCCTCTTTTTCTTCTTTTTCTTCTTCTTCTTCTTCCTTTTCTACTTCTTTTACCACCACTAGTTCCTCTTCTTTCTCTTCTTTTTCTTCTTCTTCCTCATCTTCTTCTTTCTCTTCTTCTTGTTCTTATTATTCTTATTATTCCTCTACTTCCCATTTTCTTCTTCTTCCTCTACTTCCCATTTTTCTTCTTCTTCCTCTTCTTCTTCTTCTTCTTCCTATTCATCTTCTTCATTTTATTATTCCTCTTCTTCCTCCATTTCTTCTTCATCTTTCTCCTCTTGCTATTCTTCTGCTTCATCATCTTCTTCTTCTTCTTCATCTGTCCACTTTTTTCTAGTTCTTTTTCTTTTTCTTCTTCAACTTCTTCTTCCCCTTCTTCTTATTCTTCTTTCTCTTCTTCTTCTTCTTTTCTTCTTTTTCTTCTTCTTCTTCTTCTTCTTCGTCTTTTTCCTATTTTTTCCTCTTCTTCTTCTTCTTCTTCCACTTCTTCTTCTTTATCTTCATCATTTACTTCTTCTTGTTCTTCTTCTTCTTCTTCTTTTGCCTCTTTTACTTCATCATCTTCCTCCTCTTCTTCTTCTTCTTCATCATCTTATTTTTCCTCTTGTTCTCCTTTCTCTTCTTCTACTTCTCAATCTTTTTCTTCTTCTTCATCTTCTTCTTGTTCTTCTTGCTCTTCTTTTGCAACTTCCTCTTCATCTTCCTCTTTGACTTTCTCCACTTCTTCTTCCTTTTTTTTTCTCTTCTTCTTCTCTTTCTTCAAGTTCTTCTTCTTCCTTCTCTTCCCCTTCTTCCTCTTAGCTCATCTTCTTGTTCTTCTTCTTTACCTTAATCATCATCTTCTTCTTCTTCTTCTTCTTGTTCTTCTTCTTCTACTGCTTTGCTTTATTTGGTCTTTTTCTTTTTCTGTTGCTTCTTCTTCCACTTGTCTTCTTCTTCTGCTTCTCCTTCTTCCTCTTCTTGTTGTCGTTCATCTTCTTTTTTGTCATCATCTTCCTTTACCTCTTCTTCATCTTCATCCTAATCCTTTGCTTCTTTTTCTTCATCTTCTTCTTCTTCCTCTTCTTCTGCATCCATCTAGTCATCTTCTTCATCTTCTTCTTCTTCTTCTTCTTCTTTTTCTTGTTGTTGTTCTTCTTCTTCTTTCTCTACTTCTTCTTCTACCGCTTCTTCTCCTTGTTCTTCTTCCCCTTCATCATCTTTTTCTTCTTCTACTTCCTCTTCTTTTTCCTCTTCTTCTTCTTCTTCTTCCTCCTCCTGCTCTTCTTCATCTTTTTCTTCTTCTTCTTCTTCTTCTCTTTCTTTTTCTTCTTCTTCTTCTTCTTCTTTCTCTTCTTCTTATAATTTTTCTTCTTCTTCTTCTAGTTAATGTTCTTGTTCTTTTTCTTCTACTTGTTCTTCTTCTTCATCATCATCTTCTTCTTCATCTTCTTCTTCATCTTCATCTTCTTCTTCTTCTTCTTCTTCAACTTCTTCCT
>JAIUJO010002159.1:132500-135000 GCA_023846275.1 Vanilla planifolia
TTCTTCTTCTTCATCTTTTTCTTCTTCTTCTTCTTCATGATCTTTTTCTTCTTCTTCTTTGTCTTCTTCTACATCACGTTCTTGTTCTTCTTCCTCTTCATCTTCTTCTTCTTCTTTCTATTCTTCTTAATCTTTTTCTTCATCTTCCTCTTCTTTTTCTTCTTCATCTTTATCTTCTTCCTCTTCCTCTTCTTCTTCATCTTCCTCTTGTTATTCTTCCCCCTCTTCTTCTTCTGTTCTTTTTCTTCTTCTTCTTCTACTGCTTCTTCTTCTTCTTCTTCTTCTTCTAATTCCTCTTTATCTTCTTCTTCTTCTTCTTCTTCATCTTTTTCTTCTTCTTCTTCTTCTTATTCTTCTTCTTCTTATTATTGTTATTGTTATTGTTCTTCTTCTTCTTCTTCATGATCTTCTTCTTCTCCTCCTCCTCCTCCTCCTTATTTCTCTTCTTCTTCTTTTTTTATTTTTTTCCTCTTCTTCTTCTTCCACTACTTCTTCCTCCTCTTCTTCATCTTTTTCTTCTTCTTGTTTTTATTTTTATTTTACTTCTTCTTCATCATCTTCTTAATCTTCTTGTCCTTTTCTTTCTTCTTCTTCTTCTTCTTTTTCTCCTTCTTCTTCTCGTATTCTTCTTTTGCATCTTCTTCTTCTTCTTCTTCATCTTCATCTTGTCCTACTTCTTCATTGTCATCATTATCTTTTCTTCTTCTTCTTCTGTTCATCTTCTTCTTCTCCTTCTTCTTTTTCCTTTTCTTCTTCATCATCTTCTTCTTCTTCATCTTCTTCTTCTCTGCTTCTTTTATTTTCATCTTCTTCTTCTCCTTCTTCCTCTTTTTAGTCTTCCCCTTTTTCTTCTTCCTCCTTTTCTTCATCCTCTTCTTCTCCATCCTCTTTTTGTTCTTTTTATTCCTCTTGTTCTTCATCTTCTCCTTCTTGTCATTCTTGTTCTTCTTTTTCTGCTTCTTCCTCTTTCTCTTCTTCTCTTTCATATTCTTCTTCATCTTTTTGTTTTTCTTCTTCTTCTTCTTTTAATTCTTTTTTCTTGTCCTTTTGCATCTTTATCTTCTTCATCTTCTTCTTTTTATACGTCTTCTTCCTCTTCTTGCTCTTTTTCTTCATCAATATTAGCATCATCATCATCACTTTCTTCTTCTTCTTCTTCTTCTTTAACTTCTTCTTCCTCTTGTTGTTCTTCTCCATCTTCTTCTACTTCTTCTAATTCTTATACTTCTTCTTCTTCCTCATCCTTTTCTTCTTCTTCTTTTTCTTCTCTTCCTCCTTCTTCTTCTTCTACTTCTTCTTCCTCTTCTTCTTCTCCATCTTCAACTCCTTTGCCTTCTTCTTCTTCTTCTTCATCAACTTCTTCCTCTTATTCTTCTTCTTCTTCTTCTTCTCCTTCTCGTTCTTCTTCGTCTTCCTATTCTTCTTCTTCTTTTTCTTCCTTAATTTCTTCTTCTACTACTTTTCATCATCATCATCTTATTATTATTATTATTATTATTATTATTATTATTAGACATCATCATCATTTTGTTCTTCTCCTCCTTCTTCTTTGCCATCTTCAGATTTCTCTTCTTACTTATCTTCTTCTTCTTCTCCTTCTTCTTTTCTTTTTTTCTTATTCTTCTTATTCTTTTTCTTCATCATAATCATCATCTTCTTCTTCTTCTCCTTCTCCTCCTCGTCCTTCTTCTTCTTCTTCTTTATCTTCATCTTCTTCTATTCTTCTTCTTGATCTTCTTCTTCTTCAACTTTCTCCTCTTCTTCTTTTTCATCATCATCATCTTCTTCTTCTTCTTCTTCTTCTCCTTCTTCTTCTTTTCTTCTTCCTCTTTTTTTACTTCCTCTATTTCATCTTCCACTTCTCCTTCCTCTTCTTTTTCTTCTTTTTCTTAATATTTCTTGTTTTTCTCCTTCTCCTTCTTCTCCTTCATCATCATCTTCTTCTTCTACTTCCTCTTCTTCTTTTTCTCTTTCTTCTTCTTGTTTCTCTTCTTCTTCTTCATTTTCTTATTCTTTCTCTTCTTCTTTTTATTCATCTTCATGTTCTTCTTCTTCTTCTTCTCTTTCTTCTCCTTCTCTTCTTCTTTGCCTTTTTCTTCTACTTCACATTTTTAGTCTTCTTCTTCTTCTTCTTATTCTTCTACTTCTAAATCTTCTTCTTATTCTTCTTCTTCTTCTTCTTCTCCTTCTCCTACTTCTTTTTCTTCTTCTTCTTCTTTCTTTTCTTCTTCTTCTTTTACTTTTTCTTCTTATTCTTAATCATCATCATCGTCTTCTTCTTCTTTTTCTTCTCCTTCTTCTTCTTCCTCTTCTTCTTCTTCTTCTTCTTCTTCTTCGTCTTCTTTTTTTTCTTCTTCTTGATCTTCTACTTTTTCTTCTTCTTCTTCTTCTTCTACTACTTCTTTTATTTCTTCTTCTTCTTCTTTGTCATCTTCTTCTTCTTCCTCTTCTTCTTCTTCTTCTTCTTCTTCTTCTACTTCTTCTCCTTCTTCTTCTTCTA
>JAIUJO010002159.1:140000-142500 GCA_023846275.1 Vanilla planifolia
CCTTCTTCTTCTTCCTTTTCTTCTACTTCTTCTATTACTCCTACATCTTCTTCTTCTTCTTCTTCTACATCTACTTGTTCTTCTTCTTCTTTTTCTTCTTCTTCTTCTTCTTCTTCTTCTTCTCTTTCTTCTTTATCATCCTATCCTTCTTCTCCTTCCTCTTCTTCTTCTTCTTCTTCTATTCCTTCTAATTCTCCTTCCTCTTGTTCCTCTTCATTTTCTTTGTCTTCTTCTCATTCTTCAACTTCTTCTTCTCCTTCTTTTTCTTGTTCTTAATATTCTACCTCTTTTTCCACTTCTTCTTCTTCTTCTACTTCATCTTCATCTTCTGCTTCTTCTTCTACTTCCTTATTTTCCTCTACTAATTCCATTTCTTCTTCTTTTTCCTTCTCTTCTTTTTGTTCTTCTTCACCATTATCATCTTCATCTACTCTGTCTACTTCTTCATCTTCTTCTTCTTCAACATCATCTTCTTCCTCTTCTCATTCTTCTTCTTCTTCCCCTAGTTATTTTTCTTCTTCTACTTCTTTTTGTTTTTCTTCTTCTCCTTCTTCTTTAGCTTCTTCTTCTTCTTATTCTTATTCTTCTTCTTCTTCCTCTTCTTCTTCTTCTTATTATTATTATTCTTCTTATTCTTCTTCTACTACTTGCTCTACTTATTCTTTTCTTCTTCCACTTCTTATTCTTCTTCCTCTTCTTCTTCTTCTTCTTCTTCTTCTTCACCTTCCTCTTTTACATTTTCTTCTCCTTCTTCTTATTCTTCCACTTATTCTTCCACTTCTTCTTCCTCTTCTTCATCGTCATCTAGTTCTTCCTTTTCCTCATCTATTTCTTCTCCTTCTTCTTATTTTTCCTCTTCTTCTTCTTCTTCTGCTGCTGCTTCTTCTTCCTTTCCTACTCCTCTTCCTCCTCCTCCTCCTTCTCCTCCATTTTCTTCTTCCTCTTCTTCTTCTCCTTCTTCTTCTTCTCCTCCTCCTCCTTCTACTTCTTCTCGTTCTTCTATTTCTACTTCTGCTTCTTCTTCTTCTTCATTATCAATATCCTCTTCATCTTCTTCTTCATCATCTTCTTTCTCATCTTCCTCTTCTTCTCTATCATTTCCTTCTTCTTCTTATTCGTCTTTGTCCTCTACTTCTCCTTCTTATTTGTCAACCTTGTCTTCTTCTTCTTCTTCTTCATGTTCGTCTAATTCTTTTTCTTCTCCATCTTCTTCTTCTTCGTCGTCTTCTTTATCTTCTACTTCTTCTTGTTATTCTTCTTTTTTTCTCCTTCTTCTTCTTCTTATTCTTCCTCATCTTCTTTTTCTTGTTCTTGATCTTCTTCTAATTCTTCTTCTTCTTCTCCTTCTTCCTCTTCTTCTTCTTCGTCATCTTCTTCTACTTCTTCTTCTTCTTCTTCTTCTTCTTCTTCTTCGTCATCATCATCATCTTCTTCTTCTTCTTCTTCTTCTTCATGTACTCCTTCTTTTCCTTCTTCTTATTTGTCTTCTTCTTCTTTTTCTTCTTCCACGTCTTCTTCTTCTTCTTCTTCCTCGTCTTCTTCTTCTTCTTCTTCTTCTACTTCTTCTTTTTTGTTCTTCTTTTTCTTTATCATCATCATCATCTTCTTCTTCTATTACTACTACTACTACATTTACTTCTTATTTTTCTTCTTCTTCTTCTTCTTCTTCTTCTTCTTCTTGTTCATCTTCTTCTTATTCTTCTTCCTATTCTGCTTCTTCTTTTTCTTCGTCTTCTACTTCTTTATCTTCTTCTTCTTCTACTTCTACTTCTTCTTCTACATCTTCTTCTTTTTCTTCTACTTATTCTTACTATTATTATTATTCTACTTCTTCCCCATTTTTTTCTTCCTTTTCCTCCTTACTTCTTTTCTATCCACCTCATCTTCTTCTTCTTCGTCTTCTTCAAGTTCATGTTCCTCCTCTTCTTCTTCTTCTTCTTGTTTTTCTTTTTATTTTTTACTTACTTCTACTTCTTCTTCATCTTCTTCTTATTCTTATTCTTTTTCTTCTTCTTCGTGTTCTTCTTCTCCTCCTCCTTCTTCTTCTTCTTCTTCTTCTACTTCTTCTTTTTATTCTTTTTCATTATCATCATCATCATCTTCTTCGTCTTCTTCTTCTTCTTCTTCTTCTTCTTCTACTTTTTCTTCTTATTTTTGTTCTTCTTCTTTTTCTTCTTTTTCATCTTCCTCTTCTCTGTCTCCTTCCTCTTCTTAAACTCCTTGGTCTTTTTCTTCTTCTCCTCCTTTTTCGCCTTCTTCTTCTCCTTCTTCATCTCTCTTCTTCTTCTTCTACAACTTTTTTCTTCTTCATTTTTTTCTTCTTCTTCTTCATTTGTTTTCTTCTTCATCTTCATCATCATCATCATCTTCTTCTTCTTCTTCTTACTCTTGCTCTTCTTCTTCTTAATCTTCTGCTTCCTCTTCCTCTTCTTCTTTTTCTTCTTTATTTTTTTCTCTCAATCTTGTTCTTCCTTTTCTTCATCTTCTCCTTCTTCTTCTT
>JAIUJO010002159.1:150000-152500 GCA_023846275.1 Vanilla planifolia
ATCTACTCCTTCTTTTTCTTCTTCTTGTTCGTCTTCTTCTTCTCTTTCTTTTGCTTGGTTTTCTTCTCCTTCTTCTTCTTCTTCTTCAACTTCTTCTTCTTCTTCTTCTTCTTTATCATCATCATCTTCTTCTTCTTCTACTTCATCTTCTTCTTCTTCTTCTTCTTCTTCTATATTTACTCCTTATTTTTGTTCTTCTTCTTCTTCTCCTTCTTTTTCTTCTTTTTCTTCTTCTTCTTCTCCGTCTCCTTCCTCTTCTTCAACTCCTTGGTCTTTTTCTTCTTGATCTTCTTCTTCTTCCTCTTCTTCTTTTACTTCTTTTTTTTCAACTTTTTCTTTCACTTTTACTTCTTCTTCTTCATTTTCTTCTTCATTTTCTTCTTCTTTTTGTTCTTTCTCTTCATCTTCTTCATTCATTTTCTTCTTCATCTTCTTCTTCTTCTTCTTCTTATTGCTCTTACACTTCTTCATAATCTTCTTCTTCCTCTTTCTCTTCTTCTTTATCTTCTTTATCTTTTTTCTCTCAATCTTCTTCTTCTTCTTCCTCTTATTCTTCTTCTTCTTCCTCTTCTTCTTCTTCTTCTTCTTCTTCTTCTCCATCCTCTTCTTCTTCCACTTCTTCTTCTTGTTCTTTCTCTTCTTCTCCCACTTCTTCTTCTTTTTCTTCTTTTTCTTCTTCCACTTTTCTTTGCTCCTCTTTCTATTAATGCTCTTCTTCTTCTTCTTCTTCTTCTCCTCCTCCTTCATCTTATTTATCTCCTTCTTCTTCCTCTTTTTGTCCTTCTTCTTCTTCTTCTTCTTCTCTTTCTTATTTTTCTTCTTCTTCTCCTTCCTCTTCTGTTTCTTTTTGTTCATCTTCTACTTCTTTATCTTCTTCTTCTTCTTTTGCTTCTTCTACTTCTACTTCTTCTTGTTCTAATTCTTCTTCTTCTTCTTCTTCTTCTACTTCTTCCTCAATTTCTTCTTTCTTTTCCTCTACTTCTTTTCTATCGGCCTCATCTTCTTGTTCTTCTTCTTCTTCAACGTTCAAGTTCTTCCATTTCTTCTTCTTCTTCTTGTTTTTCTTTTTATTTTTTATTTACTTCTTCTTCTTCATTTTCTTCTCGTTCTTATTCTTTTTCTTCTTCTTCGTCTTCTTCTTCCTCTTCTTCTTCTTCTACTACTTCTTCTTCTTCTTTTTCTTTATCATCATCATCATCATCTTCTTCTTCTTCTTCTTCTTCTTCTTCTATAATTACTTCTTATTTATCTTCTTCTTTTCCTTCTTCTTCTTCTTCTTTTCTTCTTCTTCTTTTTTTCTTCTTCTCCTAATTCTTCGCCTTCTTCTTCTCCTTCTTCATCTTCTCTTCCTCTTCATCTTCTTCTTCATCTTCTTCTTCTTCTTCTTCTACATCTTTTATTTCTTCTTCATTTTCTTTTACTTTTATTTCTTCTTCTTCATTTTCTTCTTCTTTTTTTCTTTTCCTTCTTCTTCATCAAATTCTTCCTCAGCTTCTTTCTCTTCATCTTCTTCATTCGTTTTCTTCTTCATCTTGATCTTTTTCTTCTTCTTCTTCCTCTTGCTCTTCTTCTTCTTAATCTTCTTCTTCTTCTTTTTCTTATTTATCTTTTTTCTCTCAATCTTCTTCCTCTTCTTCCTGTTCTTCTTCTTCTCCTTCTTCCTCTTCTTCTTCTTCTTCCCCAATCTCTTCTTCTTCCACTTCATCTTCTTGTTCTTCCTTTTCTTCTCCCTCTTCTTCTTCTTGTTCTTCTTCCACTTTTCCTTGTTCCTCTTTTTATTAATCCTCTTCTTCTTCTTCTTCTTCTTCTTCTCTTTCATCTTGTTATTCTCCTTCTTCTTCCTCTTTCTGTCCTTCTTCTTCTTTTTCTACTTCTCCTCATCCTTATTTATCTTCTTCTTGTTCTTCGTCTTCTTCCTCTTCTACTTCTTCTTTTACTTCATCTTGTACTTCTTTATCTTCTTGTTCTTCTTCCTCTTCTTCTACATTGCCTTCTTCTTCTTCTTCTTATTCTTATTCTTCTTCTTCTTCTTCTTTTACTTGTTCCTCATTTTCTTCTTTCTCCTCCTCCTTTACTTCTTTTCTATCACCTCATCTTCTTCTTCTTCTTCTTCTTCTTCTGCTTCTTCAAGTTCATGTTCTTCCTCTTCTTCTTCTCCTTCCTCTTCTGCTTCTTCTTCTTCTTGTTTTTCTTTTTATTTTTTATTTACTTCTTCTTCTTCTTCATCATCTTCCTCTTATTCTTCTTCTTCTTCTCCTTCTTCCTCTTCTACTTCATCTTCTTTGTCTTCTTCATCATCTTCTTCTTTATCTTCTCCTTCTTCTTCTTCACTTCTTAATCTTCTTCTTCCTCCTCTTCATGATAATCTCTTTCTTCAACTTCTTCATCTTCTTCTTCTTCTTCTTCTCCTTCTTCTTCATCTTCATCTTCTTCTTCTTCCCCTTCTTTTTCTTCTTCTTCTTCTTCTTCATCTTCTTCTGCAAATTCAATTTCTTCTTCT
>JAIUJO010002159.1:157500-160000 GCA_023846275.1 Vanilla planifolia
TTCTTGTTCTTCTAAATCTTCTTCTTATTTTTCTTCTTCTTTTTCTTATTCTTTTTCTTCTTCTTCATCGTCTTCTTCTTCTTCACCGTCTTCTACGTCTTTTTCTTCTACTTCTGCTTCTTCCTCTTCTTTTTCTTCTTCTTCTTCTTCTTCTTCTTCCACTTTGTCCTCTACTTTTTCTTATTTGTCATCCTCGTCGTCTCCTTCTTCTTCTTCTCCTTCCAGTCTTCTTCTTCTTGTTATTTTTCATAATCCTCTTCGTCTTCATCTTCTTCTTCCTCATCTTCTTCATCTTCTTTTACTAGTTCTTCCACTTCTTTTTCATCTTCTTCTTTTTCTTCTTGTTATAATTCTTCATCATGATCATCATCATCATCATCAACTTCTTCTTCTTCTCCGTCTTCTTCTTCTTCATCTACATCTTCTTCGACTTCTTCTTCTTCTTTTTCTTCTTCTTCTACTTTTACTTTTATTTCTTCTTCTTCTTCATCATCATCATCATTATTTTCCACTTCTTCTTCTTCTTCTTGTTCACCATTTTCTTCTTCTTCTTCTTCTTCTTCTTCTCCTTCTTCCTCTACTTCTTCTTTTTATTAGTCATCCTTGTCTTCCACTTCTTCTTTATCATCTTTGTTTTCTTCCTCTTCTTCTTTTTCTCTTTCTTCTTCATCTTCTTCTTTTTATACTATTTCTCCTTATTCTTCCAATTCTTCTACTTATTCTTCTTCTTCCACTACGTCTTCTTCTTCTTCATCATCATCTTCTTCTTCTTTGCCTTATTCTTTTTTCTCTTCTGCTTCTTCTTTTTCTGCTTCTTCTTTTACTACTACTTCTCCTCCTCCTCCTCCTCCTCCTCCTTCTTCTTCTTCTTCTCCTTCTTCTCCTTCTTCTTCTCCTTCTTCTTCTTCTTCTTCTTCTTCCTCTTTTCTTAATCTTCTTCTTCTTCGTCCTCTTCTTCTTCTTCTTCTTCTTCTCTTTCTTCTACTCTTTCTTCTTCTTCTTCTCCTTCTCCTTCTTCTTCTTCTTCTTCTTCTTCTTCTTCTGCTTCTTCATCATCATGATCTACTTCTTCTTGTTCTTCTTCTTCTTCCCCTTCTTCATCATACTATTCTTCTTCTTCTTCATCATCTTCTTCTTCTTCTTATTCTTCCTCTTCTTGTTCTTTTTCTTCTTCTTCTTCTTCTTCTTCTATTACTACTACTACTTTTACTTCTTTATCATCATCATCATCCTCATCATTTCCTTCTTCTTCTTCTTCTACTTCTTCTACACCTTCTTCTTTTTCTTGTTCTTATTCTTTTTTTTCATCTTCTTCTTCTTCTTCTTCTCCTCCTTCTTCTTCTTCTTATTCTTAACCTTCTTCTTCTTCTTCTTTTTCTTCTGCATTGTCATCTTCTTCTTCTTCTTCTTCTTCTTCTTTGTGGTCAACATTAACTTCTTACTCCACTTCTTCTTCTTCTTCTTCTTCTTCTGCTTCTTTCACTTTTTCTTCTTCTTTTTCTTCTACTTCTTACTCTTCTTCTTCTTCTTGCTCTTCTTTTTTTTCTTGTTCTTCATCTTCTTCTTCTGCTTCTTCTTCTTACAATTCTACTTCATCAACTTCATCATCTTCTTCTTCTACTTCTAAAATTTCTTCTTGTTCTTCATCTTCTTCTTCTCCTTCTTCATAATCTTCTCTTTTTCTTCTTCTTCTTCTTCTTTTATTTCTTCTTCTTAATTTTCTTATTCCTCTTCCTTTTCTTCTTCTTCTACTCCTTCTTCTTTATCATCTCCTTCTTCATCTTCTTCTCCTTCTTATTCTTCTTCTTCTTCTTTTTCTTCTCTTTCTTCTTCTTCCTCTTCTTCTTCTTCTTCCCTTTTTTTCTTCTTCTTTTTCTGCTTCTCCTTCTTCTCCTTCTTATACTTCTCCTTCAACTTCTTCTTCTTCTTTCTCTTCTTCTACTTCTTCTTCTACTACTTCCCATTCTCCTTTTTAATCTTTTTCTTCTTCATCTTCTTCTTCATCATCTTCATCTTCTTCTTCTTCAACTTCTTCTTCTTCATCCTCTTCGACCTCACCTTCTTTTTCTTCTTCCACTTCTTTTCTTTCATTTCTTCACGCCTTCTCATCCTTCTTCTTCTTCATCTTCTTCTTCTCCTTCTCCTTCTTCTTCTTCTTCTTCCTCTTCTTTTTCTTCTTCTTCTTCTTCTTTTTCCTCTTCTTCTTCTTCATCTTCTTCTTCTTCCTCTTATTCTTCTTCTTCCTCCTCTTCTTCTTCCTCTTCTTCTACTTCTTTTTCTTCTTCTTCTTCTAGCTTTTCATCTTCTTCTTTTTCTTCTTGTTTTAGTTCTTCTTCATCTTCCTCTTCCTCTTCTTCATCTTTGCCTTCTTCTTCTTTCGGTTCTTCTTCTTCTTCCTATTCGACTTATTTTATTTCTTCTTCTTCTTCATCATCTTATGCTTCTTCTTGTTTTACTAATTTTTATTCCTCTATTCCACCTTCTTCTTCTTCTTCTTCTT
>JAIUJO010002159.1:165000-170000 GCA_023846275.1 Vanilla planifolia
ATTCTTCTTCTTATTCATGTCTCTTCTTCTTCTCCTTCAACTTCTACTTCTTCCACTTCTTCATCTACCTCTTTTTTGTCCTCTTCTTCTTCGTCTTCTTCTTCTTCTTCTTCTTCATCTTTGTCTTTTTCCTTATGTTCTTGTTCTTGTTCCTCTTCCACCTTTCCTTTTTTTTCTTCTGCTTCTTCCTCTTCATCTTCTTCATCTTCTTCTTCTTCTTCTTCTTCTTCCTCATCTTCTTCGTCCTCTTCTTCCTCTTCTTCTTCTTCTTCTTCTTCTTCTTATTTTCTGCATTTTCTTCTTCTTCTTCTTCTTCTTCATATCCTTCTTCTTCTTATTCTTCTACTTTTTCTTCTTCTTCCCTTTTTTCTCCTTCTCCATCCTCCTCTTCTTCTTTTCTCCTTCTTTGCTTCTTCTTCATCTCCTTCTACTTCATATTCTTCTTCTCATTCTCCTTCCTCTTCTTCTTCTCCTTCGTCTCCTTCTTCATCATCTTCTTTCTCTTCTTCTTTCTCTTCTTCTTTTTCTTCCTCTTCTTCTTTTCTTCATCTCCATCTTCTACTTCTTATTCTTCTTCTTCTACTTTTTCTTCTCCTTCTTCTTCTTTTTCATCTTCTCCTTCTTTTTCGTCTTCTTTGTCTTATTTACTTCTTCTTCTTCTTCTTCTCCCTCTTCTTATTCTTCTACATCTTCGTCTTCATCAGCATCATTGTTCTCTTCTTCATCATCTTCTTTTCCTACACCTTCATCTTCTTCTTCTTTTCTTTCTTCTTCTCCCTCTTCTTTCTCTGCTTCATCAATCACCATCTTCTTCTTCCCCCTCTTCTTCTTGTTCTCCTACATCCTCTTCTTCTACTTGTTTATCTTCTTTTTCTTCCTTTTCTTCTTCTTCATCTTCATCTTCTTCTTCCTCTTCTGCTTCTTTTCCCATTCTTCTTCTCCTCCTTCTTCTTCTTCCTCTTCATCTGCTTCTTCTTGTAACTGCTCTTCTACTTCTTCTTCTTCTTCTTCTTCTTTGTCTTCTTCTTCTTCTTCTTCTTCTTCTTCTTTTTCTCCTTCATCGTCTTCTTCGTCATCTTCTTCTTTACTTCTTCTTCTTCTTCTTCTTCGTCTCCTTCTTCTTCTTCTTTTCCTTCTTTTTCTTTTTCTTCTTCTTCTTCTTCTTATTCTTATTCTTATTCTTGTTCTTATCCTTATTCTTATTCTTGTTTTTCTTCTTCTTCTTCTTCTTCTTCTTCTTCTTTTTCAATTTCTTCTTCTTCTTACACTAGTTCTTATTAGTCATTATGGTCTTCTTTTTATTATTATTATTCTTCTTCTACTTAATGCTCTTCTTCTTCTCCATCTTCCTCTTCTTGTTTCTCTTCTTCCTCCTATTCTTCTTCTTCTTCTACTTCTTCTTCTTCTTCTTTTTCTTCTTCTTCGTCATCATCATCTTCTTCTTCTTCTTCTTCTTCTTCTTATTCATCAACTTTGTCTTCCTCTTCTTCTTCTACTTCTTCTAATTCCTCATCATCTTCTTTTTCTTCTTCTTCTTCCACTTTTTCTTCCTCCTCTTCTTCTTCTTCTTCTCCATCTTCTTCTTCTTTTGCTTCATCTTCTTCTTCTTTAAGAACTTCTTCTTGTTCTCAATCTTCTTCTTCTCTATCTTCTTCTTCTTGTACTTGTCCTTCTTCTTCTTCTTCATCTTCTCCTTCATCATCATCATCTCCTTCTTCTTCTTCTCCATCTTCTTCTTCTTCTCATTCTTCTTCTTCTTCCCTTCTTTTTCTTCTTCTTTTCTTCTTCTTCAACTTCATCTTCTTCTTCAACTTCATCTTCTTCTTCATATTCTTCTTCTACTTATTCTAATTCTTTTTTTTCTTCATTTATTTCTTCTTCTTCTTTTTCTCCCACTTCTTCTTCCTCTTCACCTACTTTTTCTTCTTCCTTATTTTTTTCTTCTTCAACTTCTTCTCCCTCTACTTTTTCTTCTAAATCATCATCAACATCATAATCTTCTTCTTCGTCTCCTCTTCAATCTTCATCTTCATCAACATCTTCTTCTTCTTCATCATCTTTTGCTTCTTCTTCTTCTTCTTCATCATCTTCTTCTTCTTTCCTCCTCGTCCTCCTCCTCCTCCTCCTTCTTCTTCTTCTTCATCTCATTATTCTTCTCCTTCTCCTTCTCCTTCTCCTCCTTCTTCTTCTTCTTCTTCTTCTCCTTCTTCTTCCCTTTCATCTTCTTGTTCTTCCTCCTCTTCATCTTCTTCTTCTACTTCTACTTATTGTTCTTCCACTTCTTTGTCTTTTTATTCTACTACTACTTAATCATCATCCTCTTTTTATTCTTCCTCTCTTCTTCTTCTTGTTCTTCTTTTCCTTCATCATAATCATCTTGTTCTTCTTCTTCTTTTTCTTCTTCTTCTTCTTCTTCATCTTCTTCTTCATCACCTTGTAGTTTTTCTTCTTGTTCTTCTTCTTGTCTTTCTTCTTCTTCTTCTTCTTCTTATTTCCCCTTCTTCTTCTCCTTCTTCTTCTCACTCTTCGTCTACTTCTTCATTTTATTGCTCTTCTTCTTCTTGTTCTTTTTTGTCTTCATCGTCAACTTCTTCTTCTTCTTCTTCTTCTTCTTCCTTTTCTTGTTCGTCTTCTTCTTCTACACCTTTTTCTTTCTTTCTTTCTTCTTCTTCTTCTTCATCTTCTTCTTCTTCATCTCCTTCTTTTTCTTCTTCTTCTTCTTCTTCTTCTTTTTCATATTCTTCTTCTTCTACTACTACTACTACTACCACTATTACTTCTTCTTCTTTTTCACCATCATCTTCTTCTTCTTCTTCCACTACTTCTTCTTACTCATCATCATAGTTTTCTTTTCATGCTTCTTCTTCTTCACCTTCTTAAAGCTCTTCTTCTTCTCCTTCTTCCTCTTCTTGTTTCTCTTCTTCTTTTTCTTCTTCTTCTTCAACTTCTTCTTCTTTTTGCTTGTCTTCTTCTTCTTGTTCATACTCTTCAACTTCTTTTTCTTCTTCATCTTCTTCTTCTTCTTCTTAATCTTCATCTTCTTCTTTTGCTTCTTCTTCATCATCATCTTCTTCCTCTTGGTCTTCATCTTCTTCTTCTTCTTCTTCTTCTTCTTTATCTTTTTCTTCTTCGTCCTCATCTTCTACTTCATCTTCTTGATATTTGACTCCTTCCTCTTCATCATTTTCTTCCTCTTTATCCTATTCTTCTTATTCATCCTCTTCCTCTTCTTCTTCTTCTTCTTTTTCTTCATCTTCTTCTTCTACTTCTACAACTTCTTCTTCTTCCTCTTCCACTTCTTCTTCTTCTTCTTCTTCTTCTTCTTCTACTTCTTCTACTTCCTTCTCTTCTTCTAGCACTTCTTCTTTTTCTTCTTCTTTTTCATCTTATTTTCCTTCTTTCTCTTCATGTTACTTCTTCTTCTTCTTCTTTTTCTTCTACTACTACTTCTTCTTCTTCTTTTAATTCTTCCTTTTATTAGTCATCCTCGTCTTCTTCTTCTTCTTCTTTTCTTTTTCTTCTTCTTCTTCGTTTTCATCGTCTTCTTCTTTCTCTCCTTCTTCTTCTTCTTCTTCTTCTTCCTCTTCCTCTTCCCTTTCTTCTTCTTCTTCTTCTTCTTCTTCTTTTTCTACTTTCACTTCTTCTTCTTCTTCTTCTTTTTCTTCTTCACCTTCATCTTCATCTTCATCTCCTTCTTCTTCTTCATCTTCTTCTACTTCGTCTCCTTCATCTTCTTCTTCATCTCCTTCTTCTTCGTCTCCTTCATCTTCTTCTTCATCTCCATCTTATTTTTTTCCATCTTCTTCTTCTGCTTCTTCTTCTTCTTATCCTTCTTCTTATTCTTCCTCTCCTTCTAATTCTCCTTCTTCTTCTACATCTTCTTTTCCTTTAGTTCTTCTTCTTCTTCCTCTTCTTCTTCCTCTTCTTCTTCCTCTTCTTTTTCTTGTTCTTCTCTTTCTTCTTTTTCTTCTTCTTCTTCTTCCTCCTCCTCTACTTCTTCTTCTTCTTCTTTTCCTTCTTCTTTTTCTTCTTCTTCTTGTTCTTCTTCCCCTTCTTCTTCTTCTTCTTCTCCTCCTTCTTTTTCTCCTTCTTCTTGTTCTTCTTCTTCTCGTTCTTCAACTTCTTCTTCTTCTTCTTCTTCTTTGCCTTCGACTTCTTCTTTTTCTTCTTCTTCTTCTTCTTCTTCTTCTTCTTCTTTTTCTTCTTTTTATTATTCTTCTTCTAGTTCTCCTTCTTCTTCCTCCTCTTATTCATCTTCTTCTTCTTCTTCTTCACCATCAACTTCTTTTTCTTCTTCTTCTTCTTCTTTCTTCATCTTCTTCCTCCACTTCTTCTTCTTGTTCTTCATTTTCTTCATCTTCTTCCCCTTCTTCTTCTTGATCTTCTTCTTCTTCATCTTCTTCTTCTTCTTCTTCTTCTTCTTCTTCATTACTTCTTCCACTTCTTCTTCTTCTTCATTACTTCTTCCAACTTTACTACTACTACTACTTCTTTCTCTTCTTCTTCTTCTTCAATTTCTTCTACTTCTTCTTCACCTTAATCTTTTTCTTCTTCTTGTTCTTCTTCTTCATCATCATCATCTTCTTCTACTTCTTCTACTTCTTCTTCCTCATTTTCTTCTTCTTCTTTTACTTGTCCCTCTTCTTCTTCTTCTTCTTCTTCTTCTTCTTCTTCCTCTTCTTCTTCTTCTTCTTCTTTCTTCTTCTTCTTCTTCCCCTACTTCTTTTTCCTCCACTTTTTCATCTTCTAAATCTTCATCTTCCTCTTCTCATTCTTCTTCCACTTCTTCTTTTTCTTCTTCTTCTTCCACTTGTTTTTTTTCTTCTTCAACTTCTTCTATTTCTTCTTCTTCTTTTCTTTCTTCTTTTTAATTTTGTTCTTCTTCTTCTTCTTCATGTTTCTTCTTCTTCTTTTTCTTCTACTTCTTCTTCTTCTTCTTTATCTACTTCTTTCCCATATTAGTCATTATCTTCTTCTTCTTTTATTTCTTCTACATCTTC
>JAIUJO010002159.1:172500-180000 GCA_023846275.1 Vanilla planifolia
TCTTCATCTTATTGTTGTTCTTCTTCTTCCCCTTCTTCTTCTTCTTCCTCCTCCCCTTCTTGTTCTTGTTCTTGTTCTTCTTCTTCTTCAACTTCTTCCTCTTATACTACTACTTCTTCTTCTTCTTCTTATTTTTCTTTGTCTTCTTCTTCTTCTTCACGTTCTTCATCTTCTTCTTCTTCTTCTTCTTCTTTCTCTTCTTATTCTTCTTCATCATCATCTTTGTCTTCTTCTTCTTTTTCTTCTTCTTCTTCTTCTTCTTCTTCTTCTTCTTCGTCTTCTTCTTCTTGTACTTCCTCTTCTTCTTCTTCATCATCATCTTTATCCTCTTCTTCTTCTTCCTCTTGTTCTTCTTCTTCTTCTTCTTCTTGTTCTTCGTCTACTTCTTCTGCTTCTTCTCCTCCTCTTTCTTGTTCTTCTTCTTCTTCTTCTTCATATTCTTCTCTTTCTTCTTGTTCTTTTGCTTCTTCTTCTTTTTCTTTTGATACGTCTTCATTATCATCATCATCTTCTTCTTCTAATTCTTTTCCTTCTCCATCTTTTTCTTCTTCTTCTTCTTCTTCTTCTTCTACTTTTTCTTCATCTTCTTCTACTGCTACTACTTATTCTTCTTCTTCTTCTTCTTCAACTTCTTCTTCGTCTTCTTCTGTTTCTTCTTCTTTAGCTTCTTCTTCATCTTCTTATTCTTTTTCACCATCTTCTTATTTTTCTTCTTCTCTTTCTCCTTTTACTTTTTACTCTTCTTCTTCTTCTTCTTCATAATCATTTTCATTTTCTTGTTCTCCCACTTCTTCTTCTTCTTCTTCTTCCTCTTCTTCTTCTTCCCTTTCTTCTTCTTCTTATTATTATTATTATTCTTATTCTTCTTTTTCTTCTTCCGCTTCTTCTTCTTCCTCTTCTTCTTCTTCTTCTCCTCCTCCTCTTCCTTCTTCTTATTCAATTCCTTCTTCATTTTCTTGTTCTTCTACTTCTGTTTCTTCTGTTTCTTCTTCTTCTTTCTCTTCTTCCTCTTCTTCTTCTTCTTCTTCCTCTACTTCTTCATCATCGTCATCATCTTCTTCTAATTCTTTTCCCCTCCTTCATCTTTTTCTTCTTCTTCTTCTTCACATTCTTCTTCTGCTACATTTTCTTCTTCTTCTTCTTCCTCTTCTCTTTATGCTTATTCTTCTTCTTCTGCTACTACTTCTTCTTCGACATCTTTTTCATCTACTTCCTCATCTTCTTCTATTTCTTCTTTAGCTTCTTCTTTATTTTCTTCTTCTTTTTCTTGATCTTCTTTTTTTTCAACTTTTTCTTCTTCATCTTCTTTTTCTTTTTCCTCTTCTTCTTCTTGTTGTTCTTCTTCTTCTTCCTCCTCATCTTCCTCTTCTCCATCCTTTTCTATCTACTCCTCGTCTTCTTCTTTTTCTTCATCTTATTGATCTTCTACTTCTTTTTCTCCATCTTATTGATCTTTTACTTCTTCCTCTTCTTCTTCTTCTTCTTCTTCTTCTTATTCTCCTTCTCCATCTTCTTCTTCTTTTTCTTCTCCTCCTTCTTCTTCTTCTTCTCTTTCTTCTTCTTCTTCTTCTTCAACATCTTCTTCTTCTTCTTCTACTCTGTCTTGTTCTTCTCTTTCTTCTTCTTCTTCTTCATCTTCTTCTTCTCCTTCTTCTTCCTTAACTTCATCTTGTTCTTCTTCTTCTTCTTCCTCATCTTCATCTTCATGATCATCTTCTTCTTCTTCTTCATCTTCTTCCTCTTCAATTTCTTCTCCTTCTTCTTCTTCTTCTTCTTCTTCTTCTACTTCTTCCTCTTCTTAATCTTCTTCTTCTTTTTCTTGTTCTATTTCTTCTTCTTCTTATTCTTCTTCTTGTTATTCTTCTTCCCTTTCCTTTTCTTCTTCTTCTTCATCTCCTTCTTCATCTTCTTCTTTTTCATCTTCTTGTTCTTGTTCTTCTTCTTCTTCTTCTTCATCTTTTTATTCTTCTTCTTCTTCGTCTTCTTCTTCTTCTTCTTTTTCAACTTCTTCTTTTGCTTCTTCTTCTTATTATTTTTCTTCTTTATCTTCTCGATCATCATCATCTTCTTCTTCTTTATCAAATTCTTCTACTTCTTCTTCTTCTTCTTCTTCTTCTTCTTCTTCCATCTCTACTTCTTCTTATTAGTCGTCCTCGTCTTCTTTGTCTTCTTCGCCTTCATCTTCGTTTCCTTCCTCCTCTTCTTCTTCTTCTACATCTTCATCTTCTTCTTCTTATTATTATTATTATTCCTCTTCTTGTTCCTCTTCTTCTTCTTCTTCATCGTCATCATCATCATCTTCTTCTTCTTCTTCTGCTACCTCTTCTTCTTCTTCTTCTTCTCCATTTTATTCATCTTCCTCTTCTTCTTCTTCAACTTTGTCTCTTTCTTCCCCTACTTCTTCTTCTTCTCCTTCTTCCCCCTCTTGTACTACTACTACTTCTTCTTCTTCATCTTGTTGTTCTTCTTCGCCTTCTTTTTCTTCTTCTTCTTTTTCTTCTCCAACTTTTTCTTCTTCTTCTTCTTCTTCTTCAACTTCTTCTTCTTCTTCTTCCTCTTCCTCCTCTACTTCTTAAATTTCATCTTCTTCCATTTCTTCTACTTCCTCTTCTTCTTTTTCTACCTCTTCTTCTTCTATTTCTTCCTCTTCTTCTTCTTCTGCTTCTTCTTCTTCCTCTTCTTCTTCTTCCTCTTCTTCTTCTTCCTCTTCTTCCTCGTCTTCATCTTCTTCTTCCTCTTCTACGACTTCTTCTTCTTCTTCTTTTTCTTCTTCTCCTTCTTCTTCTTCTCTTCCTCCTCCTCCTTCTATTCCTTCACTCTTCTTTTTCTTCTCCTTCTTCTTCTTTTTCGTCTTGTTCCACTATTTCTTCATCTTCTTCTTCTTCTTCTTTTCCTTCTTCATCATTTTCTTCTCTTTCTCCTTCTTCTTCTTCATCATCATCTTTTCTTCTTCTTCTTCTTCTTCAACTTTTTCTTAATCTTCTTCTTCTTCAACTTCATAATCTTCTTCTTCTTTAACTTTTTCCTCTTCATCTTCCTTATCTTCGTCCTCCTCTTCTTCTTCTTCTTTCTCTTCTTCCTTATCCTCTTGTTCTTCATCTTTTTCTTATTATTATTCTTCTTTTTCTTCTAATTACTCCTCCTCCTATTCTTCTTCTTGTTCCACTTCTTTTTCTTCTCCTTTTTTGTCTTTGTCATCATAATTATCTTCTTCATCATCATCACCTTCTTCTACTTCTTCTTTTCTACAATATTACTCTTCTTCTTCTTCTTCTTCTCCTTCTTCTTCTTCTTCTTTTTCTTTTTCCCTTCTTCCACTTCTTCTTCTTCTTCTTCTCCTTCTTCTTCTTCTTCTTATTCTTTGACTTCTTAGTTTTATTCTTCATATTCTTCTCCATCTTCTTCTTCTTCTTCTTGTCCATCTTCTTCTTCTTTTTCTTCTTCTTCTTCTCTTTTTTCTTCTCTTCTTCTTCTTCTTCTACCACTACTTATACTTCTTCGTCTTCTTCTTCTTCTTCTTCTTTTTCTTCCTTTTGTTCTTCTCCTTTTTCTTCTTCTTGAACTTCTTCTTCTTCTTCTTCTTCTCCTTCACCTTCTTCTTCTTCTTCATCTTCTATTCTTCTTCTTTTTCTTCTTCTTCCTCTTCTTCTTCTTCTTCCCTATTTTCTTCTTCTTCTTCTTGTCATCCTTCTTCTTCTTCATCAACTTCTTCTTCATCATCATCATCTTCTTCTTCTTCTACTTCTTCCTCTACTTCTTATTAGTCGTCCTCATTTTCTATTTCGTTTTTTCATCTTCGTTTTCTTCCACTTCTTCTACTTCTTTTTCTTTTTCATGTTGTTCTTCTCCTTCCTCCTCATCTTTCTCTTCTTATTCCTTTTCTGCTTCTTCTTCTACCACTTCTTCTTCTTCTTCTTCCTTTTCTTCTTCTTCTTCTTCTTCTTCTTCTTCTTCTTCTTTCTTCTACTTCTTCATTTTCTTCTTCTTCTTCTTCTTCTTCTTCCTACTCCTCCTCCTCCATCTCTTCTACTTCTACTAAAACATCTTCTTCTTCTCCTTCTTCTTCTTCTTCATCTTCTTCTTCTCCTACATCTTTTTCTTCTTTTGCTTCTTCTTCTTCTTCTTCTTCTTCCTCTTCTTACCTTCATCTTCTTGTTATTCTTCTTTTTCTTCTTCTTCTTCTTCTTGTCATTCTTCTTCTTCTAATTCCTACAAATCATCTTCTGATTCATCCTTTTGTTCATCTTCATCTCCTTCTTCTTCTACTGCTACTTCTTCGTCAACATCATCGTCATCATCGTCATCTTCTTCTTCTTCAACTTCTTCCTCTTAATCTTCTTCATGTTCTTCCTCTTGCTCTTCCTCCTATTCTTCTTCTTCTTCTTCTTCTTCTCCTTTATCCTCATTTTCTTCAAAATTACCTTCTTCTTTTTCTAATTACTCCTCCTCTTCTACTTTTTCTTCATCTTCATCATCTTCTTCTTCTTCAACAATCTTCTTTTAATCTTTCTTTTTCTTCTTCTTCTTCTACTACTACTTCTTGTTCTTCTTATTCTTCTTCTTCTTATTATTATTAATATTTTTCTTCTTCCGCTTCTTCGTGTCCTTTATTGTTGATCTTCTTCTTATTCTTATTCTTCTTCCTCTTCTTCTTCTTCCTCTTCTCCTTCTTCTTCTTCTTCTTCTTCCTCTTCTTCTTCTTCTTCTTATACTTCGCCTTCTTCCTCTTCCTCTTCTTCTTTTTCTTCTTATTCTTCATTCTCTTCTTTTTCTTCTTGTTGTTCTTGTTATTCTTATTTTTCTTCTCCTTTTCTTGCTTCTTCTTCTTCTTCTACTTCTTCTTCTTCTTCTTCTTCTTCTTCTTCATCTTCCTCTCCTACTCCTCCACCGCCTTCTTCTCCTTCTTCTTCTTATTTTTCTTATTCATCTTCTACATCTTCTTTTTCTTCTTCTTCTTCTTTGCTTCTTGCTCTTCTTCTTCTTCCTCCTCTTCATCTTTTTCTTCTTCTTCTTCTTCTTCTTCTTCTCCTTCTTCTCCTTCCTCTCTTCTTTTTCTTCTTCTTCTTCTTCTACTTCTTCTTCTTGTTCTTCATCTTTTTCTTCCTCTTCATCTTCCTTAGCATCTTCCTCCTCTTCTTTTTCTTCTTTTTCTTGTTCCTAACCCTCTTGTGAGTCATCTTCTTCTTATTATTCTTCTTCTTTTTCTTCTAATTACTCCTCCTCTTCTTCTTCTTCTTCTCCTTTTTTGTCTTTGTCATCATCATTTTCTTTTTCTGCATCACCATCTTCCACTTCTCCTTCTTCTTTCTCTTCTTCTTCTTCTTTTCCATAATATTGCTCTTCATCTTCTTCTTCTTCTCCTTCTTTTTCTTCTTCTTCTTCTTCTTCTTCTTCTTCTTCTTTTTCCCCTCTTCTTCTTCTTCTTCTTTTTCTTCTTCTTCTTCTTCTACTTCTTTTTCTTCTTCATCTTCTTATTCTTCTTCTTCTTCTTCAACTTCTTCTTCTTCTTCCCCTCCTCCTTCTTCTTCTTCTTCTTCTCTTTTTTCTTCTCTTCTATCTTCTTTTTCTTTCTTCTTCTTCTTGTTCTTATTCTTCTTCTTATTATTATTCTTCATCATCATCATCTTCTTCTTCTTCTTCTTTTTCTTCTTCTTCTTCTTTCTCTTCTTCTTCTTACACTTCTTCTTATGCTTCTTCTTGTACTTCCTCTTCCTCTTCTTGTTGTTGTTCTACTCCTTCGTCTTCCCTACTTCTTATTCTTCTTCCTCATTTTCTTCTTCTTCTCCTTCTTCTTCTTCATCAACTTCTTCTTCATCATCTTCTTTTACTTCTTCTTTTTCTTCCTTTACTTCCTCTTATTACTCGTCCTCATTTTTTTTCGTTTTCTTGCACTACTTCTTCTTCGTTTTCGTCCTCTTCTTCTTCTTCTTATTTCTCTTCGTCTTCCTCTTCTTGTTCCTCTTCTTCTCCTTCTTCTACTACTTTTCTTCTTCTTTCTTTTCTTCTTCTTCTTCTTCTTCTTCATATTCTTCTTCTTCTCTTGTTCTTCTTCTTCCTTTTTTTCTTCTTCGTCTTCTTCCCCTTCATCTTTTTCTTCTTCTTCTTCTTCTTCTCCTTTTTCTTCTTGTTCTTCTTCTTCTTCATCTTTTTCTTCCTCTTCATCTTCCTTATCTTCTTCCTCCTCTTCTGCTTCTTCTTCCTCTTCTTCTTCACCTTCTTGTTCTTCATCCTCTTATTATTATTATTATTCTTTTTCTTCTAATTACTCGTCCTTCTCTTCTTTTTCTTCTTCCACTTCTTCTTCTTCTCCTTTTTTGTCTTTGTCATCAACATTTTCTTTTTCTTCAACATCATCATTATCATCATCTTCTTCTTCTTCTTCCCCCTCTTCTTCTACTTCCTCTTTTCCATAATATTACTCTTCTTCATCTTCTTCTTCTTCTTCTTCTTCTCCTTCTTCTTCTACTTCTTATTCCTCTCTTCTTCTTCTTCTTCTTCTACTTCTTCCTCTTCTTCTTCGTCTACTTCTCCTTATTTTTCTTCTTCATCTTCATCTCCCTCTTCTTCTTCGTCTTCTTCTTCTTCTTCTTCTTCTTCTTCTCCTCCTCCTCCTCCTCCTCCTCCTTCTACTCCTTCTTCTTCTTCTTCTTCTCCTTCTTCTTCTCCATTTTCTTCTCTTTCTTCTACTTTTTCTTCTTCTTCTTCATCTTCTTCCTCTTCTACTTATTCTTCTTCTTCTTCTTTTCTTCTTCTTCATGATCATCCTCTTCTTCTTATTCTTTTTCTTTTTCTTTTACTTCTTCTTCTTCTTCTTGTACTTCTTCTTTTTCTACTTCTTCATTTTGTTCTTCTCCTTCTTCTTCTTCGTCTTCCCTTCTTCTTCTTCTTCTTCTTCTTCCTTATTTTCTTATGCTTCTTCCTCTTTTTCTTCTTCTTCTACTTCTTCTTCTCCTTCTTCTTCCTCTTCAACAACTTCTTCATCATCTTCTTCTTCTTCCTCTACTTCCTCTTACTAGTCGTCCTCATTTTATTTTTTGTTTTCTTGTTCATCTATGTTTTCTTCCAATTCTTCTTCTTCTTTTTCATCCTCTTCTTCCTCTTCTTCTTCTCCTTCTTCTTCCTCTTATTGTTCTTCTTCTTCTTCTTCTACACTTTTTCTTCTTCTTCATTTTCTTCTTCTTCTTCTTCTTCTTCTTCTACTCCTTTCCTTTTCTTTTTCTTTTTCTTTTTCTTCTTCTTCTCCTTTTTCCTACTACTCGTCCTCCTCCTCTTCTTCTTCCACTACAACATCTTCTTCTTCTTCTTCTTCTTCTTCCTCTCCTTCTTCTCCTTTTCCATCAACTTTTCTTCTTCTCCTTCATCTTCTTCTTCTTCTTCCCTTCTTCTTCTTCTTGTACTTCTTATTCTTCTTGTTCTTGTTCTTCTTCTTCTCATTCCTCTAATTCTTCTTCCTAATCGACTTTTCTTCTTCTTCTTCTTCTACCACTACTTCATCAATAT
>JAIUJO010002159.1:187500-227500 GCA_023846275.1 Vanilla planifolia
TATTCTTCCTTTTCTTCCTCTTCTTGCTCTTCATCTTCTTCTTCTTGTTTCTTCTTTGTCTTCTTGTTTTTTTCTTCTTCTTCTTCTTCTTCTTCTTCTTCTTTTTCTTCCAACTCCTCCTCCTCCTCTTCTTCTTATTCTACTACAACATCATCTTCGTCTTCTTCTTTTTCTTCTTCTTCTTCTTCTTCTCTCCTTCTTCTTCTTTTTCTTCTTCTTCTCATTCCCCTAGTTCTTCTTCCTATTTGTCCTATTGTTCTTCTTCATCTTCTACTTCTTCTACTACTACTTCTTCATCAACATCATCAACGTCATCATCATCATGATCATCATCTTTTTCTTCTTCTTCTTCAACTTCTTCATCTTAATCTTCGTCTTGTTCTTCCTGTTGTTCTTCCTCTTCTTCTTCTTCTTCTTCTCCTTCCTCATTTTCTTTTTCTTTATCTCCTTCTTATTCTTTTTCTAATTCCTCCTCCTCCTCTTCTTCTTCTTCTTCTTCATCTTCATCTTCATCTTTTAATCCTTCTTTTTCTTCTTATGCTTCTCCATCTCCTTTTACTCTTCTTCTCATTATTCTTAATCTTCTTGCTCTTCTTCTTCATCATCTTTTTCTTCTTTTCCTTCTTCTTCCTCTTATTATTATTCTTCTTCTTCTTATTCTTTTTCTTGTTCCTCCTCTTCTTCTTCTTCAACTTCTTCTAGTTATTCTTCTTCTTCCACTTCTTCTTGTTACTCTTCTTCTTCCACTTCTTCTTGTTACTCTTCTTCTTCCACTTCTTCTTGTTACTCTTCTTCTTCCACTTCCTGTTCTTCTTCTTATTTTTTTCTATCTTCTTGTTCTTCTTCTATTACTTGTTCTTCTTCTTCTTCTTCTTCTTCTCATTCTCCTTTTCGTCCTTCTTCTTCTTCTTCTTCTTCTTCTTCTTCTTTTTCTTATTCATCTTCTACTCCTTCTTCTTCTTCTTCATCATCATCTTCTTCTTTTCTTCTTCTTCTTCTTCATGTCCTTCTACTTGCTCTTCATCTTTTTCTTCTTCTTCTTCTTCTTCTTCTTTGTCTTCTTCTCTTTGTGTTTTTCTTCTTTTTCTTCTTCTTCTTCCTCTTCATCTGTTTCTTTCACTTCTCCTTTTTCTTCTTGCTCTTCTTCTTCTTCTTCTTCTTCTTCTTCCTCTTCTTCTTCTTTGTCATCTTCTTCTTCTCCTTCTTCTACTCCTCCTTCTTCTTCTACTTCTTCTTCTTCTTCTTCTTCTTCAACATGATCTCCTTTTTCCTCCTTTTCTTCTTTTTCATCTTCTTTTCCTTCTTTTTCTTCTCCTTCAACTTCCTCTCCTTCTTCTTTTCCTTCTTCTTCTTCTTCTTCTTCTTCTTCTTCTCCTTCTTCTTCACCTTCTTCTTGTTGATTTTCATCTCCTTCTTCTTCCTCATCTTCTTCTCTTTTTTCTCCTTCTTCTTCTCCTCCTTCTTCTTCTGCTTCTTCTTCTTCTTCTTCTTCTTCTTCTTCATCTTTTTCTTCTTCTTCTCCTTCTTCTTCTCCTTTCCCTTTTTGTTCTCCTACTTCTTCTTCTCCTTCTTCCTCTTCTTCTTTATCTTTTTCCTCTTTTTCTTCTTCTTCGTAATCATCTTCTTCCACATAACTTTCTCCTTCCTCTTCCTCTTCTTCATCTTCTTCTTCTACTTGTTCTTCCTATTCTTCATCTTCTTCTTCTCGTTAATCTTCTTCTTCTTCTTTGCCATCTTTTTCTTCTTCTTCTTCTTCCTCTTCCTCTTCTTCTTCTAATTCTTATTCTTCTTTGTCTTCTTCTTCATCTTCCTCTTCATCCTCTTCCCCTTCTTCTTCTTCTCTTTCTTCATCTTCTTCTTCAACTTCTTCCTCTTCATCATTTTCTTCTTCTATGTCTTCTTCTTCTTCTTTTTCTTCTTTTCTTCTTCGTCTTCTTCTTCTTCTTCTTCTAGTTTTTCCTTTTCTTCATCTTCTTCTTTTTCTTTTTGTTCTTATTATTATTATTATTATTATTATTATTATTAAACTTCTTCTTCTTTTTCTTCTTCTTCTTCTTCTTCTTGGTCTCCTTCTTCTTATTCTTCTTCTTCTTCTTCATCTTCTTCTTCTTCTTCCTCTTCTTCTTCTTCTATCTCTTTTTCTCCTTTTTTTGTTCTTCTTTTTCTTCTCTTCTTCTTCTTCTTCTTCTTCCCCTCCTCCTCCATCTTTTGCTTCTTCTTCTTCTTCTTCATCCTCTTCTTCTTCTTCTTCTTCTTCCTCTTCTTATTTTTCTTCTTCAAATTTTGCTTCCTCTTCTTCCTCTACTTCTACCTCTTTTTCTTCTTCTTCTCCTTCTTCCTCTTATACTTCTTATTTTTTGTCTTCTTCTTCTTTTTCTTCCTCTTCTGCTTCTTCTTCTTCTTCTTCTTAATCTTCCTTTTCTTCTTCATCTTCTCTTCTTCTTCTTCTTCTTCTTCTTCTTCTTCTTCATCGTCTTCTTTTTCTCCTTCTTCTACTTCTTCTTCTTCTTTTTCTCCTTCTTCTACTTCTTCTTCTTCCTCTTCCTCTACTAGTACTACTTCTTCTTCTTCTACTTTTTCTATTTCTTTTACTTCTTCTTCTTCTTCTTCTTCTTCTTCCTCATCTTCATCATCCTCTTCTTTTTTTCTTCTTCTTCATCCTCTTCTTCTTTGTCTTCTTTCCCTACTTCATAATCAACTTCTTTTTCTTCTTCTTCTTCTAATAATTCTTCTTCTTCTTCTCCTTCTTGTTCTTCTACTTCTTCGTCTTCTTCTTCATCATCCTCTTCTTCATCTACTTTTTCTTCTTATGTTTTTTATTTATCTTCATGTTCTAGTTCTTCATATTCTTCCACATCTTCTTCTTCTTCTTCTTCTTCTTCATCGTCTTCGTCTTCATCACAGTCTTCTTCTTCTTCTTCATTATCTCATACCACTTCTTCTTCTTCTTCTTCTTCTTCTTCTCCTTTGACTTCATCATTGTTTCCTTTCTCGTCTTCATCTTCATCTTCTTCTTCTTCTTCTTCTTCTTCCTCCTCGTCCTCCTATTCTTCGTCTTCTTCTTCTTGTTTTCTTCTTCTTCTTCTTCTTCTACTTCTTTTTCTTCTTCTTCTTCTCTGTCATCTTTTTCTTCATCTCTTCTTCTTCCTCCTCCTCCAATTCTTTGCCTTGTTCAACTTCTTCTACTTCTTCTTCCTCCACTTCTTCTTTCTATTATTAGTCTTCATGTACTTCTTCTTCCTCTTCCTTTTCTTCTTCTTCTTCTTCTTCTTCAACTTCTTCTTCTTCTACTGCCCCTCATCCTTCTTCTTCTTCTTCTTCTCCTTCTTCTTTCGCTTCTTCTTTTTCTTCTACTTCCTGTTCTTCTTCTTCTTCTTCTTATTCTTCTTCTTCTCCTTTTTCTTCATCATCTTCTTCTTCTTCTTCTTCATCTTTTGCTTCTTCTTCTTCTTCTACTTCTATTTCTTCTTCTTCTTCTTCTTCTTCCTCTAATTCTTCTTCTTGTTAGTTGTCATCTGGTTCTTCTTTTTCTTCCTATTCATCATCATCTTCTTCTTCTTCTTCTTCTTCTTCTTAATTCTTCTTCATTTTGTTTTTCTTCTTCTCTTCTTCTTCTTCTTCTTCTTCTTCTATTTTTCTTCTTTTCCATCATCTACTTCTTCTTCTTCTTTTTCTTCTTCTTCTTCTTCTTTTTCTTCTTCTACTTCTTTTTTTGTCTTCATCATCATCATCATCTTCTTTTTCTTCATCTTTCTCTTTGTCTTCTTCCGCTTGTTCATCATCAACATCATCATCATCATCATCATCATCACCTTATTCTTCTTCTACATGTTCTTCCTTATCTTCTTCATCTTCTTTCTCTTCTACTTTTCTTTTATTCATCTTCTTCATATACTTCTTCTTATTCATCATCATCTTCTTCTTCTTCTTCTTCTTCCACTTCTACTCCTTCTTTCGAATCCCCTTTTTCTTCCTCTTCTTCATCTTCTTCCTCTTATTGTTCATCTTTTTCCTCTTCATTTTCTTCTTATTCCTCTTGTTCTTCTTCCTCTACTTCTTCAACTTATTCTTCTTCTTTTTCTTCCACCTCATCTTCTTGTTCTCCATCATCTTCTTCTTATTATTATTATTCTTCTTCTAATTCTTCTTCTTCTTCTTCATGGTCATCTTCTTCTTCTTCTTCTAAGCTTTCTTCTCCTTCTTCTCCTTATTCATCCTCTTCTTCTTTTCCTTCTTCAACTAATTCTTCTTCTTCTTCTTCTTCTTCTTCTTCTTCTGCTTCTTCTGTTACTTTTATTCGTTTTATTCTTATTCTTATTCTTATTTCTTTTCTTCCACTTCTTCTCTTCCTTCTCCTTCTTCTTCTTCTTCTTCTTCTTCCGCTTCCTCTTCTTCTTCTTCCCTTTTTCTTTTTTCTCCATCTTCTTCTTCTGCTTGCACCTCTTCTTCTTCTTCTTCTTCTTTTTCTTCTGCTTCTCCTTCTTTTTCCTCTTCTTCTTCTTCTTCAACTTTTTCTTGTTGACCTTCTACTTCTTCCTTTTCTTCTTCATCTTCTTCTTCATCTTTTTCTCTTCTTGTTCTTCTTACTCTTCTTCTTCATCTTTTTCTTCTTCATCTTCATCTTTTTATTTTTCTTCTTCTTCTTCCTCTTCTTCTTCTTCTTCTTATTCTTCTTCTTCTTCTTCTTCTTCTTCTTCTTCTTATTCTTCTTCTTAAACTACTTCTACTTCTTTTTATTTTTCTTTTTCTTCTTCTTCTTGTTCCACTTCTTCTTCTTCTTCTTTTTCTTATTCTTCTTAATCATCACCATCACTTTCTTCTTCTTCGTCTTCTTCTTCTTCTTCTTCTTCTTCTTCGTCTTCTTCTTCTTCTTGTAATTCATCTTCTTCTTTATATTTCTTCGTCTTCTTTTTTTTCTTTTTCGTCTTCTTCGACATCGTCAAATTCTTCTTCTTTTTCTTCTTCTTCTTCTTTTTCTTCTACTTCTTCTTTATCTTCTTTTCTATATCTTCTTCTTTAAACTTCTTCTTCAACTACTTCTTATTCCTCTTCTACTTCTTCTTTTTCCTTTTCTTCTCCTTTTTCTTCTTCAACTTCGTCTTCTTCTTATTATTATTATTATTATTCTTCTTTTTCTTCTTCTTCTTCTACTTCTTCTTCATCAACTTCTTCTTCGTCGTCCTCCTCCTCTCCTTCTTCTTCTTCTCCTTCTTCTACTTTTTCTTCATCTTGTTTTCCTTCCTTTTTTTGTTGTTCTTCCTCTTCTTCTTCTTATTTTTCTTCTTCTTTTTCTTCTTCTTCTTCTTCTTTGCTTTCTTCTTCTTCTTCTTCTTCTTCCACTTCTTCTTCATCATCTTATGTTCTTCTTCCTCTTCTTGTCATGTTTCTCCTTCTTTTTCTTCTTCTTCTACTTCTTGTTTAACTTCACCCTCTTCCTCTTCTTTTTAATCTTCTTCTTTCAGTTCTTCTTCATCTTCTCTTTCATCTCCTTGTTCTTCTTCTTCTTTAATCTTTCTTTTTCTCTCTTCTTTTTTCTTTTTCTACTTCTACTTCCTTCTTTCTTCTTTTTCATCATCATCATCTTCATGTTTTTCTTTTTCTTCTTTTTCTTCTTCTTCTTCTAATTCATCTTCTTCTTCGTTTCTCCTTCTTCTTCTTCTTCTTCTTTGTCACCTTCCTCTTCTTCTTCTTCTACATCATCAACATCTTCTTCTTCTTCTTCTTCTAATGCTTCTTCATCTTCCTTTTCTCCTTCTACTTCTTCTTCTTCTTCTTCTTGTCACCTTGCTCTTCTTCTTCTTCTTCGCCTTCTTCCTCTTCTTCTTCTTTTTGGTGATCAACATCTTCATCTTCTTCTTCTACTACTACTACTACTTCATCATCTTCTTCTTAATCATCCTCTTCTTCATCTTATTCTTCTTATTATCCTTCTATTTATTCATCTTCTTAGTCCACTTCTTCTTATTCTTCCTCTTCTTCTTCTTCTTCTTCTTCTTCTTCGTCTTCATCTCTAACTTTTCTTCTTCTTCTCCTTCTTCATCTTCTACTCCTTCTTCTTCTTCTTCTTAATTCTCATATTCTTCTTCTTCTTCTTAATCTTCTTCTTGTTATTGTTCACCATCTTCTTCATCATCATCATTTTCTTCTTCTTCTCCTTCGTCTTCTTCTTTTAATTCTTCTTGTTCGCCTTCTTCTTCTTCTTCTTCTTCTTCTTCTTTCTCTTCTTCCTTTTCTTCTTTTTCTTCTTCTTCATCTTCTTCTTCTTCTTCTTCTTCTTCATTTTCTTCTTCCCCTTCTTCCACTTCTTTTTCTTCTTCTTTTCTTCTCCTTTCTTTGCTTGTTATTGTTCTTGTTCTTTTTTTCTTCTTCTACTTCTTCTTCCTCTTCTTCTTCATCTTTCTCTTCTTCTTACTTTTCTTCTTCTTCTTTTTGATCTTGTCCATCTTTTCCTTCTTCCCCTTCTTCTTCTTCTAGTTCTTCTTCTTCTTCTTCTTCTTCTTCTTCTTCTTCTTCTTCTTTTCCTCCTTCTTCTTCTTTCTTCTTTCTTCTTCTTCTTCTTCTACTTCTTTTTCTACTACTACTACTACTACTACTACTACTACTACTACTACTTCTTCTTCTTCTCTTCTTCTTCTTTTTTTTCTTCTTCTTCTTTCGGTTAGTCGTCCTCGTCTTCTTCTTATTCTACTTGTCATCTTCGTCATCTCCCACTTGATCTCTTTCTCTGTCTTCTTCTTCTTCTTCTTCTCCTTCTTCATCTTCTTCTTCTTCCTCCTCTTTTTCTTCTACTTCTTCTTCCTCTTACTATACTGTTTCTTCTTCATCTTCTTCTTCATCTTCTTCCTCTTCTTCTTCTTCTTCCTCTTCGATTTCTCATTCTTCTTCTTCTTGTTCATCTTCTTCCTACTTCTTTCTTCATCTTTTTCTTCTTCTTCTTTTTCTTCTTCTTTTTTTTCTTCTTTTTCGTCTTCTTCTTCTTCTTTTTCTTGTTTTTCGTCTTCTTCTTCTTCTTTTTCTTCTTTTTCGTCTTCTTCTTCTTTTTGTTATTCTTCTTCTTCTTCTTCTTCCTCTTCATTTTCTTCTTCTTCTTCCTCCTCCTCTTCTTCTTCTTCTTCCTCTTCTTATTCTTCTTCGTTTTCTTTATCTTCTTCTTCTTCTTTTTCTTTATTGACTTCTTCTTCTTCTTCCTCTTCTCCTTCTCCTTCTTCTTCTTCTTCTTCTTCTTCTTCTTCTTCCTCTTCCTGTACTTCTTCTTCTTCTTTTTCTTCTTCTTCTTCTTCTTCTTCTTCTTCTGCTTTATCTTCTTCTAATTCGTCTTCTTCTTCTTCTTCCACTTCTTCTCCTTTTTATTTCCTTCTTCATTATCATCATCTTCTTCTTCTTCTTCTTCTTCTTCGTCTTCTTCTTTCTTCTACTTTTTATTCTTCTTCTTCTTCTTCTTTGTCTTCTTCTTCTTCAACTATTACTACTACAACTTCTTCTTCTTTCACTTCCTTTTCTTCTTCTTTTTCATCTTCTTCTTCTACTACTTTTTTTCCTCTTCATCTTCTTCCTGTTCTTCTTCATTATCCTTTTCTTCTTCTTTACCATCATCATCATCATCATCATCATCATCATCGTCTTCTTCTTCTTCTTCTTTTTTCTTCCACTATTTCTTCTTCTTTTCTTCTTCTTCTTCTTCTTTTACTACTACTACTACTACTACTCCTACTAATACTAATACTACTACTTCTTCTTTCTTATCCTCTTCTTCATTCTCTTCTTCTTCTTCTTCTTCTTCTTACTCCACTTCTTCTTCCTATTAGTTGTCCTCATCTTCTTCTTCTTATTTTTCTTTATCTTTAACTTCTTCTTTTTCTTCTTCTTCTTCTTCTTCTTCTTCTCTTTCTTCTCCTTCTTCTTCTTCTTCTTCTTCTCCTTCTTCTTCTTTTTTTCTTCTTCTTCTTCCTCTTCTTCTTCTTCCACTTCTTCTTCCACTTCTTCTTCTTCTTTTTTTTTTCTTCTTCTTCATCTTCTTCTTCAACTACTACAACTAGTTCTTCTTCTTCTTCTTCTTCTTCACCTTCTCCTTCTTTTTCTTTTTCTTTTTTGTCTTCTTCTTCTTCTTCATGTTCATCTTCTTCTTCTTCTTCTTCTTCAACTTCTTCTTATACTTGTTCATCTTCTTGTTTGTCTTATTCTTCTACTTCTTCTTCTTCATCTTCTTTTTCTTTTTGTTCTAGTTCTTCCTCCCCATCCTCTTCTTCTTCTTCTTATTCTTCTTCTTCTACTACACTATTACTACTTTTTTTACTTCTTCTTCTACTTCTTCTTCTTCTTCTTCTTTTTCTTATTCTTCTTCTTTTTCCTCTTCTTCTTCTTCTTCTTCTTCTCCTTCTTCATTTTCATCTGTTTTTTCTTCTTCTTTTTCTTCTTTTTCTTCTTTGTCTTCTATTTTTTCTTCTTCTTCTTCCTCTTGTTCCTATTGTTCTTCATCATCTTCTTCTTATTATTCTTCTTCTTCTTCAAATTTTTCATCCTTTTATCCCTTTTTTTTATTCTTCTTATTGTTCTTTATTATCATGTTCCTCTACTTCTTCTTCATCTTCTCTTTCATCATCATCTTCTTCTTCTTCTTCTTCTTCATCTTCTACTTCTTCTTCTTCCTCTTCTTCTTCTACTTCTTTTTCCTATTCTTATTTTTCTGGTTCCACCTCCTCTTCTTCTTCATATTCCTCCTCTTCTTCTTCTTCTTCTTCATCATTTTCTTCTTCTACTTCTTGTTCTTGTTCTGGTTCTTCTTCTTCTTCCTCGTCTTCATCTCTAACTTTTCTTCTTCTTCTCCTTCTTCATCTTCTATTCCTTCTTCTTCTTCTTCTTCTTCTTAATCTTCTTCTTGTTATTGTTCACCTTCTTCTTCATCATCATCATCTTCTTCTTCTTCTCCTTCGTCTTCTTCTTTTACTTCTTCTTCTTCGCCTTCTTCTTCTTCTTCTTCTTTCTCTTCTTCCTTTTCTTCTTTTTCTTCTTCTTCATCTTCTTCTTCTTATTCTTCTTCTTCATTTTCTTCTTCCTCTTCTTCCACTTCCTTTTCTTCTTCTTTTCTTCTCCTTTCTTTGCTTGTTATGGTTCTTGTTCTTTTTTTCTTCTTCTACTTCTTCCTTTTCTTCTTCATCTTTCTCTTCTTCTTACTTTTCTTCTTCTTCTTTTTGATCTTGTCCTTCTTTTCCTTCTTCCCCTTCTTCTTCTAGTTCTTCTTCTTCTTCTTCTTCTTCTTCTTCTTCTTCTTCTTCTTCTTCTTCTTTTCCTCCTTCTTCTTCTTTCTTCTTTCTTCTTCTTCTTCTTCTACTTCTTTTTTTTCTTCTACTACTACTACTTCTTCTTCTCTTCTTGTTCTTTTTTTTCTTCTTCTTCTTTCGGTTAGTCGTCCTCGTCTTATTCTTATTCTACTTGTCATCTTCGTCATCTCCCACTTGATCTCGTTCTCCGTCTTCTTCTTCTTCTTCTCCTTCTTCATCTTCTTCTTCTTCCTCCTCTTTTTCTTCTTCTTCTTCTTCCTCTTACTATACTGTTTCTTCTTCATCTTCTTCTTCATCTTCTTCTTCTTCTTCTTCTTCTTCCTCTTCGATTTCTCATTCTTCTTCTTCTTGTTCATCTTCTTCCTACTTCTTTCTTCATCTTTTTCTTCTTCTTCTTTTTCTTCTTCTTCTTTTTCTTCTTTTTCGTCTTCTTCTTCTTTTTCTTCTTTTTCGTCTTCTTCTTCTTTTTGTTATTCTTCTTCTTCTTCTTCTTCCTCTTCATTTTCTTCTTCTTCTTCCTCCTCCTCTACTTCTTCTTCTTCCTCTTCTTCTTCTTCTTCGTTTTCTTTATCTTCTTCTTCTTCTTTTTCTTTATTGACTTCTTCTTCTTCTTCCTCTTCTCCTTCTCCTTCTTCTTCTTCTTCTTCTTCTTCTTCTTCTTCTTCCTCTTCCTGTACTTCTTCTTCTTCTTTTTCTTCTTCTTCTCCTTCTTCTTCTTCTTCTGCTTTATCTTCTTCTAATTCGTCTTCTTCTTCTTCTTCCACTTCTTCTCCTTTTTATTTCCTTCTTCGTTATCATCATCATCTTCTTCTTCTTCTTCTTCTTCGTCTTCTACTTCTTTCTTCTACTTTTTATTCTTCTTCTTCTTCTTCTTTGTCTTCTTCTTCTTCAACTATTACTACTACAACTTCTTCTTCTTTCACTTCCTTTTCTTCTTCTTTTTCATCTTCTTCTTCTACTACTTTTTTTCCTCTTCATCTTCTTCCTGTTCTTCTTCATTATCTTTTTCTTCTTCTTTACCATCATCATCATCATCATCATCATCTTCGTCTTCTTCTTCTTCTTCTTTTTTCTTCCACAATTTCTTCTTCTTCTTTTCTTCTTCTTCTTCTTCTTTTACTACCACTACTACTACTACTCCTACTAACACTAATACTACTACTTCTTCTTCCTTATCCTCTTCTTCATTCTCTTCTTCTTCTTCTTCTTCTTCTTCTTCTTCTTCTTCTTCTTACTCCACTTCTTCTTCCTATTAGTTGTCCTCATCTTCTTCTTCTTATTTTTCTTTATCTTTAACTTCTTCTTTTTCTTCTTCTTCTTCTTCTTCTTCTTCTCTTTCTTCTCCTTCTTCTTCTTCTTCTTCTTCTCCTTCTTCTTTTTTTCTTCTTCTTCTTCCTCTTCTTCTTCTTCCACATATTCATCCACTTCTTCTTCTTCTTTTTTTTTCTTCTTCTTCATCTTCTTCTTCAACTACTACAACTAGTTCTTCTTCTTCTTCTTCTTCCCCTTCTCCTTCTTTTTCTTTTTCTTTTTTGTCTTCTTCTTCTTCTTCATGTTCATCTTCTTCTTCTTCTTCTTCTTCAACTTCTTCTTATACTTGTTCATCTTCTTGTTTGTCTTATTCTTCTACTTCTTCTTCTTCATCTTCTTTTTCTTTTTTCTCTAGTTCTTCCTCTCCATCCACTTCTTCTTCTTCTTCTTATTCTTCTTCTTCTTCTTATTCTTCTTCTTCTACTACTACTATTACTACTTTTTTTACTTCTTCTTCTACTACTTCTTCTTCTTCTTCTTTTTCTTATTCTTCTTCTTTTTCCTCTTCTTCTTCTTCTCCTTCTTCTCCTTCTTCATTTTCATCTGTTTTTTCTTCTTCTTTTTCTTCTTTTTCTTCTTTGTCTTCTACTTTTTCTTCTTCTTCTTCCTCTTGTTCCTATTGTTCTTCATCATCTTCTTCTTATTATTCTTCTTCTTCTTCAAATTTTTCATCCTTTTATCCCTTTTTTTTATTCTTCTTATTGTTCTTTATTATCATGTTCCTCTACTTCTTCTTCATCTTCTCTTTCATCATCATCTTCTTCTTCTTCTTCTTCATCTTCTACTTCTTCTTCTTCTTCCTCTTCTTCTTCTACTTCTTCTTCCTATTCTTATTTTTCTGGTTCCACCTCCTCTTCTTCTTCATATTCCTCCTCCTCTTCTTCTTCTTCTTCATCATTTTCTTCTTCTACTTCTTGTTCTTGTTATGGTTCTTCTTCTTCTTCTTCGTCTTCATCTCTAACTTTTCTTCTTCTTCTCCTTCTTCATCTTCTATTCCTTCTTCTTCTTCTTCTTCTTCTTCTTCTTCTTCTTAATCTTCTTCTTGTTATTGTTCACCTTCTTCTTCATCATCATCATCTTCTTCTTCTTCTCCTTCGTCTTCTTCTTTTACTTCTTCTTCTTCGCCTTCTTCTTCTTCTTCTTCTTCTTCTTCTTTCTCTTCTTCCTTTTCTTCTTTTTCTTCTTCTTCATCTTCTTCTTCTTCTTCTTCTTCATTTTCTTCTTCTTCTTCTTCCACTTCTTTTTCTTCTCCTTTCTTTGCTTGTTATGGTGCTTGTTCTTTTTTTCTTCTTCTTCTTTTTCTTCTTCTTCATCTTCTTCTTCTTCTTCTTCTTCTTCATTTTCTTCTTCCTCTTCTTCCACTTCCTTTTCTTCTTCTTTTCTTCTCCTTTCTTTGCTTGTTATGGTTCTTGTTCTTTTTTTCTTCTACTACTTCTTTTTCCTCTTCTTCTTCATCTTTCTCTTCTTCTTCTTTTTGATTTTGTTCTTCTCCTTCTTCTCCTTCTTCTTCTTCTTCTAGTTCTTCTTCTTCTTCTTCTTCTTTTTCTTCTTTTCCTCCTTCTTCTTCTTTCTTCTTTCTTCTTCTTCTTCTTCTACTTCTTTTTCTTCAACTACTACTACTACTACTACTTCTTCTTCTTCTCTTCTTGTTCTTTTTTTTCTTCTTCTTCTTTCGGTTAGTCGTCCTCGTCTTCTTCTTCTTCTACTTGTCACTTCGTCATCTCCCACTTGATCTCCTTCTCCGCCTTCTTCTTCTTCTTCTCCTTCTTCATCATCTTCTTCTTCCTCCTCTTTTTCTTCTTCTTCTTCTTCCTCTTCCTATACTGTTTCTTCTTCATCTTCTTCTTCATCTTCTTCCTCTTCTTCTTCTTCTTCCTCTTCTATTTCTTATTCTTCTTCTTCTTGTTCTTCTTCTTCCTACTTCTTTCTTCATCTTTTTCTTCTTCTTCTTTTTCTTCTTCTTCTTTTTCTTCTTTTTCGTCTTCTTCTTCTTATTGCTATTCTTCTTCTTCTTCTTCTTCCTCTTCATTTTCTTCTTCTTCTTCTTCCTCCTCTTCTTCTTCTTCTTCATTTTCTTTATCTTCTTCTTCTTTTTCTTTATTGACTTCTTCTTCTTCTTCCTCTTCTCCTTCTCCTTCTTCTTCTTCTTCTTCTTCTTCTTCTTCATCTTCCTGTACTTCTTCTTCTTCTTTTTCTTCTTCTTCTCCTTCTTCTTCTTCTTCTACTTCATCTTCTTCTAATTTGTCTTCTTCTTCTTCTTCTACTTCTCCTTTTTATTTCCTTCTTCATTATCATCATCATCTTATTCTTCTTCTTCTTCTTCGTCTTCTTCTACTTTCTTCTACTTTTTATTCTTCTTGTTCTTCTTCTTTGTCTTCATCTTCTTCAACTATTACTACTACAACTTCTTCTTCTTTCACTTCCTTTCTTCTTCTTTTTCGTCTTCTTCTTCTACTACTTTTTTTCCTCTTCATCTTCTTCCTGTTCTTCTTCATTATCTTTTTCTTCTTCTTTGCCATCATCATCATCATCATCATCTTCTTCTTCTTCTTCTTCTTCTTCTTTCTTCCACTATTTCTTCTTCTTCTTCTTCTTCTTCTTTTTCTTCTTCTACTACTTCTACTACTATTACTCCTACTAATACTAATAATACTACTTCTTCTTCCTTATCCTCTTCTTCATTCTCTTCTTCTTCTTCTTCTTCTTCTTCTTCTTCTTACTCCACTTCTTCTTCCTATTAGTTGTCCTCATCTTCTTCTTCTTATTTTTCTTTATCTTTAACTTCTTCTTTTTTTTCTTCTTCTTCTTCTTCTTCTTCTCTTTCTTCTCCTTCTTCTTATTCTTCTTCTTCTTCTCCTTCTTCTTCTTTTTTTCTTCTTCTTCTTCCTCTTCTTCTTCTTCCACTTCTTCTTCCACTTCTTCTTCTTCTTTTTTTTTCTTCTTCTTCTTCTTCTTCAACTACTACTAATAGTTCTTCTTCATCTTCTTCTTCCCCTTCTCCTTCTTTTTCTTTTTCTTTTTCGTCTTCTTCTTCTTCTTCATGTTCATCTTCTTCTTCTTCTTCTTCTTCTTCAACTTCTTCTTATACTTGTTCATCTTCTTGTTCGTCTTATTCTTCTACTTCTTCTTCATCTTCTTTTTCTTTTTGTTCTAGTTCTTGCTCCCCATCCACTTCTTCTTCTTCTTCTTATTCTTCTTCTTCTTCTACTACTACTATTACTACTTTTTTTACTTCTTCTTCTACTTCTTCTTCTTCTTCTTCTTTTTCTTATTCTTCTTCTTTTTCCTCTTCTTCTTCTTCTTCTCCTTCTTCATTTTTATCTGTTTTTTCTTCTTCTTTTTCTTCTTTGTCTTCTTCTTTTTCTTCTTCTTCTTCCTCTTGTTCTTATTGTTCTTGATTATCTTCTTCTTATTATTCTTCTTCTTCTTCAAATTTTTCATCCTTTTATCCCTTTTTTTATTCTTCTTATTGTTCTTTATTATCATGTTCCTCTACTTCTTCTTCATCTTCTCTTTCATCATCATCTTCTTCTTCTTCTTCTTCTTCATCTTCTACTTCTTCTTCTTCTTCCTCTTCTTCTTCTTCTTCTTCTTCCTATTCTTATTTTTCGGGTTCCACCTCTTCTTCTTCTTCATATTCCTCCTCTTCTTCTTCTTCTTCATCATCATTTTCTTCTACTTCTTGTTCTTGTTATGGTTCTTCTTCTTCTTCTTCGTCTTCATCTCTAACTTTTCTTCTTCTTCTCCTTCTTCATCTTCTACTCCTTCTTCTTCTTCTTCTTCTTAATTCTCATATTATTCTTCTTCTTCTTAATCTTCTTCTTGTTATTGTTCACCTTCTTCTTCATCATCATCTTCTTCTTCTTCTCCTTCGTCTTCTTCTTTTACTTCTTCTTCTTCGCCTTCTTCTTCTTCTTCTTCCTTTTCTTCTTTTTCTTCTTCATCTTCTTCTTCTTCTTCTTCTTCATTTTCTTCTTCTTCTTCTTCCACTTCTTTTTCTTCTCCTTTCTTTGCTTGTTATGGTGCTTGTTCTTTTTTTCTTCTTCTACTTTTTCTTTCTCTTCTTCTTCATCTTTCTCTTCTTCTTACTTTTCTTCTTCTTCTTTTTGATCTTGTTCTTCTTCTCCTTCTTCTCCTTCTTCTTCTTCTAGTTCTTCTTCTTCTTCTTCTTCTTCTTCTTCTTCTTTTCCTCCTTCTTCTTCTTTCTTCTTTCTTCTTCTTCTTCTTCTTCTACTTCTTTTTCTTCTTCTACTACTACTACTACTTCTTCTTCTTCTTCTTCTCTTCTTGTTCTTTATTTTCTTCTTCTTCTTTCGGTTAGTCGTCCTCGTCTTTTTCTTCTTCTACTTGTCATCTTCGTCATATCCCACTTGATCTCCTTCTCCGACTTCTACTTCTTCTTCTCCTTCTTCATCATCTTCTTCTTCCTCCTCTTTTTCTTCTTCTTCTTCTTCCTCTTCCTATACTGTTTCTTCTTCATCTTCTTCTTCATCTTCTTCCTCTTCTTCTTCCTCTTCCTCTTCTATTTCTCATTCTTCTTCTTCTTGTTCTTCTTCTTCCTACTTCTTTCTTCATCTTTTTGTTCTTCTTATTTTTCTTCTTCTTCTTTTTCTTCTTTTTTTTCTTCTTCTTCTTATTGTTATTCTTCTTCTTCTTCTTCTTCCTCTTCATTTTTTTCTTATTCTTCCTCCACCTCATCTTCTTCTTCTTCCTCCTCTTCTTCTTCTTCTTTGTTTTCTTTATCTTCTTCTTCTTCTTCTTCTTTATTGACTGCTTCTTCTTCTTCCTCTTCTCCTTCTCTTTCTTCTTCTTCTTCTTCTTCTTCTTCTTCCTCTTCCTGTACTTCTTCTTCTTCTTTTTCTTCTTCTTCTCCTTCTTCTTCTTCTTCTTCTACTTCATCTTCTTCTAATTCGTCTTCTTCTTCTTCTACTTCTTCTCCTTTTTATTTCCTTCTTCATTATCATCATCATCTTCTTCTTCTTCCTCTTCTTCTTCTTCGTCTTCTTCTTCTTTCTTCTACTTTTTATTCTTCTTCTTCTTCTTCTTCTTTGTCTTCTTCTTCTTCAACTATTACTACTACAACTTCTTGTTCTTTCACTTCCTTTTCTTCTTTTTCATCTTCTTCTTCTACTACTTTTTTTCCTCTTCATCTTCTTCCTGTTCTTCTTCATTATCTTTATCTTCTTCTTTACCATCATCATCATCATCATCATCTTCTTCTTCTTCTTCTTCTTCTTCTTCTTCTTTCTTCCGCTATTTCTTCTTCTTCTTCTTTTCTTCTTCTTCTTCTTCTTCCTCTTCTACTACTACTACTACTACTATTACTCCTACTAATACTAATACTACTACTTCTTCTTCCTTATCCTCTTCTTCATTCTCTTCTTCTTCTTCTTCTTCTTCTTACTCCACTTCTTCCTATTAGTTGTCCTCATCTTTTTCTTCTTATTTTTCTTCATCTTTAACTTCTTCTTTTTCTTCTTCTTCTTCTTCTTCTTCTTCTCTTTCTTCTCCTTCTTCTTCTTCTTCTTCTTCTTCTCCTTCTTCTTCTTTTTTTCTTCTTCTTCTTCCTCTTCTTCTTCTTCCACTTCTTCTTCCACTTCTTCTTCTTCTTTTTTTTTCTTCTTCTTCATCTTCTTCTTCAACTACTACTACTAGTTCTTCTTCTTCTTCTTCTTCCCCTTCTCCTTCTTTTTCTCTTTCTTTTTCGTCTTCTTCTTCTTCTTCATGTTCATCATCTTCTTCTTCTTCTTCTTCAACTTCTTCTTATACTTGTTCATCTTCTTGTTCTTCTTATTCTTCTACTTCTTCTTCTTCATCTTCTTTTTCTTTTTGTTCTAGTTCTTCCTCCCCATCCACTTCTTCTTCTTCTTCTAATTCTTCTTCTTCTACTACTACTACAATTACTACTTTTTTTACTTCTTCTTCTTCTTCTTCTTCTTTTTCTTATTCTTCTTCTTTCTCCACTTCTTCTTCTTCTTCTTCTCCTTCTTCATTTTCATCTATTTTTTCTTCTTCTTTTTCTTCTTTTTCTTCTTTGTCTTCTTCTTTTTCTTCTTCTTCTTCCTCTTGTTCTTATTGTTCTTCATCATCTTCTTCTTATTATTCTTCTTCTTCTTAAAAATTTTAATCCTTTTATCCCTTTTTTTAATCTTCTTATTGTTCTTTATTATCATGTTCCTCTACTTCTTCTTCATCTTCTCTTTCATCATCATCTTTTTCTTCTTCTTCATCTTCATCTTCTACTTCTTCTTCTCCTTCTTCCTCTTCTTCTTCTTCTTATTATTATTATTCATATTTTTCTGGTTCCCCCTCTTCTTCTTCATATTCCTCCTCCTCTTCTTCTTCTTCATCATCATTTTCTTCTTCTACTTCTTGTTCTTGTTCTGGTTCTTCTTCTTCTTCGTCTTCATCTCTAACTTTTCTTCTTCTTCTCCTTCTTCATCTTCTACTCCTTCTTCTTCTTCTTCTTCTTCTTAATTCTCATATTCTTCTTCTTCTTCTTAATCTTCTTCTTTTTATTGTTCACCTTCTTCTTCATTATCATCATCTTCTTCTTCTTCTCCTTCGTCTTCTTCTTTTACTTCTCCTTCTTCGCCTTCTTCTTCTTCTTCTTCTTATTCTTCTTTCTCTTCTTCGTTTTCTTCTTTTTCTTCTTCTTCATCTTCTTCTTCTTCTTCTTCTTCTTCTTCATTTTCTTCTTCCACTTCTTTTTCTTCTTTTCTTCTCCTTTCTTTGCTTGTTATGGTTCTTGTTCTTTTTTTCTTCTTCTACTTCTTCTTCTTCTTCTTCATCATCTTTCTCTTCTTCTTACTTTTCTTCTTCTTCTTTTTTATCTTGTTCTTCTTCTCCTTCTTCTCCTTCTTCTTCTTTTAGTTCTTCTTCTTCTTCTTCTTCTTCTTCCTCTTCTTCTTCTTCTTCTTTTTCTCCTTCTTCTTTCTTCTTTCTTCTTCTTCTTCTTCTACTTCTTTTTCTTCTTCTACTACTACTACTACTACTTCTTCTTCTTCTTCTCTTCTTGTTCTTTTTTTCTTCTTCTTCTTTCGGTTAGTCGTCCTCATCTTCTTCTTCTTCTACTTGTCATCTTTGTCATCTCCCACTTCATCTCCTTCTCCGTCTTCTTCTTCTTCTTCTCCTTCTTCATCATCTTCTTCTTCCTCTTTTTCTTCTTCTTCTTCTTCCTCTTCCTATACTGTTTCTTCTTCATCTTCTTCTTCATCTTATTCCTCTTCTTCTTTTTCTTCCTCTTCTATTTCTCATTCTTCTTCTTCTTGTTCTTCTTCTTCCTACTTCTTTCTTCATCTTTTTCTTCTTCTTCTTTTTCTTCTTCTTTTTCTTCTTTTTCGTCTTCTTCTTCTTATTGTTATTCTTCTTCTTCTTCTTCTTCCTCTTCATTTTCTTCTTCTTCTTCCTCCTCTTCTTCTTCTTCTTCTTCCACCTCTTCTTCTTCTTCTTTTTCTTTATTGACTTCTTCTTCTTCTTCCTCTTCTCCTTCTCCTTCTTCTTCTTCTTCTTCTTCTTCTTCTTCTTCTTCTTCTTCTTTCTCTTCCTGTACTTCTTCTTCTTCTTTTTCTTCTTCTTCTCCTTCTTCTTCTTCTTTTGCTTCATCTTCTTTTAATTCGTCTTCTTCTTCTTCTACTACTTCTTCTCCTTTTTATTTCCTTCTTCATTATCATCATCATCTTCTTCTTCTTCTTCTTCTTCTTCGTCTTCTTCTTCTTTCTTCTATTTTTTATTCTTCTTCTTCTTCTTCTTTGTCTTCTTCTTCTTCAACTATTACTACTGCAACTTCTTCTTTCACTTCCTTTTCTTCTTCTTTTTCATCTTCTTCTTCTACTACTTTTTTTCCTCTTCATCTTCTTCCTGTTCTTCTTCACTCTCTTTTTCTTCTTCTTTACCATCATCATCATCATCATCATCATCATCATCTTCTTCTTCTTCTTCTTTCGTCCACTATTTCTTCTTCTTCTTCTTTTCTTCTTCTTCTTCTTCTTCTTCTTCTTCTACTACTACTACTACTAATACTCCTACTAATACTAAAACTACTACTTCTTCCTTATCCTCTTCTTCATTCTCTTCTTCTTCTTCTTCTTCTTCTTACACCACTTCTTCTTCCTATTAGTTGTCCTCATCTTCTTCTTCTTATTTTTCTTTATCTTTAACTTCTTCTTCCTCTTCTTCTACTTCTTCTTCTTCTTCTTCAGCTGCTTCCTCTTCTTCGTCTTATTCTTCTTCTTCTTCTTCTCCTTCTGCTTCTTCTTCTTCTTCTTCTTCCACTTCTTCTTCCACTTCTTCTTCTTTTTTTTTCTTCTTCTTCATCTTCTTCTTCAACTACTACTACGAGTTCTTCTTCTTCTTCCTCCTCCCCTTCTCCTTCTTTTTCTTTTTCTTTTTCATCTTCTTCTTCTTCTTAATGTTCATCTTCTTCTTCTTCTTCTTCTTCAACTTCTTCTTATACTTGTTCATCTTCTTGTTCGTCATATTCTTCTACTTCTTCTTCTTCATCTTCTTTTTCTTTTTGTTCTAGTTCTTCCTCCCCATCCACTTCTTCTTCTTCTTCTAATTCTTCTTCTTCTACTACTACTACTATTACTACTTTTTTTACTTCTTCTTCTACTTCTTCTTCTTCTTCTTTTTCTTATTCTTCTTCTTTTTCCTCTTCTTCTTCTTCTTCTTCTCCTTCTTCATTTTCATCTATTTTTTCTTCTTCTTTTTCTTCTTTTTCTTCTGTCTTCTTCTTTTTCTTCTTCTTCTTCCTTTTGTTCTTATTGTTCTTCATCATCTTCTTCTTATTATTCTTCTTCTTCTTCAAATTTTTCATCCTTTTATCCCTTTTTTTATTCTTCTTATTATTCTTTATTATCATGTTCCTCTACTTCTTCTTCATCTTCTCTTTCATCATCATCTTCTTCTTCTTCTTCATCTTCAACTTCATCTTCTACTTCTTCTTCTTCTTCCTCTTCTTCTTGTTCTTCTTCTTCCTATTCTTATTTTTCTGGTTCCACCTCCTCTTCTTCTTCATATTTCTCCTCTTCTTCTTCTTCTTCTACTTCTTGTTCTCTTTCTGGTTCTTCTTCTTCTTCTTCTTCTTCATCTTCTTCTTCTTCCTCTTTTGCTTCTTCCACTTTTTCTTGTTCTTCTTTTCTTCTTCCTCTTCCTTATCTTGTTATGCTTCTTCATCTTTTTTTCTTCTTGTTCTTCTTCTTCCTTTTCTTCTTCATCTTCCCCTTTCTTCTATTCTTCTTCTTCTTCTTCTTCTTCTTATCATCTTCCTTCTTCTTCTTCTTCTTCCTCTTCTTCTTCTTCTTCTTCCTCTTTCTTCCTCTACTTCTTCTTCTTCTTCTTCTTCTTCTTCTTCTTCTTCTTCTCCTTTTTATTCTTATTCTTCTGCTTCTTCTTCTTCTTCTTCCTCTACTACTACTACAACTACGATAACTTCTTCTTCTTCATCTTCTCCTTCTTCCACTTCTTCTTCTTCTTCTTCTTCTTCTCCCTTTTATTCTTATTCTTCTTCTTCTTCTTCTACCTCTGCTACTACTACCACGACAACTTCTTCTTCTTCTTCTCCTTCTTCTTCTTCTTCTCATTCTTCCTCTTATTGTTCTCCTCTTCTTCTTCTTCTTCTTCTTCTTCTTGCTCTATTTCTTCTTGTCATTCATCCTCGTCATCATCATCTTCTTTTTCTACTCCTTCTTCATCAACTTCCAATTGTTCTTCTTTGTCATTTTCCTTTTCTTTTTTTTCTTTTATTCTAACTTCTTTTTCTTTGTCTTGTTCTTCTTCTTCTTTACCTTCTTCTGCTTATTCTTCTTCTTCCACTCTTCTTCTTCTTCTTCTTCTTCTTCCTTCTTCTTTCTTCTTTTTCTTCTTCTTATGGTTATTCTTCTTCTTCTTCTTCCTCCTCCTCCTCTTCTTCTTCTTCTTCTTCTTTTCTTCTTCGTTTTCTTTATCTTCTTCCTCTTCTTCTTCTTCTTTATCGACTTCTCCTTCTGCTTCCTCTTCTCCATCTCTTTCTTCTTCTTGTTTTTCTTCTTCCTCTTCCACTTCTTCTTCTTCTTTTTCCTCTTCTTCTCCTTCTTTTTTCTCCTTCTTCTTATCCTTCTTCTTTTTTGTCTCCTTCTTCTTTTTCTTCTTCTTCTTCTTCTTCTTTCTTTTTGTCTTCTACTTCTTCTACTTCTTCTACTACTACTACAACTTCTTTTCTTCCCCTTCATTTTCTTCTTCTTCTTCTTCTACTACTACTTTTTCTTTTTCCTTTTCGTCTTCTTCTTCTCTTCATTGTCTTTTTCTTCTTCATCATCATCCTCATCGTCATCTTCTTCTTCTTCTTCTTCTACTACTACTACTTCTTCATCATCTTCTTCTTCCTCTTCTTCTTCTTCTTCTTCTTCTTCTTCTTCTTCTTCTTCCCCTTCCTTTTCTTCTTCTTCATCAACTTCTTCTTCTACTTCTTCTTCTTGTTCTTCCTCTTCTTGTTCTTGTTCTTCTTCTTCTTCCTCTTCTTCCTCTTCATCTTCTTCTCCTTCGTTCTATACTTACTCTTCTTCTCCTTCTTCTTCAACTTCTTCTTGTTCTTCTTCTTCTTCATCTTCTACTTCTTCATCTTCTTCATCTACTTCTTCATCTTCCTCTTCTTATTCTTTTTCTTCTCCTACTTCTTCTCTCTTCTCCTCCTCTTCTTTTTCTTCTTCATTTTACTCTTCATATTTTTTTCTTCCTTTTCTTGTTCTTCTTCTTCTTCTTCTTCACCTCCTCCTCCTTCTTCTTCTTCTTCTTCTACCACTTCTTCTTTTACTTCTTCTTCTTCTTCTTTCCACTTCCACTTCTTCTTCTTCTTCTTCTTCTTCTTAATCATCATCATCATCTTCTTCTTCTTCCACTTCTTCTGCTTCTTCCACTTCACCTTCTTCTTCTTCTTCTTCTTCTTCTTTTTCTTCTCTTTCTTATTTTTCTTCATCATCATCATCTTCTTCTTCTTCTTCTTCTTCTTCATCTTCTTGTACATCATCATCTTCTTCTTCTTCTTCTTCATCTTCTTGTACATCATCTTCTTCTTCTTCATCTTCTTCTACAACTTCTTCTCCATCTTCCACTTCTTCTTTTTCTACTTCCGCTTCCACTACTACGTCTTCTTCTTCTTCATCTTTTCTTCCTCATCATCTTCTTCTTCTTCTCCTTGCCCTACTTCTTCTTCTTCTTATTCTTTTTCTTCTCACAATATTTTTTTCCAACATCTTCTTCTTCTTTTTCTTCTTCTTCCTCTTCTTCTTCTTCTTCTTCTTCTTTCTCGTTATCTTTTTCCTCTTTTTCTTCTTCTTCTTCTTCTTCTTCTTCTTCATCTCTCTTCTTTTTCTACTTCTACTTCTTATTATTATTATTATTATTATTATTATTATTATTATTATTCTACTATTACTACTACTATTTGCACAACTTCTTCTTCTTCTTATTCTTGTTCATTTTCATTTTCTTCTTCTTCTTCTTCTTCTTCATCATCATCTTCTTGTTTCTCTTCTTTTTCTTCTACTTCTTCTTCTTCTTCTTCTTCTTCTTCTCCTTCTTCTCCTTCTACTTCTTCTTCTGTTTCTTCTTCTTCTTCTTCTTCTTCTTCTTCTTCTTCTCCTCATTCTTTTTCTTGTTGTGTTTGATCTTCTTCTTCTTCTTATTCTTATTCATTTTCTTCATCTTCTTCATCATCTACCTCTTCTTATAATTTTATTTCTTTTTCTTCTTCTTCTTCATTTCTTCTTGTTCCTCCTTTTGTTATTCCTATACTTCTTTTTTTCTTATTCCTCTTCTTCTTCTTTTTCTTCTTCTTCTTCTTATTCTCCTTGTTTTTTTATCTTCTTTTTCTTCCTTTTTCGATTAATTTTCGTCTTGTTCTTCTTGTTCTACTTCTTTTTGTTTTTCTTCTTCTTCTTCTTCTTCTTCTTTAACTTCTTCTTCTTATTCTTATTCTTCTTCTTCTTCTCCTTCTCCTTCTTTGTCCTTCTTCTTCTTCTTCTTCTTCTTCTTCTTATTATTATTATTATTATTATTGTTATTACTATTATGATTATTATTATGCTTATTATCCTTCATCTTCTTCTTCTTCTTCTACCTCTTCTTCTTCTTCTTCTTCTTCTTACAATCATCTTCATCATCATCATCATCTTCTTCTTCTTCTCCTTTTTTTCTTCTTCTTTCTCTACTTTATCTTATTAGTCGTCCTCACCTTCTTCTTCTTCTTCATCTTCTTAACCTTCATCTTCTCTTTCTTGTTCTTGTTCTTGTTGTTGTTGTTTCTTCTTCTTTTTCTACTACTTCTTCTTCTTCCTCTTCTACTTCTTCTTCTTCTGCTTCTTCCTCTACTTCTTTCCTCTTATTCATCTCTTCTATTTCTTTTTCTTCTTCTCTCTTCTTCTTCTTCTTCTTCCTCTTCTTCTTCTACTTCATCATCTTCTACCTCGTATTCTTTTTATTTCTACCTCTTTTTCTTCTTCTTCTTCTTGTTTTACTTCTTTTTTTTCTTCATCTTACCTCAATCTCTTTTTATTCTTGATTTTCTTCCTCTTCTTGTTCTTTTTCTTCATCTTCTTTTTCTCTTCATCTTCTTCTTCTTCTCCTTCTTCTTATTATTATTCTTCTTCTTCTTCCTCATTCTCTTCCCCTTCTTTTTTCATCTTCTTCTTGTTTTGGTTTCTACTTCTTCTTCTTCTTCTTCTTCTTAAACTTCTTCTTAATTCTATACTTCTTCTAATACTTCTTCTTCTTGTTTCTCTTCTTCTTCTTCTTCTCCTTCTTCTTCTTCTTCATCTCTTCTTCTTCTTTATCTTATTCTTCTTCATCATCTTCTTCATCTTCTTCATCCTCTACTACTTCTTCTTCTTCTTCTTGTTCTTCTTCTTATTGTTCTTTTTCTTCTTCTTGTTCTTCTTCTTATTGTTCTTTTTCTTCTTCTTTTCTCCTTTTACATCTTCTTCCTCTTCTTCTTCATCTTCTTCTTTTCCATTTTCTTGTTCTTCTTCTTCTTATTCTTCTTCTTCCTCCTCTTCTTATTCTTCTTATTTTTCTTCTTCTTCTTCTTCTTCTTCTTCTTCTACTTCTTCATCAACTTGTTTTGTTTATTTTTCTTCATATTCTTCTTCTTCTTCTTCTTCTTATTCTACCTCTTCTTCTTTCTATTCTTCTTCTTCATCATAATATTCTTCTTCTTCTTCTTCTTTTTCTTCTCTTTTCTTTTTCTTCTTTTTCTTTTTCTTCTTCTTCTTCTTCTTCTTCTTCTTCTTCCTTTTTTTCTTTTTCCCTTCCTATTCTTTTTGTTCTTCTTCTTGTTCTTATTCCTTTACTTCTACCTCTTCTTCTTTTTGTTCTTCTTGTTAATCTTCTTCTTCTTCTTCTATTTTTTCTTGTTCTTCTACTTCTTCTTCTTATGATTCTTTTTCATCCTCTTCTTCTTCTTGCACCTCTTCATCTTCTTCTTCTTCTTCCAGTTCTTTATAATTTTCCAATTATTTTACTTCCTTCTCCTTCTTCTTCTTCTTCTTCTCCTTCTTCTTCTTCTTCCAAAACTTTTTCTTCTTCTTCCTCTTCCCCTTCTCCTTCTTCTTCTTCTTCTTCTATTTCTTTTTCTTCTTCTTCGTCCTCTTCTTCTTCTTCTTCTTCTTCTACTACTACTACTACTTCCTATTCTTCTTCTTCTTCTTTTCCTTTTACTCTTGTTATTATTATTATAACTATTTTAATTATTATTGTTACTGTTCTTTTTCTTATTATTATTATTATTATTATTATTCTACTTTTCTTCTTGTAAGTGTTCTTCATCATCTTCTTCTTCCTCTCCTTGTTCTGCTTCTTCTTTCAATTCTTCTTCCTCTTCTTCTTCTTCTTTTCCTCTTCATCTTGTTCTTTTTTTTTCTTCTTCTTCTCCTTCTCCTTCTTTTTTTTCAATTTCTTCATCTTTCTCTTCTTCTCATTGCACTTGATCTTCTTCATCATCTTCTTCTACTTCTTCATCTTCTTCTTCTTCCTCATATTCTCATTCTTCTCCTTCTTCTTGTTCCTCTTCTTCTTCTTCTTCTTCTTCTCTCTTCTTCTTCATCATCATCGTCATCATCTTCTTCTTCTTCATCTACTTTTTTCTTCTTCTTCCTCTTCTTTCTCCTCCCTCGTCCTCCTCCTCCTCTTCTTCGACTTCTTCTTCCTCATCATGTTATGCTTCCTCTTCTTTTTTCTTCTTCTTCTTCTTCCTTCTCTTCTTCTTCATCTTCCTCTTCTTCTTTTTCTTCTTCTTATTTTTTTATTGATGTGCTTCTTCTACTCCTTCTTCTTGTTGTTCTTAATCTTCTTCTTCTTCTTCTTCTTCTTCTTCTTCTTCTTCTACTTTCTTCTTCTTCTTCTTCTTCAACTTCTTCTTCTTCTTCTTCTTCTTCTTCTTCATCTTCTCTTCTTCTCTTCTTCTTAACCTTCTTCTTCTTCTTCTTTCTATTCTTCGTCTTTTTCTTCTCCTTCCTATTCTTCTACTTCTTCTTCTCCTCCTTATTAGTCATCCTAGTCTTCATCTCCTTCTTCTTCTTCATCTTCATCTTCATCTACTCCCACTTGTTCTTCTTCTTCGTCTTCTTATTCATCCTCTTCTTCTTCTCCTCCACCTCCTTCTTCTTCTTCTTCTTCCTCTTTTTTTATTCTTCTTCTTCTTCTTCTTCATCATCTACTTCATCATCAACTTCTTCTTCTTCTTCCTCTTTTCCTTCTTCTTCATCTCCTTCTTCTTCTTCTTCTACTACTACTACTTGTTCTTCTTCTTCTTCATTTCTTCTTCTACTTCTTCTTCTTCCTCTACTGGTACTACAACAATAACTACTTCTACTACCTCTTCTTCTTCTTCTTCGTCATCTTCTTCTTCATCTTCTTCTTCTTTTTATTATTCATCTTCTTCTTCTTCTACTTCTTAATCATCTTCTTATTCGTGTTCTTCTTCTTCGTCATCTAATTCTTCTTCCTCTTCTACTTCTTCGTCATCATCATAAACATCTTCTTGTTCTTCTTCTACTTGCAACTTTTCTTCTTTTTCTTCTTCTTCTTATACTTCGTCAACATCTTCTTCATCTACTTCTTTGACTTCTTTCTCTTTTTCTTCCTCTCCTTTTTCTTCATTTTCTCCTTCATATTCTTTTTCTACTTCTACATTTTCCTTATCCTCATCGTCTACAACTTCTTCTTCTTCTTCTTCTTCATCTTTTCTTCCTACTCTTCTTCTTCTTCTTCTCCTTCTTCTTCTACTTCTTCTTCTTCTTTGTTTTCTTCCTTCTTCTCCTCATCTTATTCTTCTTCTTCTTCTTGTTCTTCTTCTTCTTCTTGTTCTTGTTCTTCTTCTTCTTCTTCTTCTTCTTTTTCTTCTTCTTCCTCCTCTTCTTCTACCTCTTTTACTTTTTCTTCTTCTTCTTCTTCTTCTTCTTCTTTTTACTTCTTCTTCTTCTTCATCTTCATCTTCTTCTTCTTCTTCCTCTTCTATTTCATCATCTTCTTCTTGTTATGCTTCTTCTATTTTTTTCTCCTTCTTCTTCTTCTTCTACCTCTTCATCTTCCTATTCTTATTTTTCTTCTTCTTCTTCTTCTTTGCTTTCTTCTTCTTCTTCTTCTTCTTCCTCTTCTCCTTTTTCTTCTCCTTCTTCTTCTTCTTCTTCTACTTCTTATGCTATTATTACTACTTCTTCTTCTTCTTCTTCTTCTCCTCCTCTTCTTATCCTTGCTCTTCTTCCTTACTTCTTCTTCTTCTTATTTTTGGTCTTCTTCATGTTCTTTTTCAACTTCTTCTTCATTTTTTTCTTGTTCTGTTTTTATACTTCTTCATGTTTTTCTTCCTCTTGATCATCTTTATCTTCTTCTTCTACTTCTTTTTCTTCATCTTCTTCTTCTCATTACTCTTCTTCTTCTTCTTCTTCTTCTTCTTCTTCTTCTTCTTCTCCTTCTTCTTCTTCTTCTTCATCTTCTTCTTCCTCCTTATATTCTTCCACTTCTTCTCCTTGTTCTTCTTCATCTTCTTATTCTTCTTCTTCTTTTGCTTCTTCTTCTTCTTCTTCTTCTTCTCCTTCTTCTACCACTTGTTCTTATTCTGCTTCTTCTTCTTCTTCTTCTTCTTCTTCTCCTTTCTCTTCCTCTTCTTTTCCTTCTTCTTCTTCTTCTTCCTCTTCTTCTTCTCCTTCATCCTCTACTTCTTCCTCTACTTCTTCTTCTTCTTCTTCTTCTTCTTTCTCTTCTTCTTCTTCTAATTCTTCTTCTTCTTCTACTACTTCTTCTTCTTCCCCTTCTTCTTCTTCTTCTTCATGTTCCTCCTCTTATTCTCCTTCTTCTTTCTCTTCTCTTTCTATTTCTTCTTCTACTTCCTTTTCTTATTCTTCTTCTTGTTCCTTTTTTCTTCTTCTTATCCCTCCCTTTCTTCTTGACATCATTCTTCTTCTTCTTGTTCCATTTGTTTTACTTTATCTTCTTCTTCTTCTTCTTCTTCTTCTTCTTCTATTTTTACTTTCTTCTTCTTCCTCCTCTTCTTCTTCTTCTTTTTTCTATACTTCTTCCACTTCTACTTCATTAGCTACTTCTACTTCTTCTTCTTCTCCTCCTTCTCCTTCTACATCTTCTTCTACTTCTTCTTCCTTTTCTTTCTCTTCTTCTTCTTGTTCTGCTTCTTCTTCTTCTTCTTCTTCTACATCATCATCATCTTCTTCTTCTTCTTCTTCTTCTACTTCTTCTTCTCCCTCCTCCACTTCACTTTCTTCTTCTTCTTCTTCTTCATCATCTTCATAATTTTTCCTCTTCTTCTTCTTCTTTCACTTTTTCTTTTTCTTTTATTTCTTCTTGTCCTTCTTTTTCTTCTTCTTCTTCTTCTTCTCTTCTTTTTCATTTTCTTCTACCTCTTCATCTTCTTCTTCTTCTTCTTCTTCTCCTTCTTCTTCTTCTTTTTGTTCTTCTTCTCCTTCTTCTTCTTCTTCATCTTCTCCTTCTTCTTGTTCTCCTAATTCTTATCCTTTTTCTTCTTCTCCTTCTTCTCCTTCTTCTTCTTTTACATCTTTCTCTTCACATTCTTCTTCTTCTTCCTCTCCTTCTCTTTCTTCTTCTTCATCTCCTTCTTCATCTCCTTCTTCTTCTTCTCCTTCTTCATCTTCTTCTTCTCCTTCTTCTTCCTCTTATCATTCTTTTTCTTCTTCTTCTTCTTCTTAATCCTTTCCTTCTTCTTCTTCTCTTTCATCATCATCATCTTCATGTTTTTGTTCCTTTTTCATCATCATCTTCTTCTTCCTCTTCTCATTCCTCTTCTTCTTCTTCTTCTTCTTCTATAACTTCTTCTACTTCATCTTCTTCTTCTTCTTCTTCTTCTTCATCATATTCTTCTTCTTCTTCTTCTTGTCCTTCTTCTTCATGTTCTTCCTATTGTTTTTGTTCTTCATGCTCAACTTCTTCAACTTCTTCTTCCTAATCTTGTTATTCTTCTTCTCCTTCATCTTCTTCTTCTTCTTTTTCTTCCTCTTCTTCTTCTTCTTCTACATTTCCTTCTTTCTACTCCTCTTCATCTTCTTCTTCTTCTTCTTCTTCTTTTTCATCTACCTCTGCTACTTGTTCTTTTTCTTCTCTTTCTTCTTCTTCCTCCTCCTCTTCATCTTTTTCTACTTCTTCCTCCTTATCTATACTTCTTTTTCTTCTACTTCGTCTTCTTCTTCTTCTTCTTCTTGCACATCTTCTTCTTCTTCTTTTTCTTCTTCCTCTTGTATTTGTTTTTATTTTTCTTTTTCTTCTTCTTCCACTTCTTCTTTCTCTTCTTCTTCTTCATCTTCCTCTTCTTCTTCTTCTTTTTCTTCTTCTTTCAGTTCTTTTTCTTCTTCTTCTTCTTCTTCTCTGATTTTCTTCATCAACATCATCATCATCATCATCTTCTTCATCTTCTTCTTCTTTTGGTTCTTCTTCTCCATCTTCATATACTTCTTTTTCTCTTCTTCTTCTTCTCCATCTTCTTCTATTACTTCTTTTTTCTTCTTCTTCTTCTTCTCCTTCCTCTTCTTCTTCTTCTTCTTCTTCTTCTTCTTCTTCTCCTTCTTCTTTACTTCTTCTTCTTTTCGTTATTCTTTTTCTTATTCCTCTTGTTCTTCTTCTTCTTCTTCTTCTTTGTCTTCTTCTTCCACTTCTTATTCTTCTTCTTCCTCTTTTTCTTCTTCTTATTCTTCATTTTATTTTATTCCTCTTCCTCTTCTTCTTCTTCATCTTCCTCTTCTTATTCTTGATCATCTTCCTCTTCTTGTTCTTCTTCTTTTTCTTCTTTCTCCTCTTCTTCTCCTCTTCATCTACTTCTTCTATTTCTTCTTCATCTTCTTCTTCTTATTCTTCTTCATTTTCTTCTTCTTCTTCTTCTTCTACTTCATCTTTTTCTATTTTTATTCCTCAACATTTACTTTCTTCTTCTTCTTCTTTTTCTACTTCTTCTTCATCATCATCTTCATCTTCTTCTCTGACTTCTTCATCTTATACTTCTACATCTTCTTCTACTTCTTTGTCATCTTCCTACTCTTCTTCTTCTTCATCTTCTTCTTCTTCTTCTTCTTCTTCTTCCTCATCATCATTTTCTTCTTCTTCTTCTTCAACATTATCATCCATTTCTTCTTGCTCTTCTTATTCTCCTTCTCTTCCTCTTCATATTCTTCTTCTTTTTCTTTTTCTTCTTCTTCATCTTCCATTTATTCTTCTTCTTCAACTTCTTCTTCTTCTTCTTCTTGTTCTTTTGCTTCATCTTTCTGTTCTTCTTCTTCTTGTTGTTGTTGTTCTTCTTCTTCTACTACTACTACTTCTTTTTCCTTTACTTCTTCTTCTTCTTCTTCTTCTTCTTCTCCTCCTCCTCCTCCTCCTCCTTCTTCTTGCACTTCCTCTTCTTCTTTTTCTTCTTCTTCTTCTTCTTCTCCTTTTTCATCTTCTTCTTCTTCCTCTTCCCCTTTACCTTCTTCTTCTTCTTCTACTTGTAATTCTTCTTCTTCTTCTTTATCTTCTTCTTCTTCTACTACATCTTCTTCTTCCTCCCCTTTATCTTCTTCTTCTTCTTCTTCTTCAACTTATTCTTCTTCTTCTTCAGCGTCTTCTTCTTCAACGTCTTCTTCTTCTTCTTCTTCAACTTAATCTTCTTCTTCTTCAACGTCTTCTTCTTCTTCTTCTTCATCATCTTGTTTCTTTACTTTATCATCATCTTCTTCTACTTCTTCATTTCGTTCTACTTCTACTTTTTTTGTTCTTCTTCTTCTTATTATTATTATTTTTCTTCTTCTTTTTCTTCTTCTTCTTCTTCTTTTTCTTCTTATTATTCTTCTTTCACTTCTTCCTCTTCTTCTTCTTATGCTTACTCTTATTCTTCCTTTTCTTCTTCTTTCCCTTCTTCTTGTTCTCCCTCTTCTTCTTCCTCTTGTTATTTTTCTTCTTCTTATGGTTCATTTTCTTCATCTTCTTCTTCTTACTCCACTTCTTCTTATTCTTCTTCCACTTCTTCATGACTTTTTTCTTCTTCTCCTTCTTCTTCCTCTTGTTCTTCTTCTTCGTACTCCTCTTCTTCTTCTTTTTCTTCTTTTTCTTCCTCTTCTGGTTCTTCTTCTTCTTCTTTCTCTTCTTCTTCTTCTTCTTCTTCTCCTTTCTATTTTTCTTCTTCTTTAGCTTAATCTTCTTCGTCATCTTCTTCGTCGTCTTCTTCTTCTTCTTCTTCTTCTTCCTTTGCTTCTTCATCTTCTTCTTCCTCTATTTCTTTTCTTCTTATTCTTATTCTTCTTCTTCTACTATTTTCTTATTCTTCTACTTCTTATTCCTCATCTATTTCTTCATTTTTCTTGTTCCTTTCCTTCTTCATTTTGTTCTTCTTATTCTTCTTCTTCTTCTTCCTCTTCTTCTTCTTTCCTTCTTCTTGTTCTTCTTCATCGTCTTCTTCTTCTTCTTCTACGTCTTATTCTTCTTCATCTTCTTATTCTTCTTCATCTTCATCTTTTTCTTCTTCTTCCTCTTCTTCTTCTTCTTCTTCTTCTTCCTTTTCTTCTTCCTCTTCTTCTTCTTCTTCTTCCTATTCTTCTTAACTTCTTCTTCATCTTCTTCCTCGTATTCTTATTCTTCTACTTCTTCTTCTTCTTCTTCTTCTTCATCTTCTTCCTCCTCTTCTTCTTCTACTTCTTCTTCTTCTTCTTCTTCTACTTCTACTTCTTCTTCTTCTTCTTCATGTTCTTCTTCTTCTTCTTCTTCTTTATCTTATTATTATTCTCTTTCGCCTTTTTGTTCTTCTTCTTCTTCTTCTTCTTCTTCTGCTTTATCGTGTTCTTCTTGAACTTTAACTTCTCATTCTTCTTCTTGTTCTCTTTCTTCTTCTTCTTCTTCTTCTTCTTCTCTTCTACTTCTTCTTCTTCTTCTTCTTCTACTCCTTTTTCTTTTTCTTCTTCTTCTTCTTCTTCTTCACCTTCTTCTTCTTCTTCTTCTTCTTCTACTTCTCCATCTTGTTCTTCTCCTTCTTCTTCTTCTTCTTATTCTTATTCACATTTTTCTTCTTCTTCTTCTTCTTCCTATTCTTCTTCTTTTTTCCTCTTCTTCTTCTTCTTCTTCTTCTTATTCTTTCTCTTCTTCTCCTTCTTCCCTTCTTCTTCTTCTTCCTCTACTTCTTCTTCTTCCTCTTCTTCTTCTTCTTCCTCTACATCTTCTTCTTTCTCTTCTTCTTCTTCTTCCTATTCTTTTTCTTCTTCTTCTTCTTCTTCTTTCCATTTTTTCATCATCATCATCATCATCATCTTCTTCTTCTTCTTCTATGTCAGCTTCCTTTTCCTCTTCTTCTTAATCCTCTTCTTATTCTTCTTCTTCTTTGCCTTCATCTTCTTCATCTTCTTCTTCTTCTTCTTCTTCTTCCTCTTCTTCCTCTTGTTCTTCTTCATCTTGTTCATCTTCCTCATCTTATTATTATTCTTCTTCTTCTTCTCCTCCTCCTCCTCCTCCTCCTCCTCCTCCTCCTCCTCCCACATCTTCTTCTTCTACTACTTATTATTCTTCTTATTCTCCTACTTCTTTTCCTCCTTCTTCTTCTTCTTCCTTTACTACTACTACTTCATCTTCTTTTCTTCTTCTTCTTTTTCTTCTTCTTCTTTTAATTCTTCTTCTACTTCTTCTCCTCAATCATCATCTTCTTCTGCTTCTTCTCCTTAATCATCATCTTCCACTTCTTCTTCTTCTTCTTCCTCTTCTTCATCTTTTTCTTCTTCCACTTCTTCTCCTTTTTCTTCCTCCAACTACATCTTCTAATAAGTCAACCTTGTCTTGTTCTTCTTCTTGTTCTTTTCCTTCTCATTCTGCTTCTTCTTCTACTTCTTCTATTTCTTCTTCTTCTCCTTCTTCTTCATCCTCTTCTTCTTCTTCTTCCACATTTTCTTCTTTTTCTTCTTCCCCTTTTTCTTCTTCTCAATCTTTTCTTCTTGTTCTTCCTCCTCTTCAACTTCTTCCACTTCATTCTCCTCTTCTTCATCTTCTTCTTCCTCCTCTTCTTCTTCTTCATCATCAACTTCTTCTTCTTCTTCCTTAACTCCTTCTCCTTCCTCTTTCGCTTCTTCTTCATCTCCTTTTTATTTTTTTTCTTCTTCTTCTTCTTCTTCTTCTTCTTCTTCTCCTTCTCCTTTTCCTTCTTCTTTTACTTCTTCTTCTTCTTCTTCTTTTACTTCCTGTTTTTCTTTTTCTTTTCTTTTCTTCTTCTTCTTCTTTTCCGACTTCCTCTTCTTCTTCTTCTTCTTCTTCTTCTTCTTCCACTTCTTCGTCATCATTTTTTTCTTCTTCTAGTTCTTCCTTTTCTTCGCCTCTTTCTTCTTGTTCTTCTTCTTCTTCTTCTTCTTCTCCTTCCTCATCTTCGTCTTCTTGTTCTTCTTCTCCTCGTCTTTCTTATCGTCCTCCTATCGCTCCTCTATTTTCTTTTTTCTCTTCTTCATCTCCTTCTTCTTCTTCTTCTTCTTCTTCTCCTTCTTCTTCTTCTTGTTCATTGTCAACATCTTCTTCTTCTTCTTCTTCTTCATTTTCTTGTTCATCTTCATCTTCTTCTTCTTCTTCTTCTTCTCCTCCTTCTTCCTCTTCTATCTCTTCTACTTCTTCTTCTCCTTCAACATCTTTATCTCCTTCTTCATCAACATCTTCTTCTTCTTCTTCATCAACATCTTCTTCTTCTTCTTCTTCTTCTCCTTCTCCTATCTCTTCTCAATTTTCTTCTTCTTCTTTCTTCCTCTTCGACTTCTTCTTCTTCTTTTTCCTTATCTTCTTCTTCCTTCTCCTCCTCTTCTTCTACTTCTTCATTGTCGGCCTTGTCTTCTTCTTCTTTTTCTTCAAGTTCGGGTTCATCTTCTTCTTCTTCTTCTACTCCTTCTTCTTCTTCTTCGAGTCCTTCTTCTTCTTCTTCTTCTTTTTTATCCTCTTCATCTTTTTCCACCTCGAGATCTTCTTCTTCTCCTCCTTTATCAATATCATCATCACATCATGTTCAACTTTTCCATCATATTCTTCTTCGTCTTCTTCTTCTTCTTCTTCTTCTTCTTCCTTCTTCTTATTCTTCTTCTTCTTCTTCTTCTTCTTCTTATTTTTCTTCTTGTTCTTCTTCATCATCATCATGTTCTTCTTCTCCTTCTTCATCACGTTCTTTTTCTTCTTCTTCTTCTTCTACTACTTCTTCTTCTTCTTTTTCTCCATCTTTTTCTTCTTCATCTCGTTTTTCTTTCACTTCGTCTCCTCCTCCTCTTCCTTCTTCTTCTTCCTCTTGTTCATCGTCCCCATCTTCTTCATCTTATACTTCCTCTTCTACTTCTCTTTATTCTTCTTCTTCTTCTGCTCCTCCTCCCCATCCTAATCCTCCTCAATTTTCTTCTTTTTTTACTTTTTCTTCTTCTTCTCCTCCATCTTCTTCTTCTTTTTCTTCTCCTTGTCTTTCTTCTTCATCTCGTTCTTCTTCTTCTTCTTTTCCTTCGTATGCTTCTCCTTCACCCTCTTCATCTTCTTCTTCTTCTTCCTCTTCATCTTTTTCTACTTCCTCTTCTTCTTCCTCTTCTTCTTCTTCTTCCTCTTCTTCTTCTTCTTCTTCTTCTTCATCTTCTGCTACTTCTTCTTCTTCATCATCCATTTAATCCTCACCTTCTTCTTCTTCTACTAATTCTTCTTCTCTTTCTTCTACTCCTTTCTTTCTTCTTCTTCTCCTTCTTCTTCTTCTCCTTCTTCTTCTTCTTCTTCTCTTTCTTCTTCTTCTTCTTCTTCTTCTCCATCCTCTTCTTCTTTTTCTTCTTCTTCTTTGTCCTCTTCGTCTACTTCTTCCTCTCCACCATCTTCTTCTTCTTCTTCTTCTTCGTCTACTTCATCATTTTCATCTTCATCTTCTTGTTCCTCTTCTTCTCCTCCTCCTTCTTCTTCATTTTCTTCTTCTTGACCTCCATCCTCTTCGTCATCCTCTTTTCTCCATCTTCTTCTCCTTCTTCTTTTTCTTCTTTTTTTACTTCTTCATCTTCTTCTTCTTCCTCTTCTTCATCTCCTCCTACTTCTTTTTCTTCTTCTTCTTCTTCTACCTCTTCTTCTTCTTCTATCTCTTCTTCTTCCTTTTCTTCTCCTTCTTCATCTTCTTCTTCTTCCTCTTTCTCTTCCTCTTCATCTTCTTCCTTGACTTCTTCTCCTTCTACTTCTTCTTCTTCTTCTTCTTCTTCTACTACAACTTCTACTACTTCTTCTTCTACTTCTTTTACTTCGTCATCATCATCATAATCATCATCATCAACATCTTATTATTCTTCTCCTTCTTCCACTTCTTCTTCTTCTGCTTCTACTTCTTCTTCTTCTTCTTCTTCTTCTTCTTCTAATTCCTCTTCTTCTTCTTCTTCATCTTCTTCCTCTTCTTCTTCTTCTTCTTCTTCTTCTTCTTCTTTAGCATCATCATCTTCCTCTTCTTCTTGTTCTTCTTCTTCTTCCTATTTTTCTTCTTCTTCTTCTTCTTCTACTAGTTCTTCTTCTTGTGCTACTACTTGCTTTTGTTCTTCTTTTTCTTCTTCTTCTTCTGCTAGTTCTTCTTGTCGTACTACTACTAGCTTTTGTTCTTCTTTTTCTTCTTCTTCTTTTGCTAGTTCTTCTTCTTGTACTACTACTTGCTTTTGTTCTTCTTTTTATTCTTCTTGTTCTACTTCTTTAACTTCTTCTACTTTTTCTTCTTCTTCTTCTCCATCTTCTACTTTTTCTTCTTTTTCTTCTTCTACCTATTCTTCTTCTTCTTCTTACCATTTTTTATCTTATCCTTCTTCATCTTCTTCTTCTTCCACTTTTTCTTTTTCTTCTTCTTCTTCTTCTTCTTCCACTTGTTCATCTTCTTCATCTTCTTCATCTTGTACTTTCTCCTCTACTTCTCTTTATTCTTCTTCTTCTTCTTCTACTCCTCCTCCTCCTCCTCCTTACCCTCCAATTTCTTCATTTTTTACTTCTTCTTCTTTCTTCTTCTTCTCCATCTTCTTCTTCTTCCTCTTCTTCACCTTGTCCTTTTTCTTCTCGTTCGTCTTCTTCTTCTTCTCGTTCTACTTTTTCTTCTTCATTGACATCTTCTTTATCTTCTTCTTCTCTTTTTCTTCTTCATCTTCTTTTTCTTCTTCCACTTCTTCTTTGTCCTTTTCTAACTCTTCTTCTTATATATCTTCATCTTCTTCTTCATCTTCTTTTTCTTCGACTTCTTCTTTTTGATGTTGTTGTTGTTATTCTTATTCTTCTTCCTATCGTCCTTCATCTTCCTCTTCTTCTTCTCCTCCTTCTTATTCTCGTTCTACTTCTTGTCCTCCTTCTTCTACTTCTTGTTATTATTATTATTATTATTATTATTATTATTATAATTACTATTATAATTCTACTTTTCATTTTCTTATTATTATTATTATTATTATTATTCTCTTCTTCTTCTTCTTCTCCATCTTCTTACACTTGTCCTTCACCTTCTTCTTCTGCTTCGTCTTCTTCTTCTTCTTCTTCTTCCTCCTCCTCTTATTCTTCTTCATCTTCTTCATCTTCTTCCCCTTCTTGCTCTTCTTCTTCTTCTTCTTCATCATCATCTACCACTTCTTCTTCTTCTTAATCTTCATCTTCATCATCTTCTCCTTCTTCTTCTTCTTCTTCCTTTTCGTACTAATCTGCTTCTACTTCTTCTTTTTCTCTTCCTTCTATTCCTCCTCTTTCTTCTTCTTCTTCTTCTTCTTCTTCTTCTTCTCCTCCTCCTCCTCCTTCTCCTTCTTCTTCTTCTTCCTGTACTTCTTCTTCCTCTTCTTCTTCTTCTTTTTCTTCCTATTCTTCTCCTTCCTCTTCTTCTTCTTCTTCAACTTCTTCTCCTTCTTATTCTTCTTCTTCTAATTCTTCTTCTTTTTCATATTCTTGTTGTCGCCCTTCTTCTTCTTCTAATTCTTCCTCTTCTTCTTCTTCTTCTTATTCACCTAAAACTTTTTCTTCTTCTTCCTCATCTTATTGTTCTTCTACCCCTTTTCTTCTTCTTGTTCTTCTTCATCTTCTTCCACTCCTTCTTCCACTTATTCTTCTTCTTCTTCTTCTTCTTCATCTACTACTTCTTATTCTTCTTCTTATTCTTCATATTTTACTGCTTCTTCTTCTTCTTCTTCTTCTTCATATTCTTCTTCATCATCATCATCTTCTTGTTCTTCTTCTTCTTCTTCTTCTTTATCATCTTATTTTACTTCTTCTTTTCTTCTTCCTCTTCTTCTTCTTCTTCTTCTTCTACATTTTCCTCTTATTGTTCTTTATCTTGTTCTTGTTCTTCTTTTTGTTCTTCTTCTTCTTCTTCCTCTTCATCATCATCATCTTCTTCTTCTACTTCTTTTTCCTCTTCTTCTCATTGTTGTTCTTCTTCTTCTACTTCTTCCACTTCTTGTTGTCTTCTTCTTCTTGTTGTTGTTGTCCTCCTTCTTCCTCCTCTTTTTCTTCTTCTTCTTCTTCTTCTTCTTCCTCCTCTTGTACTTCTTCTTCTTCTTCTTCTTCTTCTTCTTCTTCTCATTCTTCTTCTTCTTCTTCTTCTTCTTCTTCTTCTTCTTCCTGTTCTTCCTCTTTCTATTTTTCTTCTTCGTCTTCTCTTTTTCATCATCATCATCTTCTTCTTCTTCTTATTCCTCTTCCTATTTTTCTTTTGTTTCTTCATTTTCTTCTTGTTCTTATCCTGATTTATCTTCCTCTTCTTCATCTTCTTCTACTCATTCTTCTTCTTCTCCTTCTTCTTCTTCTTCTTCTACTACTACTACTTCTTCTCCTTCTTTTTCTTCTTCATCTTCTTTCCCATCTGCATTATCTTCTTCTTCTTCTTTCTACTTTTTTCGTTCGCTTCTTCTTCGTGCTCGTCTTCTTCTTTTTCTTATTAGACCTAATCTGCTGCTTCTTCTTCTTCTATTTCCTCTTTGACTTCTTCTTCTTCTTCTTTATTTTTTCTTTTTCTTCTTCTTCCTTTTCTTCTTCTTCTTCTTCTTCTTCATCTTCATGATTTTCATCATCATCATCGTCATCATCATCTTGTTCTTCTTCTTGTTGTTCTTCTTCTTATTGCTATTTTTCCTCCTCTACTTCTTCTCAGAAGTCATCCTTGTCTTCTACTACTTATTCTTCTCCTTCTCCTTCCTCTTGTTCTTTTTCTACTTCTTTTCCTCATGCTTATTCTTCTACTTCTTCTTTATCTTCTTCTTCTTCTCCTCCTTCTTCTTGTACTTGTTTTTCATCTTTTTCTCCTCCCACTTTTCATATTCCTTTTTCTTTTCCTGTTCTTCTTCTTCTTCTTCTTACTTCTCCTTTTTACTCTTTTTTTGGTCTTGTTCTTCTTTTCTTATTCTCTTTCTTCCTCTACTTATCCTTTTTCTCCTTCTTCGTCTTCTTCTTCTTCTCTTTTTTATTCTTCTTCTTCTTCTTCTCCTTCTTCTTCTTCTTTTTTTTTCTTCTTCTTCTTCTTAATCTTCTTCTTTTTCTTCTTCTTCTTCTTCTTCTTCTTCTTCTTAATCTTCCTCTTCTTCTTCTTCTTCTTCTTTTTCTTCCTCTTTTTCTTCTTCTTCCCTTTCTTCCTCCTCTACTTCTTCTCATTAGTCATCCTTTCCTTCTTCTCCTTCTTCTTCTTCATCTCTTTCTTCTTCTTCTTCTTCTTCTTCTTCTTCTTCTCCTTCTCCTTCTTCTGCTTCTTTTTCTTCTTTCTCTTCTTCAATTTTTCTTCCTCCACATTTCTTTTTCCTCTTCTACTTCTTTTTCTTCTTCTTCTTCTTCTACTTCTTCTTCTTCTTCTTCTTCTCCTTCTTCTTCTCCTTCTTCTACTTCTCTTTCTTCTTCTTCTTCTTCTTCTTCTTTTGCTCATCTTCTACTTCGTTAACATCATCTTCTTTTTCTTCTACTTCTTAATCATCATCATCATCTTCTTCTTCTTCTTCTTCTTCTTCTTCTTTTTCTTCATCTTCTTCTTCTTCTTCCTCCTCTTCAAATTCATCCTCTTCATCTTCCTCTTCTACTTCTCTTCTCCTTCTTCTTCTTCTTCTTCCCTCTCTTCTTCGACTTCTTTTCTCCTTCTCCTTCTTCTACTTCTTCTTCTTCCTCTTCCTCTTCTTCTTCTTCTTCTTCATCAGCCTCTTTTTCCTCATCATCATCATCTTCTTCTTCTTCTTCTTCCTCGCCTTCTTCTTCTTGTTGTTCTTCTTCTTTTTGTTCTTATTCTTCTTCTTCTTTATCCTCTTCTTCTTCTCCATCTTCTAATTCTTCTTCTTCTTCTTCTTCTTCTTATAATTCTTCTAGTTCTTCTTCTTTCTTCTTCTTCATCATCTTCTTCTTCTTCTTGTTCTTCTTCTTGTTCTTCTTCTTCTTCTTCATTGTCATCTTCTTCATCGTTTTCTACTACTACTACTTCTTCTTCTTCTACTGCTTCTTCTTCTTCTTCCTCTATTTCTTTTTATTAGTCATCCTCATCATCTTCTTCTTCTTCTTTTTCTCCTTCCACGTCTTCTTCTTCTAATTATCTTCAATCATCCTTTTCGTCTTCCAGTTTTTCTTCCTCATCTTCTTCTGCTTCTTCTTCTTCCACTTCTTTTTCATCTTCCTCTTTTTCTTCTTCTTTACTTATTCTTCATCTTCATCATCATTATCTCCTTCTTCTTCTTCTTTTTCTTCTGCTTCTTGGTCTTCTTCTTCTTCTTCTTCTTCTTCTTCTTCTTCTTCTGCTTCTACTTCTATTTCTTCTTCTTCTTCTTCTTGTTCAACTTTTTCCACTCTTCCTCTTCTTCTTCTTTTTCATCTTCTTTTTCTTCTTCTTCTTGTTCTTCTTCTTCATCTTCCTCTACTTCTTCTTCTTATTGTCATCCTCGTCTTCTTCTTCTTCTTCATAAGCTTTGTCTTCTTCCTCTTGTTCATCATCTTCTTCTTCTTCTTCTTCTTCTTCTTCTCTTCCTTCCTCTTCTTCTTTTTCTACTTCCTCTCCTTACTCTTCTAATTCATCTACCTATTCTTCTTCTTCCACTACATCTTCTTCTTCTTCATCTTCTTTATCTTTTTCTTCTTCAGCTTCTGCTTATTCTTCTTCTTCTTCGACTACTACTACTTCTCCTCCTCCTCCTCCTCCTCCTCCTCCCTCTTCTTCTTCTTCTTCTTCTCCTTCTACTCCTTTTTCTTTTTCTTCCTCTTTTTCTTCATCTTCTTCTTAATCTTCCTCCTCTTCTTCTTCTTCTTCTTCTCACTCCTCTTCTACTTTTTCTTCTTCTTCTTCTCCTTCTCCTTCTTCTTCTTCATCCTATTCTTCTTGTTCTTCATCATCTTCTTCTTCTTCTTATTCTTCTTCTTCTTCTTCTTCCACTTTTTCTTCATCTTTTTCTTCTTCTTCCCTTTCTTCCTCCTCCACTTCTTCTCATTAGTCATCCTTTCCTTCTTCTTCTTTTTCATCTCTTTCTTTTTCTTCTTCTTCATCTTCTTCTTCTTCTTCCTCTTGCTCTTCTTCTTCTTTTTCTTCTTCTTCATCTTCTTCATCTTCTTCTTCTTGTTCTTCTTCTCCTTCTTGTTCTTCTTTTTCTTCTTGTTCTTCTTCTTCTTTTTCTTTATCCTCTTCTTCTTCTTCTTCTTCTAATTCTTCTTCTTCTTCTTCTTCTAGTTCTTCTTCTTTCTTCTTCTTCATCATCATCATCATCTTCTTCTTCTTCTTCTTCTTCTTTTTCTTCTTCATCATCATCTTTTTCTTCATCGTTTTCTACTTCTTCTTCTTCTTCTTCTTCTTCTTCTTCTTCTTCTATTTCTTCTACTTCTTCTTCCTCTACTTCTTCTTAATAGTCATCCTCATCATCATCTTCTTCTTCTTGTTATTTTAAATCATCCTTTTCGTCTTCCATTTTTACTTCCTCAACTTCTTCTGCTTCTTCTTCGTCCAATTCTTTTTCATCTTC
>JAIUJO010002159.1:240000-245000 GCA_023846275.1 Vanilla planifolia
CTTGCTCTTCTTCCTCACCTTCTGCTTCTTTTTCTTCTACTTCTTCATTTTCTCCTTCTTCTTCTTCTTCTTATTCTTCTTCTTCCTCTTCTTCTTCTTATTCTTCATCTTCTTTTTCTTCCTCTTTTTCTTTTTACTATTCTTCTTCATCTTCCTCTTCCTTCTTTTTCTTGCACTTCTTTGCTTCTTCTTCTTCTTCCTCTTCCTCCTCTTTTTCTTCTTGTTTTTCTTCTTCCTCTTCTTCTTCTGCTTCTTCTTCTTCTTCATCTTCTTCTTCATCATCATCATAATCGTCATCATCATCATCTTCGCACTTCTTCTTCTTCTTCTTCCTATACTTCTTTGTTTTGTTCTTCTTCTTCTTCTTATTATTATTCTTAACCTTATTCTTCCACTTTTTCTTCTTATTGTTTTTAATCTTATCCTCTTTTTGTTCTTGTTCTTCTTCTTCTTCCTTATCAGCTTCTTCTTCGTCTTATTCTTCTTTTTTTTCTTCTTCGTCTTCTTCCTCTACTTGTTCTCCATCTTCTTCAACTTCTCTCTATTCATCTTCTCCTTCCTCTTCTTCCTTTTCTTCTTCAACTTCTTCTTCTACTTCTTCCACTTTTTCTTTTTATTCTTCTTCTTTTTCTTCTTATTCCTCTTCTTCCACTTCTTTTTCTTCTTGTTCTTCCTATACCTCTTCTTTTTCTTCTTCTTCTTCTTCATCATCATCATCTTCTTCTTCATCTTCTTTTTCTTCTTCTTCTTCATCTTCTTCTTCTTCTTCTTCTTTTACTTCTACTACTTCTTCTTCACCTTCTTCTTAATGCTCTTCATCTTCTTCTTCTTCTTCTTTTTCTTCTTCTTCTTCGTCTTCTTCATCTTCTACTTCTGCTTCTTCTTCTTCTTCTTTTTACTCTTCTTTGTCTTCATCTTCTTGTACTTCTTCTTTTTATCCTCCTCCTCCTCTTCCTTCTTCTTCTTCTTCTTCTTCAACTTTTTCTTCTTCTTCTTTTTATTCTTCTTCTTCTTCTTCTCTTTCTTCTACATCATCATCTTCTTGTTCTTCTACTTCTCCTCCTCCTCCTCGTCCTTCTTCTTCTTCTTCTCTTTTTTCTTCTTCTTTTTCTTCTTCTTCTTCTTCTTCTTCTACGTCTTCCTCTTCTTCTTTTTATTCTTCTTCTTGTTGTCCTTCTTCTTCTTCTTCTTCTTCTTCTTCTTCTTCTTCTTCTTCTTCTTCTCCTCTTCTTCTTCTTCATCATCTTCTTCTTCTTCTTCATCTTCAACTTCTTCTTCTTCTTTCCATTCTTCTTAATCTTCTTCTTCATCTTCCTTTTCCTGTTCTTCTTCATCTTTATCTTCTTCCTCTTCCTCTTCTTCTTCATCTTCCTCTTGTTCTTCCTCCTTCTGTTCTTCTTCTTTTTCTTCTTCTTCATCTTGTGCTACTCTTTCTTCTTCTTCTTCTTCTAATTCCTCTTCTTCTCCTTGTTCTTCTTCCTCTTCTTCTTCTTCTTCTTCATCTTTTCTTCTTCATCTTCTTCTTCTTATTCTTCTTCTTATTATTATTGTTCTTGTTATTCTTCTTCTTCTTCTCCTCCTACTCCTCGTACTACTACTACTTCTTCTTCTTCTTGTTATTCTTCTATTTTCTCCTCTTCTTCTTCTTCTTCATCATCTTCTTCTTCATCTTTTCTTCTTCATCTTTTCTTCTTCTTCTTTTTCTTTTTCTTTTATTTCTTCTTCTTCATCAACTTCTTCTTCTTCTTCTTTTCCTTCTTCATCTTCTTCTTCTCTTTCGACTTCTTCGTGTTCTTCTTCTTCTTTGTATTATTCTTCTTTTCAACTTCTTCTTCTTCTTCTTCATCTTCTCCTTTTACATCATTATCATGATCATCTTTTTCTTCTTCTTCTTCATCATCTTTGTCATCGTCGTCATCATCTTCTTCTTCTTCTTCTTCGCCTTCTTCTTTTTCATCTTCTTCTTCTTTTCTTCTTCTTTTTATTTTTCCCCTTTTTTTCTTCCTTTTTTTCTTCATCCTCTTCTTCTCCTTCTTCTTTTTCTTCTTTTTGTTCTTCTTCTTGTTCTTCTTGTTCTTCTTCTTGTCCTTCTCCTTCTTCTTCTTCTTCTTGTCTTTCTTGCTCTTTGTTTTCTGCTTCTTCTACTTCCTCTTCTTCTTTTTTGTCTTCTCTTTCATATTCTACTTGTTTTTTTCTTCTTCTTCTACTTCTTTTTCTTCTTCTTCTTCTACTTCTTCTTCTTATACTTCTTCTTCCTCTTCTTCCTCTTCAACTTCTTCTTCATCAGCATCATCATCATCATTTTCTTCTTCCTCTTCTTCTTCTTTAGCTTCTTTTTCTTCATCTTTTGTTTCTACTCCTTCTTCTCCTTCTTCTTCTACTACTTCTTCTTCCTCATCCTTTTCTTTTTCTTCTTCTTTTTCTTCTCCTTCTCCTTCTTCTACATCTACTTCTTCTTCTTCTTCATCTTCTTCTCCTTCTTCAACTTCTTTAACATCTTCCTCTTCTTCTTCTTCTTCTTCTTATTCTTCTTCAACTTCTTCTTCTTCTTCTTCTTCTACTACTTCTTCTTCTCCTTCTCTTTTTTCTTCATCTTCCTCTTCTTCTTCTACTTTTTCTTCCTCATTTTCTTCTTCTACTGCTTTTCATCATCATCATCATCATCTTCTTCTTCTTCTTCTTTTTCTTGTTCAACATCATCATCATTTTCATCTTCTCCTCCTTCTTGTTCACCTTCTTCAGCTTTTTCTTCTTTTTTATCTTCTTCTTCTTCTTCTTCTTCCTCATCATCTTCTTCTTCTTCTTCTCCTTCTTTTTCTCTTTTTTTCCTTATTCTTCCTATTCTTCTTCTTCTTCTTCATCATCTTCCTCTTCTTCTTATTCTCCTTCTTCTTCTTCATCTCCTTGGTCAATTTCTTCTTCTCCATTTTCTTCTTGATCATCTTCGTCTTTTCTTTTTTCTTCTAATTTTTCTTTTTTTTTCACTTCAACTTCTTATACTTCTTCTACTTCTACCTCTTTTTATTTTACTTCTTCTTTATCTTCATCTTCTTCTTCTTGTTGTTCTTTTTCTTCTTTTACTTCTACTTCTTCACCTTCTTCTTCTCCTTCTTCTTCTTCTTCTTCTTCTTCTTCTTCTCTTTCTCCTTCTTCTTCTTCTTCTTCGTCTTCTTCTTGTTCTTCTTCTCTTTCTTCTTCTTCTACTACTACTTCTACTTCTTCTTCTTCTTCTTCTTCTTCTTCTTCTTCTCCTTCTCCTTCTTCCTCTCCTCCTTCCTTTCCATCTTCTTTTTCTTCTTTTATTTCTTCTTCTTCCTCCTCCTCTTCTTCTTCTTCATTTTCTTCATCTAGTTGTTCTTCTTCTTCTTCTAATTTTTTTATTCTTCTTCTTCATCATCTTCTTTTTCAACTTCTTCTTCTCTTTCTTGTTATTTTTCATTTTTTATCTTTTTCTTCCCTTTCCTGCACTTTTGCCTATTCTTCTTCTTCCCCTTCCCCTTCTACTTCTTCTTCTTCTTCTTTTTCTTAACCTTCTACTTCTCCTTCATCATCTTCTTCTTCTTCCTCTTCATCTTTTTCTTCTTCTTCTTCTTCATCATCATCATCTTCTTCTTCTTTTTCTTCTTCTTCATGTTCAATTTCTTTTTGTTTTTGTTCTTCTTCTTCTTCTTCCTCTCCTTCTTCTTCTTCTTCTTCTTCTACTTTTTCCTCTTCCACTTCCTCTCCTTCTTCCTCTTCGACTTCATCTCCTTCTTTGTCTTCTCCTTCTTCTTCTTCTTCATTTTCTTCACATTCTTCTTGGTTTTCTTTTTCTTCCTCCTCTTTTTCTTCTACATCTTCCTTTTAATCTACTTCATCATCATCATCATCAACTTCTTCTTCATCTACCTCTTGTTCTATTGCCACTCCTTCTTCTTCTCTATATTCGTCTCCATCTTCTACTTCTCCTTCTTCATTTTCTTCTGCTTATTCTTCTTGTTCTTGTTGTTCTTCTTCTTCTTATCCTTATTCGCCTTTCACTTCTTCTTCTTCTACTCATTCTTTTTCTTCTTCTTCTTCTTCTTCTTCTTCTTCTTATTCTTCTACTTTTTCCTTTTCTTATTCTTCTTCTTCTTCTTCTTATTCTTCTACTTCTTCCTTTTCTTCTTCTTCTTCTTCTTCTTCTTCTTCTTGTTCCTCTTCTTTTTCTTCTTCTTCTTCCACTTCTTATTATTATTGTTCCTTATCGTGCTCTTCTTCTTGTTCTTCTTCTTCTTCCTTTTCTTCTCCTTCTTCCTCTAGTTATTCTTCTTCTCCTTCTTCTACTTCTTTCTATTCTTCTTCTTCTCCTTCAACTTCTTCTACTTCTTTCATTTTTTCTTTTTTTTCTTCTTCTTCTTCAGTTTCTTCTCTTTCTTCCACTTTTTCCTCTTCTCATTCTTCTTCTTCCCTTTCTACTTCTTCTTCTTCTTCTCCTTCATGTTCTTCATCTTCTTTATCATCTTCTTCTTCAACTTCTTTTTCTTCTTCTCCTTCCTCTTCCTCTTCATCATCTATCTCTTGTTCTTCTTGTTCTTTTTCGTCTTCTTCTTTTTCGTTTTCTCCTTCTTGTTCTTTTTCTTCTTCCACTTCTTCTTCTTCTTTTTCTTTGCCTTCTTCCTCTTCTTCTCCTCCATCTTTATCTTCTTTTTCTTCTTCTTCTTCTACTTCTAATTCTTCTTGTCTTTTTCATCATCTTCTTCTTATACCTTCCTCTTTTTCTTCTTTTTCTTCATCTTCCACTTCTTCTTCGTCTTTTTCTTTTACTTCTTCTTCTTCTTCCTCATCTTCTTCTTTCCCTTCTTCTACTTCCTCTCCTTCTTCTTCTCTTTATTCGTCTCTATCTTCTACTTCTTCTACGTTTTCTTCTTTTTATTCTTCCTCCTCTTCTTCTTCTTCTTATCCTTCTTTCCCTTCCTCTTCTTCTTTTTCTTCTCCTACTCATTCTTCGTTTTCTTCTTCTTCATCTTCTTCTTTTCATT
>JAIUJO010002159.1:247500-252500 GCA_023846275.1 Vanilla planifolia
TCTTCTTCTTCTTCTTCTTTTTCTTCTTCCTCTTCTTTTTCTTCTTGTTTTTCTTTTTCCTCTTATTCTTCTTATTACTCCTCTTCTTCTTCCTCTTCTTCTTCTACTTCTTCTATTTCTTCTTCTTCTATCATTTCTTCTTCTCCATGTTCTTCTTCTTCTACCTCTTCTTCTCCTCCTTGTCTTCTTCATTGCCTTCTTCTTCTTCCTGTTCTTCTTCTTCTTCTTATTTGCCTTAATCTTTTTCTTCTTCTTCTCCATCATCATATTCTTCTTCTTCATCTTCTTTTTCTTCTTCTTCGACTAATTTTTATTCTTCTCCTCCTCCATCTTCTTCTCCTTCTTCTTCTTCCTCACCTTCTTCTTCATCATCTTCTTCTTCTTCTTCTTCTTCTTTTACTACTATTACTGCTACTACTTCTTCGTCTTCTTATTATTTATTTTCTTTCTTTCTTCTTCTTCATCTTTTCTTCTTCTTCTTTTCTTCATATTCCTCTTTATTGTCATCATCATCATCATCATCTTTTCATTCTTCTTCTTCTTCTTCTTCTAGTTCAACTTTTGTTCTTCTTTTGATTCTTCTTCTACTTCTTCTACTACTTCGTCTTCTTCTACTTCTTCTCCTTCTTCTTCATATTCTTCTTCTTTCTCTTCTTCTTCCTTATCTTCCTCTTCTTCTTCTTCTTCTTCTTCTTCCTCCTCCTCCTCCTCCTCTCATTTTTCATCTCCTTCTTTTACTTCTTTTTCTTCTTCTTCTTCTTCTTCTTCAACTACTTCTTGTTCTTCTTCTCCTTCTTTTTCTTCTTCCCCTTCTTCTTCCTCTTCTTCTTCTTCTTTCTCTTTTCCTTCTTCTTCTTTTTGTTCTTCGTCTTCTTCTTATTCTTCTTCTACTTCTAATTCTTCTTCTTCTTCTTCTTCTTACTCTTCTTCTTCTTCTTCTTCCTTTTCTTCTTCTTCTTCTTCATCATCATCTTCTTCCTCTTCTTCATCTTCTTTTTTCTCTTCTTCTTCTTCTTCTTCCTCTTGCTCCTCTTCTTCTTTTTCCTCTTCTTATTCTTCTTCTTCTTCTTCTTCTTCCTCTACTCCTTCTTCTTCCTCTTCGTCGTCTTCTTCTTCTACATATGCTTCCTCTTCCTCTTCTTCTTTTTCCTCTTCTTCTTCTTCTTCTTCTTCTTCGTCTTGTCCTTCTTTGTCTTTTTCAACTTCTTCTTCTTATTCTTCTTCTTAATCTTCTTCTTCTTCTCCTCCTCCTCCACCACCTTCTTCTTCTACCTATTATTCTTCTTATTCTTGTACTTCTTCTATCTTTTCTCTTTCTTCATCTTCTTCTTCTTCTTCTTCCTGTTCTTTTACTACTACTACTTCAATTCTTCTTCTTTTTCTTCTTTTTCGTCTTCTTTTTCTTCTTCTTCTTCTTCATCATCATCATTATCATCATCATCTTTTTCTTATTCTTCTTCCACTTCTTCTTCTTTCTCATCCTCCAACTACTTATTAGTCATCCTTTCTTCTTCTTCTCCTTGTTCTTCTCCTTCTAATTCCTCTTCTTTTTTTACTTCTTTTATTTCTTCTTCTTCTTCATCATCATCATCATCTTTTTCTTCTTCTTCTTCTTCCTCTATTTCTTCCTTTTATTCATCCACTTTTTCTCTTTCCTCTTTATCTTCTTCATCTTTTTGTTTTTTTTCATCTTTTTCTTATTCTTCTTTTTGTTCTGGTTCTTCTTATTTTTCTCATTCTCCTCCTCCTTCTGCCTCTCCTTCTTCTTCCTCTTTTTTTCAGTCTTCTTCATCTTCTTCTTCTTTTTCCTCTTCTTCTTCTTCTTCTTCTTATCCTTCTTCTTCTACTTCTTCTTCTTCTTCTTCTTCCTCTTCTTCTTCTTCTTGAGCTTCTTCTCCATCTTCTTCTTCTTCTTCTTCTTCTTCTTGTTCCTCCACTTCTCCTTGTTCATCATCTTCTTCTTCTCCTCTCATTCTCCTTCTAATTCTTCATAACTATCATCGCCTTCTTCTTCTTCTTCTTCTTCTTCCTCTTCTTCTCCATCTTCTTCTTCTACTTCTTCTCCATCTTCTTCTTCTTCTTTTTCCACTTCTTTTTCCTCTCCTTCTTCTTCTTCTTCTACTACTACTTCTTCATATTCTTCTTCCTCTCCTTCTTCTTCTTCTTGATTGTCATCTTCTTCTTCTTCTTTAGCGAATTCTTCTTCTTCTTTTCTTCTTCGACTTCCTCTTCTTCTTCTTCTTCTTCAACTTCTTCTTCTTCTTCTTCTTCTTCTTCTAATTCCTCTTCTTCATCCTCCTCTTCCTCTTATTCTTCTTCTTTGTCTTCTTCTTCTTCATTGATTTCTACTTCTATTTCTTCTTCTTCTTCTTCTTCTTCAAACACTTCTTCTTCCTCATCAACATCTTCTTCTTCTTCTTCTTCTTCTTCTTCTTCCTCTTCTTCTTCTTCTTCTTCTTCCTCCTATACTTCTTCTTATTAGTCATCCTCATCTTCTTCTTCTTCTTCTTCACCTTCTTCTCTTTCCACTTCTTCGTCTTCTTGTTATTCTTCATCATTCTCTTCTTCTTCTTCTTCTTCCACTTCTTTTTCCTTTTCTTCTTCTTCTTCTTCTACTTCTTCTTCTTTTTCTTCTTGTTCAACATCTTCTTCGCCTTCTTCTTCTTCTTCTTCTTTTTACTTCATCATCATCTTCTTCTTCTTCTTCTTCTTCTTCTTCTTTATATTTTTCTTCTCCTTCTTATGGTAATTATTCTTCTTCTTCATTTTCTTCTTCTTCTTCTTCTTCTTCTTCTTCTTCCCCTCTTTCTTCTTCTACTACTACTTCTACTTCTTCCTCTTCTTCTTCTTCCTCTTCCTCTTCTTCTCCTCCTCTTCCTTCTTCTACTTCTTGTTCGTTTTCTTCTTCCTCTTCTTCTTCTTCTTCTTCGTCATCATCTTCTTGTTCTTCTTCATCTACTTTTTCTACTTCTTCTCTTTCTTCTTCTTATTCTTCATATTCTTCTCCTTCTTCTTCTAATTCCTCTTGTTCTTCTTCTTCTTCTTCTTCTTCTTCTTCCTCCTCCTCTTCTTCTTCTTCTTCTTCTTCTTCTTCTTCATAGTCTTCTTCTTCTTCATCATCTTCCACTTCTGCTTCTTCTTCTACTTCTACTTCTTCTTCTTATTATTATTATTATTATTATTATTATTATTATTATTATTATTATTCTTTTACTTCTTCTTCTTCATGTTCTTCTACTTTTTCTTCTTTTTCTTCTTCTTCTTGTTCTTATTCTTCTTCTTCCTCATCTTCTACTTATTCTTCATCTTCTTCTTCTTCCTCTTTTTCTTTTTATTCTTCTTCTTCATCTTCCTCTTCATCTTCTTCTTCTTCTTGCACTTCTTTTTTTTCTTCTTCTTCATCTTATTCTTCATCATCATCATAATAATCATCCTCATCATCTTCACCTTCTTCTTCTTCTTCTTCCTCTAATTCTTCTTAGTTTTCTTCTTCTTCTTCTTCGTCTTCTTATTCTTATTCTTAATTTTATTTTTCAACATTTCTTCTTATTGCTTTTTATCATGATCCTCTTCTATTTCTTGTTCTTCTTCTTCCTCCTCTTCTACTTCTTCTTCCATTCTTCTTCCTCTTCTTCATCATCTTCTTCTTCTTCATCTTCTTCCTCTAGTTGTTTTTCATCTTCTTCAAGTTCTCTCTTTTCTTCTTCTTCTACTACTTTTTCTTCTTCCACATAATCTTCTTGTTCTTCCTATACCCCATCTTGTTCTTCTTTTTCTTCATCATCATCATCTTCTTCTTCTTCTTCATCTTCTTCGTCTTCTCCTTCTACATCTTCTTCTTTTTCTTTTACTTCTTCTTCTTCTTTACCTTCTTCTTCTTCTTCTTCTTCTTCTTCTTCTACTATTACTTCTTCTTCTTCATCTTATACTTCTCCTTCTTGTTCTTCAACTTCATCATCTTGTACTTCTTTTTTTTTCTCCTTCTACTTCTTCTTCTCTTCTTCCTTTTCTCCTCCTCCTCCTCCTCCTCCTCTCCTCCTCCTTCTTCTTCTTCATCATTTTCTTCTTCTTCTTCTTCATCTCCTTGTTCCTTTTCTTCTCCTCCTCCTTGTTCTTCTTCTTCATTTTCTTCTCCTTTTTCATCTCTGTCATCTTCATCTTCTTTTCCTTCTTGTTCTACATCTTCTTCTTCTTCTTCTTCTTCTTCTTCTTCTTCTGCTTCTTCTTCTTCCTTTTCTTCTTCTTTGTCTTCATCTTCTTCTTGTTCTTGTTCTTTTCCTGCATCTTCTTCTTCTTCTTCTTCTTTGTCTTCTTCTGCATCACGTTCTTCTTCTTCTTGCTCTTCATCTTCTTCTTCTTCTTTCTATTCTTCTTAATCATTTTCTTCATCTTCCTGTTCATTTTCTTCTTCATCATTACCTTCTTCCTCTTCCTCTTCTTCTTCGTCTTCCTCATGTTATTCTTCCTCTTCTTCTTTTTCTTTTTTTTTCTTCTTCTTCTACTGCTTCTTCTTCTTCTTCTTCTAATTCCTCTTTCTCTTCTTCTTATTCTTCTTCTTCTTCCTCTTCTTCTTCTTCTTCTTCTTTTCTTCTTCTTCTTCTGCTTCTTCTTCTTCTTCTTCTTCATCATCTTTTTCTTCTTCTTCATCATCTTTTTCTTCTTCTCCTTCTTCCTCTTATTCTTCTTCTTCTTATTGTTGTTCTTGTTATTCTTCTACTTCTTCTTCTTCTTCATGATCTTCTTCTTCTGCTCCTCCACCACCTCCTCCATTTTCTTCTTCTTCTTCTTTTATTTTTTCCACTTCTTCTTCTTTCTCTTCTTCTTCTTCCTCTTCTTAATCATTTTCTTCTTCTTGTTTTTCCTTTTCTTTTACTCTTTCTTCATCATCTTCTTAATCTTCTTGTCCTTTTCCTTCTTCTTCTTCTTCTCGTATTCTTCTTCTTCATCTTATTCTACTTCTTCATTATCATCATCATCTTTTCTTCTTATTCTGTTCATCT
>JAIUJO010002159.1:262500-267500 GCA_023846275.1 Vanilla planifolia
TTCTTTGCCTTCTTCTTCTCCTTCTTCATCTTCTTATCTTCTTGATCTTCTTCTACTTCTTATTCTTCTTCTTCAACATCTTTTTTCTTCTTCTTTTTCTTTCACTTTTACTTCTTCATTTACTTCTTCTTTTTGTTCTTTTTCTTTTTCTTCATCTAATTTTTTTTCAGCTTCTTTCTCTTCATCTTCTTCATTCGTTTTCTTCTTCATCTTCATCATCTTCTTCTTCTTCTTCTTCTCCTTTTTCTTCTTCTTCCTCTTGCTCTTCTTCTTCTTAATCTTCTTCTTCCTCTTCCTCTGCTTCTTTTTCTTCTTTATCTTTTTTCTCTCAATCTTCTTGTTCTTCTTCGTCTTCTTCTTCTTCTTCTTCTTCTTCTTCTTCTTCTTCTTCTTCTCCATCCTCTTCTTCTTCCACTTCTTCTTCATGTTCTTCCTCTTGTTCTCCGTCTTATTCTTCTTTTTCTTTTTTTTCTTCTTCCACTTTTCCTTGTTCCTCTTTTTATTAATCTTCTTCTTCTTCTTCTTCTTCTTCTTCTCCTTCTTCTTCCTCTTTCTATCCTTCTACTTCTTCTTCTTCTTCTTCTTCTTCTCTTTCTTTTTTTTCTTCTTCTTTATCTTCTTCTTCTACTTCTTCTACTTCTTCTTCTACATCTTCTTCTTTTTCTTCTTCTTATTCTTATTTATTATTATTCTTCTTCTTCTACTTCTTCCTCATTTTCTTCTTCCTTTTCCTCTACTTCTTCTCCATCGACCTCATCATCATCATCTTCTTCTTCTTCTTCAAGTTCTTCTTCTTCCTCTTCTTCTTCTTCTTCTTCTACTTCTTCTTCTTCTTCTTATTGTTTTTCTTTTTATTTTTTACTTACTTCTTCTTCTTCTTCATCATCATCTTCTTATTCTTATTCTTTTTCTTCTTCTTCATCTTCTTCTTCTTCTCCTTCTTCTTCTTCTTCTTCTTCTTCTTCTTCTACTTCTTCTTCTTCTTCTTTTTCATTGTCATTATAATCATTATCATCATCATCTTCTTCTTCTTCTGCATTTTCTTCTTATTTTTCTTCTTCTTCTTCTTCTTCTTCTTCTTCTTCTTTTCATTCTTTTTCTTCTTCCACTTCTCCGTCTCCTTCCTCTTCTTCAACTCCTTAGTCTTTTTCTTCTTCTCCTCCTTTTTCACCTTCTTCTCCTTCTTCATCTTCTCTTCTTCTTCATCTTCTTCAAGTTCTTCATCTTCTTCTTCTTCTACATCTTTTTTTCTTTTTCATTTTCTTCTTCTTTTTGTTCTTTTTCCACTTCTTCAGCTTCTTTCTCTTCATCTTCTTCATTTGTTTTCTTCTTCATCTTCATCTTCTTCTTCTTCTTCTTCTTCCTCTTGCTCTTCTTCTTCTTAGTCTTCTTTTTCCTCTTCCTTTTCTTCTTTTTCTTCTTTATCTTTTTTGTGTCACTCTTCTTCTTCCTTTCTTCATGTTCTCCTTCTTCTTCTTCTTCTTTGTCTTCTTCCTCTTCCTTTTCTTCTTCATCTTCCTCTCCTTTTTCTTCTTCTTCTTAATCAACATCGTCATCTTCTTCTTCTAAATTTCTTTTTCTTCTTCTTCCTTTTCATAATCATCTTCTTCTTGTTCTTCTAATTCTTCTCCCTCTTCTCCTTCTTCATCTTCTTCCTCTTCATCATGATCACCATCATAATTTTCTTCTTCTTCTTCTTCTTCTTTCTCTTCTTCTTCTACCTCTTTATCTTCTTCTTCTTATTATTCTTTTACTTCTTCTTCATCTTCTTCTTCTTCTTCTTCTTCATCTTCTTCTTTGTCTTCCTCTCCATCTCCATATCCTTCTTCTTCTTCATATTCTTCTCCTTCTTCGTCATCTTCTTCTTCCTCTGCTTCTTCTTCTTCTTCTTCTTCATCATATTCTTCTTCTTCTTCTAATTCTTCTTCTTCTTCCTCTTCTTCTTCTTCTTCTTTTTCTTCTTCTTCTTCTTTTACTTCTTCTTCTACTTCTTCTTCATCATCATCTTCTTCTTCTCCTCCTTCTCCTTCCTCTTCTCCTACTTCTTCATCTTCTTCTACTTCTACTTCTTCTTCTTCTTCTTCTTCCACTTCCTCTTATTCTTCTTCTTCTTCCTCTTCTTCATCATCATCATCATCTTCTTCTTCTTCTTCTTCTTCTTCCTCTTCTTCTTCTTCTCCTCCTTTTTCTCTTCATTTTCTTATTCGTCATCCTCGTCTTCTTCTTCTTTATCTTCGCCTTCTTCTGCATGTTCTTCTTCTTCTTCTTCTTCTTCTCCTTCTTCTTCTTTTCTTCTCCTACTCCTACTTCTAATTCTTCTTCTTCTTCTTATTCTTCTTTTTCTTCTTTTTCTTCTTCTTTTTCTCCTACTTCATCTTCCTCAGCTTCTTCCTCATCATCATCGTCTTCTTATTCTACTTCTTCCTTTTCTTCTTGTTGTTGTTCTTCTTCTTCAACATCTGCTTTTTTTTTCTTTTTTTTCTTCTTTTTTCTTCTTCTCCTTCTTCTTCTTCATCACCATTTTGCCTTCGTCTTCTTTTTCTTCTTCTTTTTCTTCTTCCTTTTCTTCTTTATCTTCTTCTTCTTCTTCTTCAACTTCTTCTTCTTCTTCTACTTCTTCTTCATCTTGTTCTTCTTCTTCCTCTTCGAGTTAAGCATCAACTTCTTTTCTTCTTCTTCTACTACTACTACAACTTCTTGTTCTTGTTCTTCTTCTTGTTCTTCTTATTATTCTTTTTCTTCTTCTTCTTCTTCTCGTTCTTCTTCTTCTTCTTTCTCTTCTTCCTCTTCTCTTTCTTGTTCTTCTTTTTCATCATCTTCTACTCCTTCATCATCTTCTTTTTTTTCGTCATCTTCATCTAATTCTTCTTTTTCATCTTCTTATTCTTTGTCTTCTTCTTCTTCTTCTCTTTGTCACCATCTTTGTCTTCTTCTTCTTCTTCTTCTTCTTCTTCTTCTTCGACTTCTTTTTCTTCCTTTTCTTCTTCTTCTTCTTCTTCTTCTTCTTCTTCTCCCTCTTCATGCACTTCTCCTTAAACTTCCTCTTCTTGTTCTTCTTCTTCCCTTTTTCCTTCTTCCTCTTCTTCTTCTTCCCACTCTGCTTTTTCAACTTTTTCTTCTTCTTTTTCTTCTTCTTCTTCATCTTCTACTTCTTTTTCTTAATCTTTAATTTCATCTTCTTCTTCTCATTCTTCTTCTTCATCATCCTCTTTGTCCTCATCATCTTCTTCTTCCACTTCTTCTTCTTCTTCTTTTATTTCTTCTACTGCTCCTCGTTCTTCTTATTCTTCATCTTCTTCTTCTTCTTCTTCTTCTTCTCGTTCTTCTTCTTCTTCTTATTCTTCTTCATCTTCTTCTCTTTCTTCTTCTTCTTTTTCATCATCTTCTACTCCTTCTTCATCATCTTCTTTTTTTCGTCATCTTCATCTAATTCTTCTTTTTCATCTTCTTATTCTTTGTCTTCTTCTTCTTCTAACTTCATCACCGTCTTCTTCTTCTTCTTCCTATTCCTCTTCGTTTTCTTCTTCTTTCTCTTCTTCTTCTTCTTCCTCTTCTTCTTCTTCTTCTTCCTTTTCTTTTTCGTTTTCCTTTTCTTCTTCTTCTTCTTTGACTTCTTTTTCTTCTTCTTCTTCTTCTACTTCTTCTTCTTCTCCTTCTTCATGCACTTCTCCTTAAACTTCCTCTTCTTCTTATTCTTCTTCTTCTTCTCCCCACTCTCCTTTTTCATCTTTTTCTTCTTCTTTTTCTTCATCTTCTTCTTTATCTTCTACTTCTTTTTTTAAATCTTTAATTTCATCTTCTTCTTCTCATTCTTCTTCTTCATCATCCTCTTTGTCCTCATCTTCTTCTTCTTCCACTTCTTCTTCTTCTTCTTCTTCTTCTATTTCTTCTACTGCTCCTCGTTCTTCTTCTTCTTCTTCTCCTTCTTCTTCTTCTTCTTCTTCTTCTTCTTTTTTCTCTTCCCCTTCTTCTTCTTCTTCTTCTTCTTCTTTCCCTTCTTCCTCTTCTTCTTCTTCTTCTTCCTATTATTCTTCTTCCTCTTATACTTCTTCCTCTTCTACTTTCTTTTATTCTTTTTCTTCTTCTTCTTCATGTTCTACCTTTTCTTCTCCTTCCTTTCCTTCTTCTTCTTCTTCATCTTCTTCTCCTCCTCTTTCTTCTTCTTCTTCTTCTTCTTAGTTTTCTTATTCTTTCTCTTCTTCTCCTCTGCCTTCTTCTTCTCTTTCATCTTCTTTTTTCTTCTTTTTGTTCTTCTCCTTCTTCTTTTTCTTCTTTTGCTTCATATTCTTCTACTTGTTATTCTTTTTCTTTTTCTTTTACTTCTTCTTCTTCAACATCATCATCTTCTTCTTCTTCTTCACCATTTTCTTCTTCTCCTCTTCCTTCAACTTATTATTATTCTTCTTTCGTGTTTTTCATCATCTTCTTCATCATCTTCTTCTTCATCATCTTCTTCTTCTTCTTCCTCTTTTTACTCTTCGTATTCCTCTTCTTCTTGTTAATCTTCTTTTTCATCTTCCTATTCTTCTTCTTCTTCTTTCTCATCTTCTTCAACTTCTTCACCTTCATCTACTTCTTCATCAACCTCTTCTTCTTCTTCCTCCTCTTCTTCTTCCTCTTCTTCTTCCTTTTTTTCATCTCCTTCAACTTCTTCAACCTCTACAAATTCCACTTCTTCTTCTTCTTCTTCTTCATGTTCGTCTTCTTCTTCCTCTTCTTCTTCTCCTTTTTCTTCTTCTTCTTCTTCTTCTTCTTCCTCCTCCTTTTCCTCCTCTTCTTCTTCTTCTTGTTCTTCTTTTTCTTCTCCTCATTATTTTCTTCTTCTTCTTCTTCTTCTTCTTCTTCTTCTTCTTCTTTCTTCTTCTTCCTTCTCTTCTTCTTCTTATTAATCATCCCCATCTTTTTCTTCTTCTTCATCTTATTATTATTTTTATTATTATTATTATTATTCTACTTCTTCATCTTCTTCTTCTTTTACTTCTTCTTCCTCCTCTTCTTCG
>JAIUJO010002159.1:272500-280000 GCA_023846275.1 Vanilla planifolia
CTTCTTCTTCAACTTCTTCTTCAACTTCTTCTTCTACAAATTCAACTTCTTTTTCTTCTTCTTCCTCTTCCTCTTCTTCTTCTACTTTTTCTTCTTCTTCGTCTTCTTCATCATCTTCTTTTTTCTTCTTCTTCTTCTTCTGTTTCTTCTCATTCTTCTTCTTCTTCTTCTTCTTCTTCCTCTTCTTCCATTTCATATTTTTCTTCTTCCTCCTCTACTTCTTAACAGTCACCCTCGTGTCCTTCTTCTTCTTCTTCTTCTTCTTCTTCTTCTTCTTCTTCTTCCTCTTCTTTTTTTTCTTCTTCTTCTTCGTCTTCTTCCTCTCTTTCATCTTCTTCTTTTTCTTTTTGTTCATTTTCTTCTTCCTCTTCTTCTTCTGTTGCCTTTTACCTTCCTCTTCTTCATTTTCTTCTTCTTGTTGTTGTTGTTCTTCTTCTTCTTCTTCTTGTTCGTCATCATCATCTTCTTCTTCCTCTAAATCATCTTCTTTTTCTTCTTCTTCTACTACTACTTAATCATCGTCTTCATCTTCTTCTTCTTCATAATCTACTTCTCCTTCATCTTCTTCTTGTACTTCTTCATCTTTGCCTTCATCCTCTTATTCTTCTTCTTGGTCTTCTTCTTCCTCTTCTTCTTCTTCTTCTTCTTCTTCTTCTTCTTCTGCTTCTTTTTCTTCTTCTTCTTCTTCATAATCTTCATCTTCTTCTTCTTTTTCATCTTCTTCTTTTTCTACTTCTTCTTCTTCTTCCTATTTTTCCTCTTCTTTTTCTTTTTCTTCTTCTTCTTCTTCTTCTGCTTCTTCCGCTTCGTCCTCTTCTTCTCTTTCATCTTTTTCTTTTCTTCTTGATCTTCTTCTACACCTTTTTTTCTTCTTCTTTTTCTTTTTCTTTCACTTTCTTCTTCTTTTTTATCTTCTCCCTCTTCTTCCTCTTTTCTTTCTTTTTCTTCAAATTCTTCTTCAACTTCTTTCTCTTCTTCTTCTTCTTCATCATCTTCTTCTTCATCTTCTTCTTCTTCTTCTTCTTCTACTTTTTCTTCTACATCTTCTTCTTTTTCTTCTTCTTCTTCTTCTTCTTCTTCCTTTTTTCTTCTTCCTTTTCCTCCTCTTCTTCTTCTTTGTGTTGGCCTTGTGATCTTCTTCTTCTTCTTCTTAATGTTCTTCCTCTTCAGCTTCCTTTACTTCTTCTTCTTCTAGTTCCTTTTCGTATTCTCTTTCTTCTTCTTCTTCTTCTTCTTCTTCTTCTCTTATTCCTCCTCCTCCTCCACCTCCTCCACCATTTTCTTCTTCCTCTTCTTCTTCTTCATTTTCTTCTTCTTCTTCTACTTCTTCTTCTTCATCTTCTGCTTCTTCCTCTATTCTACTTCCACTTTTTCTTCTTCTTCTACTTCTTTTTATTACTATTCTTCTTCTTGTTGTTTTCTTCTTCTTCTCCTCCTCTACTTCTTCTTCTTTTCCTCCTTCTTCTTCCTCTTTTTCTCCTTTTTTTTCTTCTTCTTGTTCTTTTCTTTCTTAATCTTCTGTCTCTTCTACTTATTATTCTTCTTCTTCTTCTTCTACTTCTTCCTTTTCTTCTTCTTCTTCATCATCATCATCATCATCTTCTTCTTTTTTTACTTCTTCTTTATCATCCTTTTCTTCTATATCTTCTTCTTCTTCCACTTCTTTAGCTTGTTCTTCTTCTTCTTCTTCCAACTCAACATCGACCTCTCTTCAACTTCTTCTTCTTCTTCCTCATCTTCTTATTTGTCATCCTTATCTTCTACTTCTTCTTCTTCTTCCACCTCTTCCTCTCCTTCTTCCTCTACTTCTTCTTCTTAATCTTCTTCTTCTTCCACTACATCTTCTTCTTCTTCCTATTCTTCTTCTTCTTCTTCTTCTTCTTCTTCTCCATCTTCTTCTTATTCTCCTTTCTCTTTCTCTTCTTCCACTTCCTCTTCTACTTCTTCTTCTTCTTCTTCTCCATCTTCTTCTTTGTGTTCTTCTCCATCTTCTTCTTCTTCTTCTTCTTATTCTTCTTCTTATTCTCCTTCATCTACCTCTCCTTCTTCTTTTTCTTCTTCTTCTTCTTCTTTAACTTCCACCTGTTGTTCTTTTCCTCTTCTTCATTATATTATACCTCTTCCTCTTATTCATCTTCTTCTTCTTCTCCTTCCTCGTCTTCTAATTGTACTTCTTTATTATCATCATCTTCTTCTTCGGCATCTTCTTCTTCATCTTCTTCTTCTTCTTCTTCTTCCTCTAGTTGTTCATCTTCTTCTTCAACTCTTTTCTGTTCTTGTTCTTCTTTTTCTTCTTCTTCTTCTTCTCCATCTTAATCTTCTTGTTCTTCTTGTTCTTCTTCATCTACTTCTTCCACTTCTTCTTCTTTTCTTCTTCCCCTTCTTGTTTTTCTTCTTCATCCTCTTCTTCTTTGACTTCTTCTTCTTCTTCTACTTCTTCACCATCATCTTGTTCTTCTTTTAGTTCTTCCTTTTCTTCTTCTCTTTCTTCTTCTTCTTCTTCTTTCTCTTCTTCTTCTTCTCCTTCTAATTTGTCTTTTTCTTCTTCTCCATCCTCTTCTCATTCTTCTTCTTCTTCTTTATATTTTCTTCTTATTATTCATCATCATCATCATCTTCTTCTTCTTCTACTACTTCTACTTCTTCATCTTCTTTTTCATCATTCAGTTGTTCTCTATCCTTTAATTTCTCATCTTCTTATTCATCTTCGTCTTCTTCTTCATTTTCTTCTTCTTTTCTTCTTCTTCTCTTTCTCCTCTTCCTTCTTCTTCTACCTCTTCTTCTTCTTCTTCTTCTTCTTACTAGTCATCCTCGCCATTTGCTTTTTCTAATTCTTCTGTCTTCTTCCTCTAATTCCTCTTCTTCTTCTTCTTCTTCTTCTTCTTCTACATATTCTTCTTCTTCTCCTCCTCCTTCTTCAACATCTTCTGTTACTACTACCATTACTTCTTCTTCTTCTTCTTCTTCTTCTTCTTCGTCTTCTCCTTCTTTTCCTTCTTCTTCTTCTTCGTACTCTTCCTCTTCTTCTTCTTCGTCCTCTTCCTATTCTTCTTCTTTCTTCTCCTCTTCCTCTTCTCCTTCTTCTTCCTCTTCTTCGTCTTCTTCTTCTTCCTCTTCTTCTTCTTCTTCGCCTTCTTCTCCTTCTTCTCCTTCTCCTTCTCCTCCTTCTTCTACTTCTTCTTCTTCTTCTTCTTCTTCTTCATCTTCATCTTCTTCTTCTTCTTCATCAACATCATTTTCTTCTTTTTCTTCTTCTTCTTCTTTGTATTCTTGTTCATCATCTTCAACATCTTCTTGCTTTTCTTCTTCTTCTTCATTTTCTTCTTCTACTTCTTTTATTCTTCTTCTTCTTCTTCTTCTTCTAGATTTTCCTCTTAATGTTCTTTATCTTCTTCTTGCTCTTCTTTTTTTTTCTTCTTCTTCCTCTTCATCTTCTTCTTCCTCTTCTATTTCTTCTTCCTCTTCTATTTCTTCTTCCTCTTCTTCTCATTGTTGTTCTTCTTCTTCTTCTTCTTTCCTGTCTTCATCTTCTTCTTCTACTACTACTTCTTCTCCTTCTTCTTTTACCACATCCACTTCTTTTTCTCTTCGTCATCCACTACTTCTTCTTCTTCTTCTTGAAGTTCTTCTTCATCTTCTTCTTCTTCTTCTTCTTCTTCTTCTTCTCCTTCCTCTTCTTCTTCTTCTTTTTCTTCTTCTTCTTCTTCTTCTTGTACTTCTTCTTTGTCGTCCTCTGGTTCTTCTACTTCTTATTCTTCTTCTTCTTCTTCCTTTTCTTTTTGTTCCAATTTTTCTTCTTCCTCTTCTATTTTTCATCATGATCATCATCATCTTCTTCTTCTTCTTATTCCTCATCCTCTATTTCTTTTTTTCTTCATCTTCTACTTCCTCTACTACTTCGTCTTCTTCCTTTTCTTCCTCTTTCTCTTCTTCTAATTCCTCTTCTTCTTTTGCTTATTCGTTTCTTTCTTTCTTCTTCTTCTTCTTCTTTGTTTTCTTCTTCATATTATACTTGTTCTTTTTTTTCTTCTTCTTCTTCATCTTATCCTTATTCGTCTTCCGCTTCTTCTTCTTCTTCTTCTTCTTATGCTCATTCTTCCTCTTCTTCTTCTTCTTCTTCTTCTTCTTCTTCTTCTCTTTCTTCTTTTACTTCTTCGTGCTTTTCTTCTTCTTCTTCATCTTCTTCTTCTTCTTTCTACTTTTCGTCCTCTGCTTCTTGTTCATGCTCTTCTTCTTTTTCTTATTTAAATTAATCTTCTTCTTCTTCTTCTTCTTCTATTTTCTCTTTGACTCTTTCTTCTACTTCTTCTTTTTCTTCTTCTTCTTCTTCTCCTTCCTCTTGTTGTTCTACTTATTTTTCTTCTCCTCCACCTTATTCTTCTTCTTCTGCTTCTTCTTCTTCATCTTCTTTTTCTTCTTCTTTCAGTACAACAACTTTTACTTCTTTATTTCTTCTTTTTCTTCTTGCTCCTCCTCCTCCTCTTCTTCTTCTTCTACTTCTTCATCATCATCATCATCATGACCATGTTCTTGTTATTCTACTTCTTCTTCTTTTTCTTCTTCTTCTTCTTCTTCTTCTTCCTATTTTTCCTGCTCTGCTTCTTCTCAAAGGTCATCCATGTCTTCTGGCACTTCTTGTACCTCTCCTACTCCTTCCTCCTCTTCTTTTTCTACTTCTACTTCTTTTTCTTACACTTCTTCTTCTTTTTTTTCTTCTTCTTGTTCTTCTACTTGTTTTTCTTCGTTTTGACATTCCATTTTTTCTTCTTCCTCTTTTTCTTCTTCCTCTTCTTTTTCTTTCTCTCCTTCTTCATTTTTTCTTCTCTTTCTTGTGCATCACCTACTTCTTCTTATTATTATTCTTCTTCTTCTTCTTCATCTTCTTCATCATCTTCATCATCATCATCTTCTTCTTCTACTTCTTGTTCTTCTTCTAAATCTTCTTCTTGTTCTTCTTCTTCTTCTTCTTTTCATTCCTCTTTTGCTTTTACTTCCCTTTCTTCCTCCTCTACATATTCTTAGCAGTCATCCTTGCCTTCTTCTTCTTCTTCTTCATCTCTTTCTTCTTCTTCATCTTCTTCTTCTTCTTCTTCTTCTTCTTCTTCTTCTCCTTCTTCTTCTTCTACTTCTTCTCCTTCCTCTTTTTCTTTCTTCTACTTCTTCTTCTTCTTCTTCTTCTTCTTCTTCTTCTTCTTCTTCTTTTTCCTATTCCTCTTCTTCTTCATCACCATCTACTTCTTCTTCTTCATTGCCATCTTCTTCTTCTTCTTCTTCATCTTCTTCTTTTTCTTCTTCTTTGTCTTCCTCCCCTTCAAATTCGTCCTCTTCATCTTCCTCTTCTTCTTCTTCTTCTCCTTCTCCTTCTTCTTCTTTTTTTTTCATCTTCCTCTTCTACTTCTTCTTTTTCTTCTTCTTCTTCTTCTTCAACTTCTTCTTCTTCTTCCTCTTCCACTTCTTCCTCATCTCCTTCTTCTTCTTCTTCATCTTCTTCTTCTTCTTCTTCATCTCCTTCTCCTTCTTCTTCTTCTTCTAATTCCTCTTCTTCTTCTTCTTCTTCTTCCACTTCTTCTTCTTCTTCTTCTTCTTCTTCTTCTTTAGCTTCTTCTTCTTCTTCATCTTCCTTTTCCTCATCTTCTTCTTCTTCTTCTTTTTCTTCAACCTCTTCTTCTTGTTCTTCGTCTAATTCTTCTTCCACTTGTTGTTCTTCTAAATCTTCTTCTTCTTCTTCTTCTTCTTCTTCTTCTTATTCTTATTCTTTTTCTTCTTCTTCATCGTCTTGTTCTTCTTCGCCGTCTTCTACTTCTTTTTCTTCTACTTCTATATCTTCCTCTTCTTTTTCTTCTTCTTCTTCTTCTTCTTCTACTTTGTCCTCTACTTCTTCTCATTTGACATCTTCGTCGTCTTCTTCTTCTTCTTCTTCTCCTTCCACATCTTCTTCTTCTTGTTATTTTTCATCATCCTCTTCGTCTTTGTCTTCTTCTTTCTCATCTTCTTCTTTTTCTTCTTCTTATAGTTCTTCATCATGATCATCATAAGCATTATCAACTTCTTCTTCTCCTTCTTCTTCTTCTACTTCTTCTTCGACTTCTTTTTCTTCTTTTTCTTCTTCTTCTTCTTTTACTTCCATTTCTCCTTTTTCTTCATCATCATCATTTTCCACTTCTTCTTCTTCTTCTTCTTCACTATTTTCTTCTTCTTCTTCTTCTTCTTCTTCTTCTTCTTCCACAACTTCTTTTTATTAGTCATCCTTGTCTTCCTCTTCTTCTTCATCATCATTATCTTCTTCCTTTTGTTCATCTTCTTCTTCTTCCTCTTCTTCTTCTTCTCTTTCTTCTTCATCTTCTTCTTTTTATACTTTTTCTCCCTATTCTTCTAATTCTTCTACTTATTCTTCTTCTTCCACTGCATCTTCTACTTCATCATCATCGTCTTCTTCTTCTTCTTCTTCTTCTTCGTCTTTTCCTTTTTCCTCTTCTGCTTCTTCTTTTTCTTCTTCTTCTTCTACTACTACTTCTCCTCCTCCTCCTCCTTCTTCTTCTTTTTCTTCTCTTGCTTCTCCTTCTTCTTCTTCTTCTTCTTCTTCTTCTTCCTCTTTTTCTTCATCTTCTTCTTCTTCGTCCTCTTCTTCTTCATCTTCTTCTTCTTCATCCTCTTCTTCTTCATCTTCTTCTTCTTCTTCTTCTCTTTCTTCTAATTTTTCTTTTTCTTCTTCTTCTCCTTCTCCTTCTTCTACTTCTTCTACTTCGTCATCATAAAGATCTTCTTCTTCTTCTTCTTCTTGTTCTTCTTCTCCTTCTTCATCACCCTATTCTTCTTCTTCCTCATCATCTTCTTGTTCTTCTTATTCTTCTTCTTCTTGTTCTTTTTCTTCTTCTTTTTCTCCTTCTTCTATTACTAGTTCTACTTCTTTATCATCATCATCATCCTCATCATCTCCTTGTTGTTCTTCTTCTTCTACTTCTTCTAAATTTTCTTCTTTTTCTTGTTCTTATTCTTCTCTGTTCATCTTCTTCTTCTTCTTGTTCTCCGACTTCTTCTTCTTCTTGTTCTTCAACTTCTTCTTCTTCTTCTACATTTTCGTCTTCTTCTTCTTTTTCTTTTTGGTGGTCAACATTAATTTCTTATTCCACTTCTTCTTCTTCTGCTTCTTTCACTTTTGCTTCTTCTTGTTCTTCTTCTTCTTCTTGCTCTTCTTCTTCTTCTTCTTCTTGCTCTTCTTTTTTTTTTCTTCTTCTTCATCTTCTTCTTCTCCTTCTTCTTCCTACTCTTCTACGTCATCGACTTCATCATCTTCTTCTTCTACTTCTAAAATTTCTTCTTATTCTTCATCTTCTTCTTCTCCTTCTTCTTAATCTTCTCTTTTTCTTCTTCATCATCTTCTTCTTCTTCTTCTTATTTTTCTTCTTCCTCTTCCTTTTCTTCTTCTTCTTCAGCTCCTTCTCCTTCTTCATCTTCTTCTCCTTCTTATTCTTCTTCTTCTTCTTCCTCTCTTTCTTCTTC
>JAIUJO010000435.1:0-275000 GCA_023846275.1 Vanilla planifolia
TCTTCTTCTTCTTCCTTTCTTCTTCTTCTTCTTCTTCTTCTTCTTCTTCTTCTTCTTCTTCATCTTCTTCTTCTTCTTCTTTTACTTCTTCTCTCTTCTTTTTCATCATCGACTTCTTCTTCTTCTTCTTCCTCTTCCTCTTCTTATTTTTCTTTCACCTACTTGTTCTTTTTCTTCTTCTTCTTCTTATTCTTCACGTTCCTCTACTTCTACTTCATCTACTTCTTCTTGACCTACTTCTTGTTGTTGTTCTTCTTCTTCTTTTTCTTCACTTTCTTCATCTTCTCCCACTTCTTCTTCTTCTTTGCCTTCTTCTTCTTTGCCCTCTTCTTCTTTGCCTTCTTCTTCTTCCTCTTCTTCTTCCTCCTACTCTTCCTTTTCTTCCTCTATTCTTGCTCTTCTTCTTCTCCTTCTTCTTGTTCTTCTTCTTCCTCCTCCTCCTCTTCTTACATTTTTCTTCCTCTTCTACATAGTCTTATTCCTCCTTTTGTTCATGTTATTATTATTATTATTCTCCTTCTCTTGCTTCATCACATTCTCCTTCTCCTTATTCTACTTCTTCTTTTACTTCTTTTTCTCCTTCTTCTTCTATTACTACTACTATTACTACCTCTTCTCCTCTTCTTCACAGTCTTATTCTTCTCCTTCTCCTTCTCCTTCTTCTTCTTCTTCTCCTTCTTCATCTTCTCATCGTTCTTCTTCTTCTTCTTCTACCTTTTCTTTTTCTTTCTCTTCTTAATTCTTCTTCTACTTATGCAACTTCTGGTTCTCCTTCTTCTCCTTCTTCTTTAACTTCTTCTTCAGCTTGTTCTTCTTCTTCTACTTTTTCTTTTCATCCTCTTCTTCTTCTTCTTCTACTTCTCCTTCTCCTCCTTCTTCATCATCATCATCATCTTCTTATTCTTCTTCTTCTACTTCTTCTTCTTCTTTTGCTCCTTCTCATTCTTCATTTTCTGCTTCGTATTCCTATTGTTCTATTTCTTCTTCTTCTTCTTCTTCTTCTTCATCTTATACTACTAATACTACTACTTTTTCTTCTTCCTCTTCTTCTTCTTCTTCATCATCACCTTCTTCTTGTTTCACTTCTTCTACTTCTTTGTCTTCTTCTTCTTCTTCTTCTACATCTAATTCTTATTCTTTATCTTATTCTTCTTCTTATTCTTCATCTTCTTGTTCTTCTTCTTCTTCTTCTTCACTTTCTTCTTCTTTTTCTACTTCTTCTTCTATCTTCTACTTCTTTTTCTTTTTCTTTTTCTACATCTTCCTCTTCTTCTTCTTCTTCCTCTTTCTATTTTTTTCTTTTTCTTGTTCTTCTTCTGCTTCATCTAATTCTTCTACTTATTCTTCTTCTTCTTTTTCTTCATCTTCTTTTTCTTCTCCTTCTTCTTCACCTCCTTCTTCTTTTTCAACTTCTTCTTCTTCTTCTTTTAGTTCTTCTTCTTCATCTTCTTGCTCTTCTTCTTCTTCTTCTTCTTCTTCTACTTCTTTCCCTTCTTCTTCTTCTTCTTCTTCTTTCCCTTCTTCTTCAGCCTTTTCTTGTTCTACTTCATTTTCTTCTTCTTCTTCTTCTTCTTCACCATATTTTTCTTCTTCTTCTTCTTCTTGTTGCTCTTCTTCTTCATCTTTTACATCTCCTTCTTCTTCATCATCACCTTCTTCTTCTTCTTATTCTTCTTCTTCTTCTTCTTATTCTTCTTCTTTTTCTTCTTCATGTTCTACTTCTACTTTTTCTTCTCCTTCTTCATCATCATCAACATCTTCATCTTCTTCTTCTTCCTCCTCCTTTTCTTCTTTGCTTCTTGCTCTTCTTCTTTTTCTACCTCATCTTTTTTTTCTTCTTCTCATTCTTGTTCTATCTTTTTCTTCTTGTTATTTTTTTTCTTCCTCTTCTTCTTCTTCTTTTTCATCTCCATCTTCTCTCTCTCTCCGTATCCTTCTTCTTCTTCTTCTTCTTCTTCATCCTCTTCATCTTCTACTTTTTCTTCTTCTTCTTCTACTGCAACTACAACAACTACCTCTTCTTGTACTCCCTCTTAACCTTCTTTTTCTTCTCCAACTTCGTCTTCTTCTTCTAGTATTTAATCTTCCTTTTCTTCCTCTTCTTCCTTTTCTTCTTCTTCTTCTTCTTCTCCATCTTCTTCTTCATCTTTTTTTTCATCTTCTTCTTCTACTTCTTCATCTTGGTCAACTCTTCTTCTTCTTATTCTTCTCCTTCTTTTTCATCTTCTTCTTCCACTTCTTCTTCTTCATCTTCTTCTTCATCATCTTTTTCTTCTACTTCTTATTCTTCTTGTTCTTCTCCTTCTAATTTTTCTTCTTCTTCTTCTTCTTCCTCTTCTTCTTCTTCTTCATCTTTTCTTCCTCTTCTACTTATTCTTATTGTTCCTTTTCTTCTTGTTGTTCTTATTATTCTTTTTCTCCTTCTCCTTCTTCAATTTCTCCTTCTCGTTATTCTACTTCTTCTTCTTCTTCTTCTTCTTTTTCTTATTGTAGTTATCCTTCTTATTTTTCTTTTTCTTCTTCTTCCTCTACTACTACTATTTCTACAGCTACTTCTTCTTCTTCACTGTCCCTTTCTTGTCCTTCTTTTTCTTCTTCTTCTTCTCCTTCTTATTCACTTCTTTTTTCTTCTTTTTCTTCTACCTCTTCTTTTTCTTTCTCTTCTTACTTCTTTCTCTTCTTCTTTTTCTTCTTCTTCTACAACTTCTTCATCTACTATTTATTTTTCTTCTTTTTCTTCTTCTACTTCTTCTTCCTTTTCTTCCTCTTCTTCTTTTTCTTCTTCTACTTCATCTTCAACTTCTTCATCATCATCATCATCTTCTTCTTCTTCTTCATTTTCTAATTCTTCTTCTCCTCCTCCTTCTTATTCTTCTTTTTCTACTACTTAATCTTCTTCTTATTTTTCTTCTTCTTCTTCTTCTTCTTTTCTTCTTCTTCTTGTTCTTCAACTTTTCCTTCTTCTTCTTCTTCTTCTTCTTCTTCTACTACTACTACTACTTCTTCTTCATCTTGTTCTTCTTATTTTTCTTCTTCTCCTTCTCCATTTTCTCCTTCTTCCCCTTCTTCCTCTTCTTCTTCTTCTTCGACAACTTATACTTATTCCTCTACTTATTCTTCGTCTTCTTCATCTACTTCTTCTTCCTCCTCTTCACGTTCTTCTTTTTCTTGTTCTTCTTCTCTCTTCTTCTTTTTCGTCTTCTTCTTCTGATTTTCTTTCCCCTTCTTCTTCTTCTTCCTCTTTCTTATTTTTTTCTCCTTCTTCTTCACCTTCTTCTTCTTCTCCAACTTCTTCTTCTTCTTCTTCTTCTTCTTCTTCTTCTTCTTCTTCTTCTTCTTCTTCTTATTCTTCTTCATCTCCTTCTTCTTCCCCTTCTTCTTCTTCTCCTTCTTCTACTTCTTCTTCTTCTTCTTCTTTTTCTTCTTCGCTTCTTCTTCTTCGTCGACTTTGTCTTCGTCGTCTTCGTCTTCATCTTCTTCGTTTTCCTCTTCTTCGTCTTCTTTTTCTTCGTCTTCTTCTTTTACTTCTTCTTCTTCTTCTTCTTCTTCTTCTTCTACTTTGACTACTACTTCTTTTTCTTCTTCTTCTTCTTCTTCTCCTTCTCCTTCTTCTTCTACTTCTCCTTCCTTCCTTCCTCTTCTTCTTCTTCTTCTTCTTCTTCTTCTTCTACTTCTTCTCCTTCTTCTTCTTCTTCTTCTTCTTCTTCTTCTTTTTCTTCTTCTCCTTCTTCTTCTTCTTCTACTCCTTCTTCATCTTCTTCTTCTGCTTCTTCTTCTTCTTCTTCTTCTTTTGCTTCTTCTTCTTCTTCTTTTACTTCTTTCTCTTCTTCTTCTTCTTATTCTTCATCTTATTCTTCTTCTTCTTCTTCTTTTTCTTCTTCTTCCTCTTTTTCTTTTTCTTCTTCTTCTTCTTCATCTTCTTCTTCTTCTTCTTCTTCTTCTTCTTCTTCTTCTTCTCCTTCTTCTTCCTATTTTTCTTCTCATTCTTCTTCATCATCATCATCTTCTTCTTCTTCTTCTTCTTCATCTTCCACGACTACTACTACTACTTCTTTTCCTTCTTTTTCTTCTCCTTCCTCTTCCTCTTCTTCTTCTTCTTCTTCTAATTCTTCCTCTTCTTATTCTTCTTCTTCTACTTCTTCTTCTACTTCTTCTTTTTCTTCTTCTTTTTCTTATTCTTCTTCTTCTACTACTACTATTGCTACTACTACTTCTCCTTCTTCTACTCCTTTTGCTTCTCCTTCTTTGTCATCTTCTCCTTTTTCTCCTACTCCTTCTCCTTCTCTTCTTCATGTTCCTTTTTTTCTTCTTCTTCACGTTTTTCATCTTCTTCTTCTCGTCCTTTTGCTTCTTTTTCTTCTTCTTCATCATCATAATCTTCTTCTTCTTCTCCTTCTTGTGAAGCCCCCACCTACGTCAAGTACCACATAATAAAATTATCATCAGAGTCGTGAAGGGGAAGAAGAAGAAGAAGAAGAAGAAGAAGATGATGAACAAGATGAGGAGGATGAGGAAGAAGAGGATTAGGAAGAAGATGAAGTAGTAGAAGAAGAAGATGAAGAAGAACAAGAAGAGGAGGATGAAGAAGAAGAAGAAGAAGAGAAAGATGAAGAAGTGGAAGAAGAGAAGAAAAAGAAGCAGTAGAAGTTGAAGAAGTAGAAGAAGTGGAAGAAAAAGAAGAAGAAGAAGACGAAGAATAAGAGGAAGACGATATAGAAAAAGTCGAAGAAGGGGAAAAAGAAGAAGAAGGAGATGAGGAGGAAGAAGAAGACAAGAAAGAAGTAGATGAGGAAGAAGAAGAAGGGGAAGTTGAATGGGAAGAAGAAAAAAGAACAAGAAGTAAAGAAAATAGAGGAGGAGGAAAAAGAAGAAGAAGAGCAAGAAGGAGAAGAAGAAGATGGGGAAGGGGAAGAAGAAGAAAAAGAAGAAGGAGAATAAGAAGAAGAAGAGGAAGATGTAGAAGAAGAAGAACAAAAACAAAAAGAACATGAGAAAGAAGAGGAAAAATAAGAAGAAAAAGAAGATGAAGAAGAAGAGGAAGATGAAGAAGAAGAGAAAGATGATGAACTAAAGGAGACAAAAGAAGAACAAGTAGAAGAAGAAGAAGAAGAAGGAAAAGTAGGAGAAGAAGATGAAGAATAGGAAGAAGAGGAAGAAGAAGAAGAAGAAGAAGAAGAAGAAAAAGAAGTATAAGAAAAAGAGAAAGAAGAAGATGTTGAACAACACGAAGCGAGAAGAAGAAGAAGAAGAAGACTAGGAAGAGGTGGAAGAAGAAGAAGATGATGAGGAAGAAAAATAAAAGGAAGGGAAGGAGGAAGAAGAAGAGGAGGAAGAAGAGGATGAACAAAGAAAAGAAGAAGAAGATGAAGAATAGGAAGAAGAAGAAGAAGATGATGAAGAAGAAAAAGAGGAAAAAGAAGAAGAAGAAGAATTAGAAGAAGAAGAAGAAGAGAAAGAAGAACAATATGAGGAAGAAAAAGAAAAAAGTAGAAGAAGAAATAGAAGAAGAAGATGAAGAATAGGGAGTATAGAAAGAAGAAGAAGACGAAAAAGAAGAAGTGGAAGTAAGAGAAGAAGAAGAAGACGAAGAAGAAGAATAAGAAGAAGAAGGGGAAGAAGATGAAGAAAAAGAAGAGAAGAAGAAGAAGAATAGGAAGAAGAAGAATCTGAAGTAAAAGAAGAAGAAGAAGAAGAGGAAGTGCAAGAAGAAGTAGAGCAGAAGAATAATAATAATAATAATAATAATAAGAATTACAACAAGATCTAGAAGAAGAAGAAGAAGCAGAAGAAGAATAAGAAGAAGAAGAAGCAGAAGGAGAAGAAGAAGTAGAAGAACAAGAAGAAGAAAAAGGAGAAGATGGAGAAGAAAAAGAAGAAGAAGAAGAAGAGTTGAAGAAGAAGAAGAAGAACAAAATGAAGGAGAAGGAAAAGAAGAAGAAGAAGAAGAAGAAGAGACGAAGAAAAAGAAGAAGATGAAAAAGGAGAAGGAGAAGAAGTTGAAGAAGAAGAAGTAGAGGAAGAAGAAGTAGAAGAAAAAGAGGAAGAAGTAGAAGAAAATGAAGAAGAAGAAGAAGACAAAAAAAGAAGAAGAAGAAGAAGAAGAAGTGGAGAGCACCTATTCATAATTTCACAACTTTTGTACCTCATTAACAAAGATAGACTAATAGAAGCATAACTGTATGATGATTCTCCTAGCATTTTTGTCTATTACAGTGTCGAGGTGCAATCATAATGATGTGAACTTGACCAAAACTAAAAAAAGTAGGACATCCAAGAACATATTTAATGGAAAAAAAGCGGCATCCTAGTTCTTTTACACACAACATTCTTGTACGTATTATTAAAATTTAATTGATCAAAATGTCTAATTGATTTTTTGTGATTTAAAAATTGAAATTAGAATTGCATATGTTTAAATTTTTAATATAGATAACATAAACTTTGAATTTTGAATTTTCAATTTGAAATTTGAGAATTAGAACTGTGGTTGAATAACAAGACTTGAGACACATCACAAAGGCCTCAATAGCATTATTCTTCATAACATACAATGAGCTTGTAATTTAATTAATAATGTTATAATTATAATCCCTTATCCTTATTATTATCCAACAATGAATGCATAATGAAGATATGGATAAAATTATGAAATATTATGGGTTAGTTTGATAGGTCATGATAAAGAGGATTAAAAAGGGAAAATGGTTTGTGATGCATATAAGAATATCTTAAGAAAAAAATATATGAGAAAAAAAAATAAATGTTGAAATATCTTATAGGAATTTCTTACTTAGATTTTGATATTTTAGGAGCTTGACAATGTAATAAAAAAATGTGATAATGAAGAGAGGTTTAACTTCAATGGGTGAACCATGGTATAAACAAAATAAAACTTGTTTTTATTATAGCAAAATATGTGTTTTAAGGAGGCAAGGTTGAGAAAATTTAAAATCTTTACATGTTCTTCTAAGATATATAAAACACTTGCCACAAGGGGGATATGTAGAGGTTGATTAAAGGAATGCTTAATAAAAAGCAAGATAAAGTAGGTGGAACAAGGAGGGTTAAAAATTTGAAGCCTTGAAAGGCACATCAAAGGAGAAGACCATTACATGAATTTCATGGAATGATGACACCTTAGTGCGTACCAAAAATTTAGCAATGTTCTAAGGAATATTGAAAATAAATTATCTTGTTAAATTTGTAAGTGTAACCTTAAAAAAGTGATTTGGATAAAAGCTAGTTGATTTTCTTCTATGAATAATGTTTAAAAAGGGCAACACCTCATACCCATGATGAAAGATAATTTTTATTAGCATATAATGTTTATTTATCATTTCTTTCTTATGGAATGTTTCAAGAGGAACCATGCAAGTCTTTGTGATATTAAAAAAAATTGTGAATGTCAATGAAATTCATAATCATATGCTTATGTTTTAACTTTACATTTTGAAATATGTAGAGGAATGTATTAAAATTATTATTTATTAATGTAAACTAGCTCACAATTAAGAAATGATAATGATGTATACAATTTTAATTCCTTGTAGATTGTGTAAACATGTTAGCCATGCGAAAAGTAAGGCTGATTGATGTTACAAAACATTAAACGATGGTATAACAAATTCTAATGTGTATGGGTCTAAAACTTAACTCAAGTTTTTTTTATTTATTTACTAAAACTTAGACTCCAAGCATGTATTACAATGCTTTTCCAATTAGTCGATCTTAAGAAATATAAAATCTTAGCCAAGAAAAAATATATATGCTATTTAACTTCATGACATTTTTAATGTGTATGTGGATTGTAAAACCATGTATGAAAGTGAGTTGCTTATTACATAAAAAATTAAAAACTTAAATGTTTAGATCAACCATGATTTAATTCTATGAACTATATGAAACACCTTAGTACAAATATTACGATTGATTATCCCTTGTCTTGATTTCCTTGAGAAGCATGGAACCATTGGTTCTTCATGGTATGAGAGGCACATGTTCAACCCTTAAGAGATCTCAAATGACTTATATGGTGTGCATGTGGCCATTGGTATCTAGGTGGGATGCCTTTTATGTCTAAGTTTAAGTATATAGAAGAAGCCTAGGTTGGGTATGAAAATGGTTGGTAACCAAAGGATTGGTTATCACTAATAATGCTGACGTTATGTTTAGGCTTTATGTTATATGGATAATCCCTAGTGGGTCTTAAATTAAAGATTTGAGGTTCTTTTATTTGGATATCTAAGGTAGGCTTAGACTTAGACTTATGGTTAAAGGCTTAAAACTGATTTATGGAAAAGGAACTTGTAATGGAGTGTCTTAGTGATTGACTCAAGAAATACCATTGTTGAAGCTCTTTGCACATTGTAAATTAAGATTTGTTTTGTCAAGCTCACATTGAGTGCTTTGAAGAAAGTAGTGTAGCTTGGAATAAGACATTAGAATGCATTAAGTTTGACCATGGAATCTAAAAGGATAAAATGTTGGTAGATCCTTTCTTTCACTAATCCCTTTTGGTAAGAACATGAATGACCTTATTTAATCTCTTAAGATTTGTGAAGGCACCTTTGTTGGAGACCTTAGGGACATGTGATAGATTAGGAGAGACTTTACGATAGGTATGGTGACTCAATGTTGACTTTAGGCCTTATGAGTCACTGGTGATACTTTTTTAAGCTTGAGCTTAGTTGTAATGGCAATCAACTATATATGGACCTAAGAGTAAAAGCAAAGGCATTATAAACATGATGATTAGCTCAAATAGGAAATGGTAATGGAGAACAAAAAAATAAGAATAAAATCAAAGATAATTTGTCATGATATTATAAATTATTGGAAAAGGGTCTAGAAGAAAGAAATAGCATTTAGATAATAAAAACTTTACAATATTGAAATTTGACTTAGGGTGCAAAACTTAAATAGACTTAGGGCATTAACAACCATAAATAGTTATGGAATAAAGTTAGTAGGATGCTACACCTTAAGGTCATTACTTTGATCAAGTGAGGATCAAGTGTAATAGGCCCTTGATAATGCATGCTGACTTAATAGAAAAGCAAGTTGAGCTACTTTGTTGTGTCAGCCAAGAGGCAGTTACACATGTTTGGTTGAGACTATAAAAGGAGTGTCATAAAAAATTATAAGAATCTATAGAATTGGCTAAATGTCATTTTAAAAAACTTGTCATAGTAGGGAATTATTGCACATTTAGCCCCATGGAGAGTCACGTCATATCCTATTTTTTAGGGGTGTTAATGTGGTTGTTTAGGGCTTCTTAAACATTATGGGATTGTCTAATGTGGTTAGCTCTCTGTTGTTGACTGCTAGATGTCATGTGAAAAGGGTGCAAGTCTTATCATGATTCTCATGGCAAAAGAGTATATTAGATCATATTGGGGACCTTAAACCATAATATAAAGAACATATATATATATATATGTGTGTGTGTGTGTATGTGTGTGCGTATATGTATTTGTATATACATACATATATATTGACTTAGCTGGTAGATGGTGATATCATTGTAGTAGTCAAAAACTAATGCCATTTGCTAAAATGATTTAATCAATTATTACAAAAAAAGTTCATGGCTACTAAATATTAGCTTTATAGTATGACACAAGAATTTCCTATTAAGACTTTAGGTTTATCCCTTCATATTTTTGTTAGACTTGGAAGAAAATGGTTCAATAGAAATAAAGCTAGAAATTATCAAAATGAGTGCACCTTTTGGATGATCTATCATCAAAGATTGTAGATTTGATATTTTTTGCCATTAGTTATTTTTTACTACACATGCGGTGCTATTCGACTCTTATATTATGCTTAGTTGTTTCTTACTAAGTTTTTTTATTAATGTTTTGTCGTTTTGATGGTTGTGCTTTGGAATGCAATTGATTTAAATTATTAATTGATTTTATTCATATTTTATTTATGATTTTGTCTTAAGGATGAAAAAAATATTTTTGATTCTTAACATGATAATGTTTTGAATGTTGTTATATTATAAATTGCTTGTGGAATTTGATGTTATGATTTTTGGATTTTTGTAACATTTATTTTTTAAAACATAAATGGATATTGATGGCATGATGATCTCCAAATATGAACAGTAAGAATGATGGCTTATCGTAAATGTCCATTACTTTTGATTTAAAATTCTTACTTTAAGATGATATGATTTTTTCTTAAGTATGCCTATAAATCATAATTAGCCATAACTAAAGAAAAAAAAAAGATATTGTTATGGTGTTGGTATTTTGTATGCAATGTGTTGTTTGCACTGTATGATGATGAATATCACATCGTGCAAGATGATTACACATGAAGTAAAAATAATTCTAACATAATATTAGAACTAATCTTTTAGGGTGATTCTTTGTACCAGATACGAACTATGAATGTATGAGATTTAAACTTTATCTAATCTACCAATAGGTTGTCTTATCTATGGAATGTTTCGCATATCCTAATTTTTTAGCTTTGCAGATTATACTACAGTTTCTATGAGGTAATTCACCACTCAATTTACTTGTTTTTAAGTGCAACTCTAGGGAACTTCTATTGCATTGGCCAACTACTTGATTTATTGAATATTGTTTTACGGCTTCCAAAGAATGTCAATTTCACCTTGCACTATTTTAAGGAAATTAATATTGTCTATTTGGATGATTAACTTATTTATGTTCTTTTTATTACTCAAAGAATTGAGCACAAATAATCCTTTATTTTTTTAATACTTATTTGTTTCCCACAATGGAAGAAAGGGATTCCCCTTCTTTTCCTTAGTGATTATATATAATTTGAACATAACCAACATGCCCATTGTGTTATTTGCAAAGCCATAAACATTTAACATACATATTTTGTGTGTAGAGCACCAATTCACAACTTGACAACTTTTTTAACTCACAAATGAAAATGGACTAAACTAAGTTGTGCCATTAGATGACTCTCCTAAGTTATTTGTATGGTGGTAATGTAGCTTATGTTGTTGTAGCACTACAGTATGATACAATTGATAATTGTATTTATAGGCTGATTAGCTTCCTAATTGAATTTTTTTGTTATTAGGTTACCATATGTTGCACGAAAAAATAAGATGATGGATCAAATTGCCTTCTCTTCAAGCTATGTGGTTCTTTCCTCACAACTATTAAGGAGATGTTTGGCTGATCATTCTAGTTGTTTTTACTTTTTTTTGTTCACAGAATGTTAACAAAGATGGAACATACCTTCTTTTTCATCAACTAAAAATGTCACAACCCATGGAGACTTCAGTAGAGTTGTGTGGGCACTTTGAATCCTTCTAAAAGTTGATCTTTCTTAAACAAATAGAGAATTGCAAAAGGCTATTAGAACTTGTCACAATAGAAATGGTAGCTTAAATGCACATTTAAAAAATCCAAATCTTCTACCTTAAATTCAATATTAGACTTGTTCTACTAGTTGCTTCCTAGGCTTACCAAATACTAAAGTTTCTATCAGTTGTGAGTGTCCAAATGCTTTTTTTTGGTTGTGCAAGAGACTTTAGTTAATTATTAAGCAATCTAATGTTTTCCTTTCCATGTGGTTCAAGGTGTTAGATTTGTTTTTTCTTTTCTAAGATCATATAGTTTTCCTTCATTTTACTTGGCTATAGTGAATTGTTAGATCGCAATTTCTAATTGAGTTTTGTTTAGAGTTAGACTTAGCCACATGACATGCAAAATTTTCTTTAACTGGTTTGATGGTGCTATCATATTGTCTAAGTCACGCAAAGTAAATCATTCAAACTCTTCATAATTCTACTCAAAATTTTATGAAGTTGATTAACTTTCATTATAAAGAAGATAATTTTTTAGGCTTTCACATGCCTAATCAGAATACATCTATGTCCTACATTTAATACCAATTCCTTCCACCTTCTCTTCTTTGTTCTGGCAATTTTTATTGTAAGTGATGGATTTCCTATTGTAGAAATTTATGTGAGGAGTTGATGCACTTTGTAAGGTAGTTAGAAAGTTGTGACAGATTTTAAATTTTCTTATGAAAAAAATAACAAGCCTAATAGAACAATTATAGTCATAAAACGTTTACAAAACCCAATCACAAAAATTTATTATGATGATTGATATACAAACTTCTATTGAAAATGAAGTGGAATAAAATAATAGAATACAAAAGCACAAAAAAATATGAATGAAAAACCAATGGTAAAAACAAATCCATAGTAAATGTTTTTTGAAAAATAAAAACTAAAAAAATACAAAAATTTATTACAGATAACAAAAACTAACTTATTGAACTGATGATGTACAAATTACTAAAGATATTTATTTGCCTAGTTTAGTAATGTAAATTTATTATTACAAAAATGTTATAAAACTAAAAGAAGACTAGGATAGAGAAAAATTTTTATGATAATAATAATATATGTAATACACCACAGTGGACAACTATTTCAGTAGTATAATGTCACGCTTAATTTATTGTCCACATAAAAATTAAAATAATTAAAATTTTTTGATGCCATTATTATTATATAATAGAAGTTGTTTTCGTTTGTTTTTTAAACTCGAAATTATGTTAATAATTAAAATGTGCTAAGCAATCCAACTTGTATACATGGTATAAAAAAATAAAGTCTTTAAAAAAAGGTTGTTTAAAAAATATTTTCATGTAATTGCCAAAGGAAAAGCTTTTGTATAGAAGTATACACTCAAAAGTTTTTATTACACAAAAACCTTGGAAGTAATGACAAACAAAAAGTCAATTTGAGAGTATAATATTTTAATTAACTTAAATTGATATGTTTTCCGTTTCATTAACAATTCTCTGTAGATAAAAAAAAATTTAAAGATATGAATACAAAAAATAAACAAAAAAAGTAAATCATACTTAATATTTAACCATATTTGTATAACATGTCAATAAAAGCTTTTCTCGTAAGATAAGACTATTAAATATTGCAGGAACAAAATCAAACGATAAAGTGCAATAAAAAAAACAAAAATCATTAAAAGGCAAGACATTTTTAATATGAATATTTGGTGTAGTATTTGCTAAACGAAAATGTTAGGAATGAAGGAGTAAGATGTCCATCTTATTACAGCATGAATTGTGAAAATAAAAAACTTGAATTGTCCTAAATATATTACCTTCTAAAAAATTTTATTTTACAGCTAGTTGTTCAAATTGAAAATTTTTAATCAAAACAAATTAAGAAAAGAAATTAAAAAGCGTTTTATTATGTTCAATTAAAACACGGACCAATTCATTATGGAAAAATCAATTACATTTCAATAAAGTTGGTTGTTAAAAAAATTCTACAAACTAGTCAAAAAGCTTCTAAATTCACCTAAACAAAAACAGCACAAACTGGCTCATAGAATCCTACAACACTAGCCAAAAGGCCTCTACAAATTATGAGGACAAGTCATTTAAAATCTTCAAGCAAAAAGACAGAATAGATGACAAGGCCAGAAAATATTACAATTGGCTAGAGGACCAATACAAAGAAAAACTTCAGAGTCTTAATAACAAGATAAAGAAATGTAGCATTAATCTCAAATACAAGGTATTAAGACAAAAAATAAATTAATGTAAAAATAATATAAAATTTGATTAAAGTAATGTGAGATAGATATGGAAATTGACTTATAATGTTCTCCAATGGCTGCAAACATTCAAATACAAATAATCAGTTCTTCTAAATTCTAGTCAAATTAGTCATTACCCCAAACTCCTAAACTAATCAATGTCCAAACTAAGAATTCACAAGTATGATTATATCATGTGCATATCATTTAGCGATTAGATAATTTTTATTAGTGTCTTTAACTTACTAAAAAATAATCATACCAACACCAAAGCACAATACACATTTTTAAATAAAAAGACACTCCAAATTTCATTTTTCATCTCTTAAACTTTAATTTAAGGGTTACTAAAGTTTATGTTTCTCTTGATGCCAATTACAATTGACACCAAAACATCACCACTAAGCTATTTGAGTTACGTGATCAAGCACTTTCCACATGATCAAGCTTTTTGATATTAATATCCATGAACTAAAAGCACTTAAAAAAGTTAATATGGTAACACATAGGTTTTGTTTCTTATCAAGCTATTGGTTGTAAACTACAAGGGTACAACATAAACTATTACAATGTAATGAAACTATATATAATATTAGTTTTCCACAAAAAAATAATGAAATTTTAAAAAATTTTAAAATGGCAAGCAATGAACCATTATTCATTTAATAGAAAAGGATTAAGTTGACAATTTAAGGAATTAAAATTTTTAACAAAAAAATGCAAATATTTAATTTATAAAATATGTGAGTATAAATTAGTCATGTGACAAAAATGCATAATTACAACAAAGTAAAAATCTAATAAAAATTAATAGTTTAGTGATGAGTTGAAAAAAAAATATGTATAAAGAATTATTTATAATACAAATTTAATGAAAATTAGGGTGCACTAAGACATATTAAATAAAGTAAAGAAATAATATCTTAAAATAATGTAATAAAAAACCATCAAATCCTCATGCAATTTGTAATCCATTTTCATAACATAATATTGTTAAATTCAATGATGAAAATATAATAAGAAATTAATTTTTAAAAAAAATATCAAAATCACAAGACATTTGAAATATTCATATCTTGGTAGTGAAAAACAAATAGGAAACAAATCATTTGTATAACTTTTGGAAAAAATACATACTAATTAAAATAATAAAATATATCAATGAAACCATTTTTATAAATTTGAAAATTAGAATTTTCTTAGGAATAAAATTAAATATAATATGTCAATAAAATATTTTATGAAAAGAAAGCTCTTTGTTTTATAAACTTTTTATAGAAATAATCCATCATGTTTAAAATAAGGATACATCATGATAAAAATTACAAAGGTATAAAACAATAAAAATTTTTGAAGTAGATCTTGTAATGAAAATGTAAAAAGTTCATAGCTAACTAAAAATATGTATTTGTAGTTCTTATTTTCACTTAAAGCTTAAGACACCATTCTACCAATTAGGAGAAATAGTGATGTCATGCTTCTAGATGTTGGACTTCTTATTCCCATGGTTTCATCTTTTGTTTGATGACTTAAACATCTCCTTTTGTTTGGAATGGAACCTTTGCTATTGCTTCCTTGATATCTTAGTTATCTTACTTGGCAAAGGGGGGAGAACAATTTAGGTGGTAGCATGCAACCATTGTTTTATCAAATAATTGGGTGTAGTATTGGTGGAAAACTTTGCGTTAAAGTTGTAAAGTGTCCTATTTTTTAATTTCTAAACCCTCCATTTGGATATTTAAGATCATATAGAAACAAAGTGATAGGTTCGTGGGGGATGTGGGTATGACTCCAACAAATTTTCCTTCATTGATTATTTCTCTTTGTACCATTTTTTTTCCATTCTCTTATCTCCATTTTAATGTGATGCCCACTCATCACTATTTTTGTGGCACATTACATTAGCCACACTTACATCTATTATATCAATGTCTATTCGTTGTTTCCTAATGGAGTTAACTAGCTTAGAGTTGGTATTTATTTCTTTAAGCCTAAGTTTGTTGGCTTTTGATGTTAGCTAAGCAAATGAAAAACACACCCGTCATATCCAAACTAGTGATTACTTATCCTATGAGCCTAAAGTTATCAATAACTTTCCCAAAGAGGGGATGTTATACATTTGTGGATGTGCTACTAAAGATTCACAACTATGTTCCAATGGTAACACATTATGAGATAATTTTTAAACTGTATTTTTCAAAAATGGCAATCAATTAAGTGTTGAAGATAGGCAAGAAATTTAAAAAATAACACATGCGGATGATCCAATCCTGGTGAAGACTTACTGAACTATTAGCTTCAATTAGATATGCTTTTAGCATTTAGATTGTTAGCCTCTTAGCAAGTGTAAGTTATTACTCAATGCAATATTCCTCCTTTTCTAAGCTTAGTTTGAATTTCATATTCGTAGCGGGTGAACTCTAAAAGGCTATAACATATATATCCTTAAGCTTTTAGGATTTATTTAATGTTATTTTTAAAAATCAATACATTTTTTATATTAATAAATGAATTAGAAGATATACTTAATGAATATATTTCGCAAATGATCCTAATAAGTATTTTCTCGAATGTTTCCTAAATGCGGTAAAAAAATTTAAATGTTGTGGGGTTAATTAAAAAAATGTTTTCACTCTAATTTCTTTTGTGTTGGATATAATTGATCATAAACAAAAAAGGGTAAAAATAGAGTAATAAATAATATTATTTTTATAATAATGTTATGCCACGAAGAACATTATTAATGACACTAACTGATATTAGAAAATTACAAACTTTTGTTGAAATGAAGTGTCTCAAAAGTTGCTAACTTTAAAAGTTATCCAACAAATGTGGCACGTAATCTTGTCTTCAAATGCAAAGAATATATTTGCTATAAGCCTTTCAATACCGAATTGCAAATTTCTTCATAAATCTATATGTATAATGAAAGGGAAACATGAATCTCATAAAGAAATTTCAGTTGGAGAGTAAGATGTGATTTGCAAATGTCTTGGTCATTAGAAGACAAAAAATGAACAAAATTGGTAAATACTTTTGAGGTAGGTAGAATGGATAAAATTCACAAGAGAATTTTTGGAAATTTTGCATAGAAATTCATGTTGAGTCTTTTTAATGAAAGTTGCATGGTTTTCAAAAGTTTTATTAAATTTTCAAATTAATTTCATATGTTGCATGCATAAGAGTTTCCCATCATAGCCATTTATTTATAGTGCTTTATGTGCATGAAGAGAAAGAAATGGGAATAATTTAAACATATCTCTACGAAGAATTTTTAATTACACTTATGGGTTTGATTTTCTAATTAATGGATTGAATGGTCCAAATAAATTGTAGAAATGTTTATGAAGTTTGTCATATTATCATTTGATTAAGATCAAAATGTTCGATGAGAATTTTATATGGTGAAATAATTTTATTAGGTTTTCTCTAAAGTCTCTTCCATGTACCCATTAGACTAATTGATAAAGAGTTGATGAGTACAAAATGATTTAATAAAGGTGTTAAATTGTCTCACAATGACATTTAAGGAAATAAAATATTGATATCATGTAAACTACTTGTGTTTAATGTTACCGAATGAGCAACTCATCATTTAATGATTTTGATAATGTGGCATATAATGGTGAGATTTACTAAAGAGCTTTATTGTCCTTTGTTCAGAACATGTAGTATATTCATGAGAAAAAACTAATGTGTATTAAATCAATTAAAACATTTTGGGAAAAACAAAAGTACAAGAAAGGAAATGAATATTTAAATTGAGGTAACAAAACAACTTTGTTGAGCTTTACATTTGCTTAATATATTAATCGTAGGTTTATTGCCTGAGGATAGGCTTTCTACACCTTTCATAGTGAACTTTTGTGATTACTATAAACTTTAATTAGATTACAACTAAACATGTCCTTTTTAAATTAATTGGATGTATTATCACCAATTAAATGAAACTATGTGATTATTCTTGGTAATGATCAAAAGTACATAAAAATGACAAAGAAAACTTTGTCACAATGGAAATAAAATAACTTAATTTATATATTGTATTAATCAACCCATTTTATGTTGGATGCATAATGATTTATTTACTTACATGACTATTTTGTTATGTTTGTTGTTTACATTACTATCCAAACATGTTACATGACCATCTACACTTGTATTCCCTTATGTGGTCACTTATATAATTTTTTCTATCATGTCCTCATGCTATGGATGTACATCATGGGCCATCATGAGAGTAGTAGCCAAAGATAAAAAAATTAAAAAGGTATGTTGGACAAGCTATTTTAAAAGGTTATCAAAATTGAAATAATTACTTTTTGAAGTGTTGTTATATGTTATTTAGGTATAATGTATCATACATAAAGGTATTATGATATAAATTTATCATTCTTTAAATTTTGGACAAACCATCATGCGTTCAATTATGATAGTGTGTGATTGCAAGACTTTTATAAATGAATTTTTCGAACATGTTCTCTTTGGAATCCATTCATATTTATCTTGCTTTATGAAGATGAGTTTCTTAATCAGCTAATCACACAAAATATGTTCATACCCAACAGAAAAATTTCATAAAACTTACTATTTAGCTTCAAAATAAAATGTATGAAGACTAGTGATATTTATTGCCACAACTACATATTCAAGCATTTTTGTACATATATGAAATATAACAACTTTTATTATAATTCACATGTGCATATGAACTTTTTAGTCTATATTTTATAGTCAAAAGATATATAACATTAGAATCTACATTCAGAACACTATTGCTTCTATTCATATGAGTAACGGATAGAGCATGTGAGGGCATATTTTAATAAAGACAAACATAAGAAGTAAAGGCGCATGAAGGTACACTTACAAACTTTTCTTTTAGTCATTTAACTCTCTTTTTGTGAAGACAATATTTTTTTAATTTTTCCTTCAAAGTTGAAACTGGAAGATGTTTCATAATTGACACTTGCTAGTTAGCTACTCTACTAAACATTGGATTAATGACTTTTTGATTTGTGATTTAAGCCATAGGTAGAGCATAACCACCAACATTGTTTGACAGTACTTATGGAATACTCCAATAAACATACAATAAGAGCTTCCCAATTGATTGATCTCATAAGAGCTTGAGATCATGACATGATAGACACTAAAATGAGGAATAAAGAAACATACATAATGGTCTTGTTGTCACTAAACAAGTGGTTCCATGACCATGGATACAATAATCCATCCCTTTTGATGTTGATAGAACCAATGACAAAATAGTGAAATGAAAAAATATAAATCAACAGAGCACACAAATGGTCTCTATATATTCTTATCCATGTTAATATATAAAATTTATATGATTATGCTTCAAACTTCAGATGCAATGAATGTTTTTCATTTCACACATATGGTTCTCTTATTACCATCCATTAAAAGATAAAACAAAAGTAAAAAATGTAAACAAGTAGTCCACACAACATTCTAGTCATTATAAAAGGAAATTATTTCATTTATACAAATTATTTTATGTTTTAACAAAGAAAGACCAATGGTACAACTAATTAAATAACTTGTTATCTCTCCTTGTAATGTATCCTATACTACCATAAGTCCAAAGGTTAGATTCTCATTCATTGTTAATCACTCAAAAAGGATAATAATACATAAGAACAATGTGAATTAGTGAAGGGTTTCAATAGGTAATGATTTGGTAAATATAACTTGATATTCTTGCAAGAAATACTACATTTCAAATCCCAATCTAGAAGAAGTTATACTAAAATTAGAATTTTTTAAAAAATTTCTAATTTTTTAATAAATCACTACATTTTATTCAAAATTAATTCCATCATTAATTTCTCACAAATCATTTAAGAACTTAACATGTACGAAGAACATATCTAACAACAAGATATATGTTAATTTCTTTAAAATTCTATCTCTAGAATTCATATCATTTGCATAGGTATGCTCACTTTCATCACATTTTATCATTAGTTCAACAAAGTCCACATGACATGGATGACACACAAATAGATTCATATTTCTTGCCTCGACAACTAAATAATCAAAGTACAAGACCATCTTTATCTAGTTATTCATGTTAACAAATCAAAAACATCATAGTCTTGAAACTTTCATCTTCCTAAAAACCTTCAAGGCTAACATTTGATATTGAAGATGCATATGGAAATTGGATCTATTAAATTTTCCTAAATATATATTAATTAAATCTTGTTATGCTTCAAAGAAGTTTAAACCATTAATCTTAAATGTAAAGAGCACTCATACCTTGCAAATGAGTCACATTCAAACACTTGAGGCGAAGCTTGTCTCCATAGGTCCTAATTATTAACACACACAAACATAACTAACTATTCTTTAGAATTTGTAACCTAACCCATCATTGTTTCAACTATGATATTGTGAAATTATGGGCTTTTGTAGATTCATTTTTCAAACATGTTCCCATAGGAATCCATTCATATTTATCCTACTTTAAATAGATGAATTTCATAATTTTCTAATCACAATAAATATGTTCATACCTATCACAACAATTACATACAACATGGGATTTAGCATCAAAATCTAAAGTATATAGAATTGAAAAATTTAGTACACTTAGTTATATTATAAAGCATGTTTGTGCACATATGAAATGCAATAACTTCAATTATCATTCATATGTAGATATGAATATTTTAATCTATATTTTTAAGTTAAAAGATATGTAGCATTAAAATCTATAATCAAAACGTAATTGTTTTTATTCAAGTGTAAAGGATAGAGCATGTAAGGGCACATGTGAATGAGCATAAGAAGAAGAAGTAAAGGCACATGAAGGTGCACTTGTGAACTTTTCTTTCAAATCATTTAACTTTTTTTCTATCCAAAAAATATTTTTCACTTCTTTCAAAATTGTATTTTATTTTCTTTAATAATTATCTCACATTTTAAAGAATGAATACATGAATTTCCTTACGGTTGACTTGTTTGTGAAAATGTGCCATTGATTTACACTAGGTCACTATACTTTAGAAAAAAAATAGTGCTAATTTTTTGTCCTACATTGTAAGTTTGTGTTTCATGTTTGAAATTTATAATACATTTTCTCAACTTATAGGTATGCCAAAGTGGACTAGCTACCCCAAAGTGCACTTTAGTCTCATGAGCCAAGTCACATGCGCATAAGCACATATGTTTGGCCTGACCTAATACCAAGTTTAGACAGAATCATTAATTGAAAAAGTTTCATTTCATTTTAGCTCATCAGATTAAAGAAAAGCCATAATAGTATAACTAAGATTCAAGCCTGACCTGACTCAATTCACCTGATGTTGTTAATTATGGCTTCTAAGATCCTTTTTCTAACACATTAGGCTAGTTGGCCCAAGCTTTTTTTATGGCCATATCCTAGTTCTTAGGCCAATTTTTTCCTTTTCTAGAGCCACCTTTTATATATTTTTTACTTTTTTAATTTTATATTATTTTTCTTTATTAAAATAAAAATAATTTTCAACTATTGAAATAATAAATTTTAAGAAATCAATAATAATGTTTGTGAATAAAAAATGATATACATCCTAATAATGCTATAAATAAACAAGCGATAAAATAAACAGGCAAACCCATATATTTTTTAAGATGGACTCTAGATGGTTACCTAATCCACCAAGAGTTTGATCAATGACTCCTTGATATGCCATTTAAGTTATAGCTAGAGCATAATCACTAACATTACTTTACATTGTCTCACTTGTGGATTTCTCCATGAGTCATTTGGTCAAATCTCTCCATTTCATTGATTTCATAGGAGCTTTGAATTCCTTACCTAAACACTTGAGAAAAATATTTAAAAAAACTAACATAATGGTTTTGTTGTCATACAACAAGTAGTGCCATGACCAATGGCACAATAATTCTTTATAAATATTTCATCCATGACTAGGTTATTACTTATAAATTTAAATTATAACATAATAAAATAAGTTATTTAAGTTTTATTGATATTTAAATTTAAATAATGCTTAAGAAGAAGTTGAGACTTATCATTGGAAGTTATAGATTTATCTAAAATATGATTTTATTCATGCATTAATAGATTTTCTATTATGTTTAATCATAGATAATTATTAATAAATTCATTTAGATTTATTCTAATAATTATACACTCACGATTTTGTAAAAAAATGAGTACATTTGTCATTGATATTATAGTTTATATAAGGCAATGATTGAACTATGACATGATAAACATTGAATTGAAGAAACCAAGTAAGAATGTTAAGTAAAGCAATGATATGTGAATTTGAACACTTGCAAATTTAATTAATGAAAGCAAAATAAAATTGTTGAACCATTTTGATGAAGAGGGGATTGTTGCATCAAGATAAGCCTTAAGATTATGTGATTTGGCTCGACTATATTTGTTCATTATAATAAGGCACCTTGAAAATGTCCTTAAATGTATTTTAAGTCAAAGAGGCTCTTGGGTTCATTATGGTGTGGCTTGAGAGTCTTTTATTTAGCCTTTGAAGGTTGCTAATTTTTGGGAAGTCCTAGGTTTTCCAAAAATTTTGCTATGTTTTTCATGAATGATTTACGATTTAAGACCTGTAGAGTTAGCTTGTATTACTTGGTTAACCATTGGTTAACACTGTGACCCACTTGAGAAAAAAAAACTTACAACTAAAGCCTAATCTTTGGGCATAAAGTTAATGTTAGCAAGATGGCCTAAATAAAGATAAACATATCAAGCAAGGATGAAAAAGACTAGTTAAGATTAATAGATAATCACTGATAAGGAATAAAGAATGTTATAATAAAAAAAGGAACGGATTTAGGGGATCGAACAGCTTAATGGTATGTTTACTATGAATAAATATTTGGAGGAAATCGTTGGTTTTACTCGATAATTATGAAGGGTTTAGAAGAAAAGCAAGCGTAATGCTAAATAAACTTGTTATAGGTATAAGTAAACCTTATGATGCATAGATATACTAGATTAGGTTTTGTTAAAATCATAGAATTCTTATAAATGTGGGATAAGATTTTGAGAATATGAAGGATATCATGAAAAGCCTAATAAGTAGTGCTTACCACTAATGGTATGATTCCATAAAGGTTTACCTAGAGCATGGTATAGTTAAGGTTTTGTATATAGACCATATTGGATTTGAGGAAAATCATGAGTTCATTTTCGGTACCCTTGGAAAAAAAATGGGAACATGGAGTGTTCAAAAATGAATTGTGAGAGCCTTTTTGAGCACCAATTTTATAATATTGTCACAATATATTTAGATAAGAGAGTTTAAGTAGGAATCATGTATAACTTATAGAGTTAGGGAGCTAATGATTGTAATGTAAGAGAGAACAAATGACTATGGAGTTCCAATTTAGTTAAGACACCCTAAATAAATATGGTATTTCCATTAGTTTTTTTTATGTGTAAGATTTTGTAATTGTACTTCAAAAAGACTCTGTTGTGTAACTTGATTTTGAGGGTATCCCAATGGACCATGGAGTTCTTTTTTATGTGATGGATGTGTGCTACATCATAGGTTGGATATTAATCAAAAGAAAAACTACATCATACTAGAGTCATGATATAAGAATTAAAGATTCAATAGTACTTTTGTGATGAGCTATGAACCTTTAAGTTTTGCAAAGTTCTAGGTTAGTAATTCAATTCTATTATGTGGTGCGCCAATTTATATTTGGGTCAATCTAGTTGGTAGGTGATACATTGTGGGACATTATAGAATTCTTCAATTTCTTCAAAATTACATTACATTATATGCAAAATTATTATATCACTATGATGCTACTTGCTTTTATAACATATTTTGAGTATTCCATATTCACATATTTGCCATATTCCCCACTATTACATGAAAATCTTCGTTTCTTGCTAGTTTAGATGGAGATAATGTGTGCATGAGAGTGGGGAGCAGGATGCAGGGGTGGTGTTGGTGTTTGGAGAGAGGGGTAGCTAGGTAATTGTTTAGTAGTAACCTTGGCAAGTAGCATTTCTTACCATAACATTTCTAATCTTTAAAAGCCATATTGTATTTTTGTTAGAGAAATTATGTTTTTTTTATTATAATGGATTAAGTTTAACATTAATTGAAATTTAGCATTCAATTATTTTGTTGTTTTATTTGGCATATATGGCATATAGATTTTATGTGATTAGCTTGCACATTTTTCACTAGGATCTTGCAAGTTTTTGGTAACTACTAATATATCTTATTAGGGTATCTATCCAAGGGTGAAATTTTTTTCAAATCTCATAGGAGACTATTGGTAAAGAGGCAATGTTCAGCAAGAATAAGACAACATGAGTGTGATGATTAGATTAGAGGATTGCAACAAGACTGTGGTAAACTATGTACAACATTCGATGCATAGGTTATTTTATACCCATATATTTTTAAACCAATGTCTTTTTTTCAAATAGAATAGGATGACAAAGATTTAATCAATTCAAAATAATATGAAATAATTTGTTCCACTAGAGTAAAAAAAATTTATTATAGGTAAGCTTTATAAACAAAAATAGCACTTCTAAAGACATAAGGAGATGTTGGAGCCTCATCAAGTTTTATAAAATAAATGCAGTGTAGTGTAATCAACCATGGAGCTAAAGAACTCTACCCTTTTACACTACCAGATGTGGCATATGGTGTACTTTTAGGTTTGAGATAAAAGAAACCTTGACAATTTGCATTCTATCACCTATGTGCTTGGGTAACATTTCTACTTTGGTATTCATCAGATAATGCATGGCTATGTGTCTTATTAATCAACATTTACTTTTGTGGTATCTTTTGCAAATTTTACATTAAGGGTTTTAAAAAATTTTTAGAGCCAATTTAACATAATTAGTTGAGCTTTTCTTTTTCAAAAGTCTTTCTATACATCCCTTTTAACTTGACTATACTCTATTTATCCAGTAGATTCCACTAATTCTTTTCATGGTGAGAAACTCAAAATGAGCCATAATGTTTTCAATATAGCCTCATACTTCTTATCAAGATATATAATATTTTTGTTCTTCTTATAGCTAACATTTTTGGAGCATGCATTACTAGAGAAGAAAGCTTTTGTTCATAAGCTTTAGTTGCAAAATTTTCTTAATTCAACTTATTTAAATGATCATTATTTACATGTGGAATAGACCATGTGGCACAGAAGGCATTGGCCAAAAATTATGTAGCACCTTTTAATCATGATGTTCACTATACCAATTTTTAATGACATTTAAATTTTTTATTTCACATAATTTTCTTAGCTTATTCATAGTATAACCTTGCAATACTTGTATTACCACATTTTCCCTTGGTCATATAGAAATCAAAGCTCACAATTAATTTCATGCAAATAAAGATCTTTATAAATAGCATTTTAACAAAAAAATCTACTCATCGATCCAGTTGTTATATTGAAAGCCACATGTATTATTTGAGCATCATTTATTTTAATTATTTAGGTTGTCGTCCACTTGAGTAACTCATCGATCAACATATGGTTTTATGTTTTGATTCTTATGATAGTCCTCCACAAAATCTAATAAATTTTTCGTAATAATAATATATCAAAACTAGCTTTGCAAAAACACTTACACTTGGTTGTATTTATCAGAATACATTTCATCACGCTTATGCATACAAGTATTTTCCATAAAATGTACCTCAGAGTCATTGAGTTATTTCAATTCATTGAAAAAAACTTTTTACAATAAAATTGCATTGTCAGCACACTTAACTTAACAAAAATAACCGTTCTTAAAAATTCATTGGACTAACTTGTTGATAAAAAATAACATGATCAAGTATCTTCATTTATAATCCCAATTTCATTTTTCTTCTCTTACTTTTTCATGCCTAAGATTCTACTATTTAACCAGCATTTTCCCCTAAAATAAACCAAATAGTGAAAGAAAACTTACTTTGTGTCCAAGAATAATATTCCTTACTAAAAATAGGAATTCTATAAGCTAAAGCTTAAGAATTCCAATTATTGTTTTATAGAGACTAATGAAATTCCTAGCCCACTTGTCGCTAGACATATTCGAGTTGATAAATCACTACCTACCATAATACCATTATAAAACAATGGCAAGATTTGACTTGTAATTAGCAAGAGATGATCCATGAGGTCTGTTCCTTTATGTATAAAAAATTAGGAATAGACCAATGATGATGAAGCTAATCTAGCTCTATTCTTGTTAAAAATTATACTCTTTAAAATACTAATAATAATTTATTAGTCATTTGTAAACTAACCCCTTCTACTTTCAATAATTTATAAAAATTTGAAATGAACTCCAATTCAAATGAAATTTAAAACAATTTTTAACTAAATAAATGTTAAATATAAAAAATATAAGTTACCTAAATAGTTTCTTGCAAATAATAAATTGTAAACATGAAAAAATATTTATTAGAAACGAAAACAAATTTCAAAATTAAAATAATTCATTCATAGTGGTTAACTTTTTTAAAAAAAGGCATTCAACGTGTTAGCAATTATATGCATAATACACTTAAATTGATTAGGTAATTAAGTAATAGCAAGCAAAATGCTTCCTAAAAAATAAAAAATTAATTATTAATAAATTTAAATGTTTCAAATTTTAATGACTAAGGTTTTGTTGCAATAAATAATTCACATATTAAGCTCATTATAAAACACAAAATAACATGGATCAAAAGCAAAAGAGAATAAAAAATGATGAAGATTGTTAAAATAATGCCTTCCTTATGATATTTAATTCATTAAATAAAATAATTCCTAAATAGTTGCTAGGTTTTATAAGCATAATAAAAATAAATTCAAATAACTAATATGTAAGAAATTATTTTATAAAACATATATTTATTATTTGGCAATAGTACATTATTTATGTAGTGTAGCAAAGTGAGAAATTACTTTAAAAAAAAAGGAAATGTAGAAAATAGGAATTAAATATTAAATGCAATCAAAAATTATTAGTAAAACAACAACTTATGAAATAACTAATAAAGTTAAACATTTAGAAAGATTATATTTTGTGTAACTATGAATAATGTTAATTTGAGTTTACATGCATATGGAGTCAAACACTGCCTTGTGGGTTTACATGGGATTCACTTGCATAAAGTGTGTGGTCCTTACTTTTAAGATAAACTAGTTAATCTTCCCAGTAAAATAGCTAAAATTATTTAAAACTACATTAGGAAATTTAATAGATCATGTTTCTATATGTAGCTTTAAATCAAATGTTAGCTAGCTTTGAAGTTTTTACAGGAATTTAAAAGCATGAAGGCTTATCATATTTTTTATTAGTTAACATGAAGAACCAGATTAGGATGATCTTTTACTTGGATTGTTAGTTTGTTGATATAAGTAATATGAATGTTTTTTGCATGTCATTAAAGTCATGTGCATTTTTCTTAATTAATGATCACATGTGAGTTAAGTGAAACTATTTTTTGGAATGAGCAACTTATGACTTCTAGAGATAGAATTTAAAGGAATTCATCTTGGTGCTTAATATGAGAGATACTGTTTGTAAAGGTTAAAATCTTAGATGATTTCATGGAACTTTACGACACAAGCATTGGTTACTAAAACAAAGAAATTTATTAAAAAGTCAAAAGAAGTTTGAGAAATTATTTTTTTATTATTCGTTCTATTATAGATGGATTTTAGTAATGAATTATGATATCAAATTGTTTTTACAAAATCACTACCTATTCATGCTTTTTATGTATGATTAACACTTTTAAGTGATCATGAAAGAAAGCTAAATAGAGTGCTAGAACGTAGGGAGAGCTTAAGCTGAATTTCAAGGAGAGATAATAAGTATCTGTAAATGTACCCTTTTAAAACATTGAATTGTTTTGATTAACGATTTAGTTCATTGGATAAAAGCTAGAAATTTGTTGTTCAGTTATTAAGAGATTTAGTTTGTTGAAATTGAAATCCTTTGTTATTGTATATCATTGTGTTAAAGATGCATATAATTTTTATAAGTGAACTCTCTTAGTTCATGTTGCTATAACTAATAACAAGTGATTTACGGATTAAGAATTAGTATTTCTTCAAAGTTGTAGATGCATTGTTATAGTTCTATTATGTATCCTTTCATATTTTCCAAATTAAAAAGTGGAGAAACATTTCTAAGCATCTTTAACTTTATGAATTTGTTTTAATTTGACTTCTCAAAGGAATTTCTAAAAATACACATAAAGAGAATGATAGAGTTTAAAATCATTTGCATTATAAAACTAAATATAAAAAATGCATGATAGAAAATTAGTATTATTATATTTGTAAAGATTATTAATATTTTTATTATAATTTTTGGTGATTAGTCTTTGGTTATGCTTAACAATTAATAAACCATTTTTACTTTTGATATATTATTTTAAGAAAAAAGTATTATAACTTGTACCCTTCGTTGTTGAAAGACAAATTATGCACCAATAATATTGGTCCATGAACACTCTTGTTTGTTAACGATGCATAAATAGAGAGAGATATATGTGAAATGAAAGGCATTCATTGCATCCCAAGTTTGTGCTATAGTTATATGAATTTTATATTTTGATTTTGGGAGCACATGTATGCATGCATGATTTATATCATTTCTTTTCAACATTTTGTCAACGATTTTGTCATTAATATAAGCGGAAATTTATTATACCCTTGGTCATGACACCACTTATGTGATGACTATAAAACATTTGCATTAGTTTCTCTAATGCTTTTTTCAAGTAATATTTAGATAATTCATCTCAAGCTCTTATAGGTTAAGTCAATTGGAGCATTTGTACCAAACATTTTATGAAGCAAACAACAAGGAAGCATTCCCAAGTAGTAATGACAGCCAAGCAATAACTATGGCCGAAATGCCTTATAAATGAGCTATTGATTAATCTATTGCTAGAGTAGTTAACCATCAAGAGTCTATTTTCAAAATACCTACTAGTTTGTTTATTTATTATGAAAACAAAATGTGAACACCACCCCATCTGAGTTAATTTTCTACTGCCACTATGTAGCACTGTGGAATCATTGTTTGGCCAACCTCCTATTAGTGTATGAGGAAAAAAAGCACTTACTATAGAGGATTCCTATAACCACCATTCGCCTATTTTTGTGGAGCCAACTTCTACTTTGTCAATGCTGATGTTGGGCAAATGTACATCTTGAATGTAAAATCCCATTGTGGGTATGTGGGGGACTATTTTAATGACCTAAACATGTGTTTATATATGACAAAATTAGGTTATATATAATAATTAATTCACTTGCATGACCATTGATTTCTTATGTAGAATAATTTTAGTGCTCATAAAAATATATACATATATATATATATATTTTAATTTCAATAACTACAAAATTACTTAAAAATTAAATAAAAGAATTATTTAAAATGTTTTTTAAAATAGAGGAAGAAAACAAATTATGGTTTAAAAATAATGAAGAAAAAACAAAAATTCATCGAAGCAGCCACACACTCTTAAGCCTAATAGAGCTCATTCAAATTAGGCCAAACAATTAGGCAATAAGCCATGAGGAGCCATGGGTGAAGAAATAAGGTGAATTGACTTTGTTTAAACTTTAGTCCGAACCATGACACAATAATGTATGGCTTGGATTAAATAGGCTGAGGGAGAAACTCCTAAGCTTGCTAGGCATAATGAATCAGGACAAACTCATGAATTATGAAGTTATGGATCAAGTCAGGTTAAGCTGATATATATATATATATCATGTATGTTTATTATGCAAAATTAGACTTTAGATATAAAGTAACCACATTAACAAAAATATTTTATGCCTATGTTTGATGCAGTACTATTTTTTAAAATAAGACTTTTCCTGTGAAATATGAGTTCAACAATAAATATTATATTTGTAAATCTCTTATAGTGCTTTTTATTGAAAGTTAGACCATTTAAGTGAAGTTAGCACTCTAATATAAATATTATATGCATATGCCTAATATATTATTGGTTGAAGAATTAAGACCTTGTATATGAATTATGTATAGAATATGTAATTTTAATTAAATGTAGTAAATATTTATGCAAATAAATTGGAATTTATATTGTAATTGGATGTAGACACTTTAACATAAATAGTATATGCAAATTTCTAATGTATTGTTGATTGTTGAAATTAAAGACCATGCATGTGAATTTTTATAGAACAAGTGATATTGATGTATTGATATAATACTATTATACATAAAAACATTAGAAATTATACTTGTAGGTAGATGTATGCCATTTAATATTGACAACATACAAATGTGAATTTTTTTTGGCATGATTAACTTTGTATGCATGACATTGAGATGCTAATGTAAATGCATACTAATCAAATAACATTTAAAATAACAAAAATATATGTCAAACTATATTAAGGTAGTTTTCATAATGAGGTGGCCAATGGCAAGTTGACTTCATCACTATAATTTTCAGTATGGACATGTCTATTAAAAAATATGAAAATTCTAAACATCATTGTGCATTAGAACATGATATGGTAAATTAGTAAAAGGGGTTTCTATTAGAATTAGGTAAACAAAAAAGAGGATACTAGCTGATTACGCTGAGGCTATGGGAGTAGCAGCACTGGCCATCTTAAGATTTACTTAGTTATGTGCATACATATATCTATAATAAGAACACATTAAGAAATAAAATTAAAAATATAATAAGTTGCATGTTCTTGTTATTTTTCTTTTAGAGATTGTAGCATTCTTTTCTTTGAATAGCATATCAAAATTAGTTTTACATTTTAACATAAATTAGACTCTACATACTTATATGCTATGATTCATCCTTATGCTAAATCCTACATATGGTTTTCCAAAATTATTGCTTAGTTTGCAATTTTTTTATTATTAAAGATATCCTACTAAGCAAATTGTGAGCTATTCTTTGGCACTAATATTTTAAGCATATTGGAGCTCAACAAAAAAGAGTATTACACATAAGGATAGCTTATGAGAAAAATAAAAACTACAAAGACTTGCACTACAAGAGTTGAGTTGAATGATATGTTGATCATGTAATAAATTTAGTTTTGTATTTATATGTGTAAATTGGTTGTAATATTGTAAAAAAATTATAAAAAATATGACATGTGATTGTTGGGATTGTTTTAGTTGTTCACAATTTCTTATAATTACTAAAGCTCCATATAAAGTCCGTGATTATCACGTTGTATGTGAAAAGTTTATATTAATGTATTTGTAATTAAAAAATAGACCAAATCTAGTGGATATTCTATTTGTTTGAATTCTAAAGTTTTGGAGAAAATTTATTGAATATGTGACAAAAGTATGGGATGCCATGTTTGTGGAGCCAAAGTATGATTTAATTAGAAAACAATTTTGAGTTGCGCATATGATAAGAAAATAAATGGTTACAATAAAGGTTATATCAAAGTATGAAATAAATCTACAAAATAAATGTTGTCTTGTGATGAAAAAATAGCCATCACAACCTTACATGCTTAGTTATACTCATATTTGGGTCAGGTCCATAAGGTGAACAATCTCTAGTCGATGATGCAATGTACACAAGTGATTTTGACAAAATGCATCCATAACTTCAAGAAATGGTTTGTCTCTAAGGGTTGGGAAAATGGGTGCCAATCATAAATCTACCAGCTATCAACAAAAAACTCGATTAACTCAGTTGGTGAAAGTGGGTCGATGTTCCTTGACTAGAGGAAGGAAATGTAGCAACCCTTATAGGGACATTCTCTTGGGTGTCAAACAATGAACTCATCTCTAGTATACACATAAGGGACCATACTATTTAATTAAAGTAAACTTTTAATAAGTTTCTTGAGGATGCTCACAAAATTTTATTTATTCTTAATATTCTTAAATTTAAAGTGAAGAAACTAAACCAAGTATAAGTAATTGATAGGAGTAACTATTACTCTCTTAAGGTAACCAAAAGTCTTCTCATCTAATTAGTGATATGCATGAATGGATTAATGACATTCGCACTATCCCTATCTATTATAAAGGACAATCACAATCAAAAGAATGGGCTTGTTAGGATTTGTGAGGAATGAAGACCCTATTGAGCTTGACTCTAATCCAACTTCATGAAATGGCTTGAGAAGTGTAGCACAAGTGGAGTCAACATGTCGACTAAATGGAATGCCAGTACTTTTAACATTACTTATTCTGTGAGATAGAGGTGGGACCCAACCGCTCCTTTTGGCTCCAAGTTTAACCACGATGGTTTGATATGTGCAAATGACATATCAGGCAAGGACTTTGGGAAGGGTGACACATTTGTTAAAAGATAACACAACTATTCTAATATGAACTCAATCATAATAGAAATCTTGTGTTAAACAAATAGGTAAATGCTCATTCAATTCTAATTTCTATGACAAATTTTAATAGTAATGTGTGGCATATTAATCTTTTAGACTTTCAAAAATTTAAGCTAGAAGTGTCAAAGAATTAGCATAGAGATAACTAGATTATTGTAATCATATGTTCATAGGAGTATTATTTTTATCCTTTAATTTTGGCTCTCTCTATCATTATGAAATTGAATTCACCAAGTGTTGGATTATGCACCTACCAAAAAATAATTTGAGCTTGGCTTAGACTATCATGAGATAGGTGAGTTTTACTTATTTTGGTCTTTATTATCCACCAGGGCTTGTCATCAAAGAATGCTATTATTGAGAGAAAACATTTTTGAACTTGACAGATGGTAACCCAACTTGGGAGCATTTGCTCCTCCTTTATGGAGCATTGTGAGAGATAATAAATGTGTCAATTATGGCACAATGTGCTCCATAGTGCTTCATCATTGTATTGCTAGCTTGTTGATCCTGTTAGTAGTTATATGCTTGTCTCGAAGATTGAGCCATGCAGATATAAGTATAAACAATTTTATGCTATAAAACTTTGAATGGCTCATTAAATCAATTATAATTTCTTTAATAGTAAATTTAACTTAAACAATTGTAGAGAATTTAGAGTTAACATGTGCACCAAACCTTGACTTTTTTAGAGATGCAATTATTAAGTAAAAGATGCATTTATTAAGTAAAAGGTCAATACAGATTTTGCTTGACTTCTTGATGATTTGGATCACATGACCACTGTGTCAAAGATGCACCATTCAAATTTTTTCCCTTTGAAAAATTGATTATATGATAATGGTCAACTATGGTGGTGACAAGTGGAGTATTAGGGTCTGATTCAATAAAAGAAGCTTTAGAGATAGCTACAACATCCAAAAAAGGTAGTTAGTTCACAAATTACCTCATCTTAAAAAAAGGATTAATGACATTAAATAATATACTAGGCTTCACATTCCTAGAAATTATAATGAGTGCAATCTAAATACCTTAATAAGGATCTAATGATGTGTAGGTTTCATGCCAACCATCATGGTATTTCCAGTTCTAATAAATAAAATTTCTACTGTAGTAGTTAATCGATTGATCTATCTTTTCGTTTGCTCTGATCATCATGATTCTTTTGTTAAAGTTGCATGCTTGCATTAGCTGGTCGGGCCATTCCTCAATGCCATTACTTCGAAGAAATTAGTGAGTTCCCATTATGATAGTCTTTGGCAATTGACTAATAGTAAAGAGGGATAGTCGTTGGCCTTCATATTTCATAGTTAAAGGGAAAATTTATGGAATTATGAATGAAAAACCACCACGAAAGGATTTTGCAAGGTCATTTTCATTAATTAAGAATGAATGATGGGGGCTCTAAGCTGTCCATATACAATTTTAGCCTCAATAATAGATTATGCCAATAAGAGATTGGTGAATTTTGCTCTTTGGACTCTATATAAACTTTTTGAAAAGATAATGTTGAAGTCATTTAAGAAGGGTTATTCCTTAGTCACAATCAAAATTATAAAAATGTGTGATGTGCAACTTAGTGCATAGCAATATTTCCTTAGCATTTTAAATGGCATAGTTTGAAGGACTGTATGCCCTAAACATGTGTAATGACAATATCCTAGGAACTATTGTTTATTGTTGAAAGAAGTAACTAGTTAAGTGTGCAAGTGTTGTAGTTAAAACTGATTCATTCACTACTACCATGATGTTAGGAACTAGAGTTCTCAAAAGTTTCATTGTGTCAAGAATAGAAATAATCTCCATGGAAAAAGCTAAACATGAAACCAAATTTTTTACTTAAATAACAATAGTTCTACATATGTCATCCCATGCAAAAATAAAAATTCTACATTCAAATCATCATGCATTACTATGTTGCAATTGAATTTAATCAAATCCATTAAAAGATTCTAATAAGATGTAATAGATAGCCTGTCAAGGCCATCAGAGCTCCCATTGGACATGATTGGGCAGTTGTAACAAGAAGCGACTATGATGTGAATGTTCCTTTGAAGAGCAGCTAAATTGAATACCTTTTTCACATGTGCCTAAAAATCCTTGTTACAACAACGGTAGGATAAAGTCAGAGTAGCACACCTGACTTCTTAAGAAGTTGTTGCAACCTTCATATTAATAGAAATTTGATTAAGGAGCTCAAAAATAGAAGTGGCATCCCTATAATTAATCCCATTAAGCCTTAAGAAATCATTTACAAAGGTACTAGACTAGAGTTCTTTCATAATTTGGCTCTCCAAAAAATAATTTTGCACTCATTCAGTGGCAGTAAATCCCCAAAGACAAAATTAAAAGTCTCAATCACTCTTCCATAAAGCCAGGTGCAAGAAAAAAGTAGATTTAATGCTATTCTCCATAGGAAAATGTTTACATGAGGTTGCTCTTACACTTTCCAAACATACATGAAATCCTTCCTTGAAGAATTATGGCTTACATATCTTCTATTGTGTAAAGTATTTAAGTTTAGTACCATATCCTCACTCAAGTTGAAGCAAAGCACATCTATTCCACCAGCTCTATTACTAATGTTGGATACATCACATCCATGTTATATATTATGGCCAAGTACAAATACGAAGATATCCAATTATCAAACAAAAAGGGAACAAAATTACCTACAATAATCTAACAAGCTATATTTGTTATGGTCTAGGGGCTACAATATTGAGTAACTTATAAATATGAGATGCCCCACAATGTATATTAAAAGTATTATTTGTTATAAAGTATTTTGACCTAAAGAGTGATACCCACAAACTTTCTAGTAGTAAAGTAATAAACCTCCCAATGGTGTTTTGAAATAAACATTGGCAACCAGGTTAATAATTTGCAAACTCTGGGTCCCTTACATCCTTAAGTAGATTTATCATGTCCTCATAAGTATAATGTATTTTGTTACTATTATTCAGACTACTCCACAAGTAACAATGCCAAAATTTCTCTAACTCTATAATTGTATCACTTGAATTTAATATGTAAACTAAATAATAAGTGAAATAGTGCGTAACACTAAGTTAATCATGACATTATGGCTCATCTTGATTGTGACTTAATCATCCATCTTGGCATGTTTCAACATGATTAATAATGAAATAAAAGTTTTGTTTTTGACGTTTGGTTACTATAATTTGTATTCCAAAATATTTCAATTGAGTAGCTTAGCACATATATGATTTTCTTGTATTCACTTCTTACATTTTTGCTTAATCCCTTTACTAAATAACACTTTAAATTTGTTTAGATTCGCCACCTAAGCTGAGTGACGCCTATACTACTCCACAATGTCCTAAATATTCTTAGTATAGATAATGAATGTGCATAAATCATCATCTTTAGCTTATATGACATGAGTAATTATAATGGAAGAATGGTCAATTCTCTAACCACCAAGACAACATGATCAATCTAGTATTGAATATGCCATGAAGGATACTCAAAATAATAGTAAAGAAGTGTGGTGAGAAAGTTTATCCTTATCTAGGATCCTAATTATTTTGATTCATAGTAGAAAGATACCACTAAACATATTCCCAAATCTCGATGTTGTGGTACTATTCTAAATCTAATCACACAAAAGAGTAGATTATGACGAATTTTTAAGAATATCTAGAGCAAATGTCTAGCTTACCTTGTCATAACCTTCATCCATATCTTATTTTTGCATCACAAACCTTCCTTGGAAGTACATAAGTGGAAATTGGTAGACATTTGTTGTGACAAAAAATATTGTTAGATATAGCATAGCCTGGGACAAAGACAACTAACTCCATGGAAATAATTGTAGGAAGCACCACCATTAGTCTAGCCAAAACATTTTTAGTTAGTACTTTATAAACCGCATTATAAAGGCTAATGGGCTTGAATTGCTCAGGTTTTGATGCTCCTTAAGCTTTAGGGATGAGTATAACATGTATGATTTTCTTAATATTTTTGCATAAAGCTATCATTAAAGAATTGTATCACTACTACAACAATGTTCAGCTATGTGATCATCTAATAACCAAGCATAAATTTAGTGGTGATGCCATCTATAATAGAGGATTTATTTCTTTAGATGGACATAATTGTAGTTTTCATCTAATCATCATTGATTAGATCCACTTTTGTAGTGGGTTATTCACTATTAATAGTTCTCAAAGATTGGATGGGTGGAAAAGGCTCATACTACACAAGGTTACCCAACTTCTTATTGGAATATCTTTAATCACAATTGGGGAGGCCACCAAATCCCTAATATAATTTTTAATATGGTGAATAAACATTCTCCTAGATGTAGTGGCAGCCAGCACCAAGAAGAAACACATGTTGTAGTCCCCAAAGGGTTGCTTAGTAAAGCTTGGCGCAGTGTCACTATCGTGCTTCTTCTAAAGCCATAACATTGTGGTAGAAAGGAATACTCTATGTTAAAATTCTATATTCCATTTTAGTTAAGATTCTTACCTATTCCTTAAGTTAAAGCTTTTCAAATTCTTGTTACAATTGGTAAGGGTTTTAAAGGGCACTATTAACTTTTGTTTCACTCTATTTCTTTAAAGCTGATAATGTTATGCTAAATTTAATGGCAAATCTATATATTAGGCTTCCTCTAATAGTCCTTTTCAAAGCTACATTCGCTACATTAGTTACTTAAGGAAAGGATAACCAAATGTATTCAAATTGGGTTCTTCTTTTAGTTTTTACTTATAGTTATTATTTAAATTGTATGACCAGTTGTAGTGGTTTGAGTCAATTTGAGAAAGCTGCATAACAGTGGTACTCGATTAGGATGACATACCATCAATATTCATAACAACTTACTCTAATCATTTCTATATATAGGTGTTTCCTATGGAGAAATTATCATCTTAGCTTATCATAATGATTGCCCTATTGAGGCATGCCATAGTAATAACATGAGCATTATTGTTGGTTGGTGTTCCCCCATCAAACATGACTTTAAACATTGACCAAGGAGTCCAAAAAGATTGCATGTCCATGAGTGAGTGAGCCTAAAATGTGCAAGAAAGTTCATCGTCAGATCCTCATTTAAGGGATGAACAACTAACTGACCAAGATTTTTTATGAAGGGATTGAGTGAGAGCACGTTTATTAGCTTCTGAAAGATGGCGAACTATGCTAAAGTGAGGCAAAGACAAAGGAAGCTCTAGTGGAGTTGTGTAGTGATACTAACATAAAAATTATTTATCTACATTAGGAATATGTTAAAAAGACCAATCAAACTATCTAGTAGTTGGTTCCCATTAAAGTCTTCCTCAAGTTTGTTGGACCCACAATTGGGGTTTTATTAATTAAAAACAAGGAATCTTGGCTTTCATGTGGGCTGTTTTTTGTATGTATAATAGGTAATCTCGGATGAATTGAAAGTTGGGTTATAATATCCAACTGTTTATAAACCTACAGTTTATAAAGGATGTTACAAAGGAGTGTGTAAAAACTCACTTACCAAATCAACTACCCCCAAAAAAGAATGATGTTTATTTGTACATCCCACACTTTTTCATCGATGCAATGCAATGTGTCAGCAAGTAGAAAGGTTCATTGGACAATGCAAACCACATGGAGCAAGCTTATGTGGAGTATGTACTAGTGAGATCTTTATGATAAAAGCAACTATTGTAATGTGAAGTTGAGGGATATAAGGAGGAAAGGTTCCATGGGAATGGCATTTGCAAATGAGTAAGTTAATCTTAGCAATTCTTGATAAAAAGAACACTGCAACGATTAATGTAAAACACACGGGCAAGCCTATGTGGAGCATCCACTAGTGTCACATTGGTGGTAGAAGAAAATATTATAAGGTGAAATTTTAAGGCCAAAAGGGGGAAAGGTTCCATGTAAACAACACTTCCACATGGTTTGGCCAACCTTAAGTGATGGGGGAATCTTGTCAGGTGTCATTTGGCATACGCATCAAAAAAGAGTCGAGTAAAACAAAATCTAAAGATAGCATGTAGTCATTAATGGCAATGTAAATTTGTCCAAAGATGTTGGTGGGATCCTCAGAAAGAGTTATCTTTTCTTATTAGAAGTCATATGACCCTACAATTAGCTCAGTTGAAGGTAGGGCCAAGTAGTTGGAAAGTATCAGATGTTGAGTGGTGCCAGATCTACCCCTAGTTACCTTTAATAATCCAAATGTAATATGCATTTCATGCTCTTTCATATCATGATAGTATTAAGACTTCAAGGTGAACACCCTCTAGTTGATAGAGCATTGTAGTCATGGGAAGTCCACAATTTGGATTGATAACTTCATGAGAATGATTGGCTCTGAAGATTAGGCAAAATGTTCCTATTTCCAAGCCCTTCAGTTGTCAATGAACAACTTGAGCTACTTATGTAATGAACAAGGGTAGAGTTGCATTGCTTGGTAGACCAATTGGGACTTACACATGTGAGAGCCCTATTCAAGTATTAAACAATCAACTGGAAATTTTCATGGATATGAGAGATCCACCTATTTAAGTAAAACAAAGTATAGTGATGGTCTTTGAGGATGCTCACATAATGCAATTTTTACCAAGGCTCTAAATGTGAAAGTGAAGGAATTAAACCAAGCATGAGTAAATGATGAGGGTAAGTATAACACTCTTAAGGAAGTCAAATGTCTTATCATTTAATAAGTGAAGCAAATGAATGAATTAATAGATTCTTGCAGACCTTTTCTATTCACTAATAAAACCACAACTAAGGGAATGGGCATTGTAGAATCAGTAGGTAATGAAAGTTGTGGCTTTGCACCCAAAAGGCACACGACCATTAGCCCACTTATAGCCATAGAAAGTTGGATGGCATATGAATTATAATAATTGGTTGTTTAGTATGAATGATTGGTAGAAACCCATACAAATGACTCAAATTTCCAATGAAGCATTACAAGTGTCGAAGATCCCTTCTTACCATAATATACAGAGATCTAACCTTATGACATAGTGGATTCTTAACCTCGAGATGTAAACATCTTAAATGTTTCAAAACACCTCTTGCTCACATGTTGCTATCTCGACTTGCTGTACTTATTGCAACAGTTACTATGGTACTTATTGTGATACTTATTGTGGTACTTCACTCGATACTTAGTGTGGTACTTTGTATAGTATTTTGCAATTTGCATCAAAACCCTTGGAGGCTTGAATACGTTGAAGGTTGAAATGGCTCACATTGCCCATTATGGAAGTTGCACGATGCAATACAGAAGATGTAGCACTTTGAATTCTCTAAAAATTATCACAACCATTAACATGCAATAAAATGTTGAAGTAGATTTTTCCCTACATTTCAAAATTCTGCTTTCTTTCTCATATCCAATATTAATTTCGTAGCTATAGTGGTTCTATGTTCTTGGGAAAAAGTGTCACTTTTTTTGCCCTATTCATTACTTGTGATTATTTGGGCATAGCTACAAAGCCACACTATTAAGAGACTTGCCACATCCTTAACAGAATTATAGTAATAAGCAATCCACAAGGAGCAATGTACAATGCAATGTGGCCTGTGGTTAAGATGAAGTTGATCGATGTGTTATGCACTAAGGTTTGTGCAGGTTGGGCTTCAGTCCTAGTACCTCAAAGCAATGCACTATGTTATGTCACTTTGCGACGAACTACTTGCATGACTTGTTCGACCCATAAATTGTAACTTTATTTGGGCTTTTTAATGTTGCCGACTACTTGCATGGTCATTAGGAGACTTGCATTCTCCCATGAGAAAAATGTTGTAATATTCAATCCATAAGGGCAATTCTGGCTTCACAAGTTAAACATCGTCTTCCTAATAGCAATTCAACATTCCTTGATGAGCAACCCCAAAACCAATCTCCATTCACAGCTATATAAATATTTTTATAAAATTTAATAGCTCCACCGTATGATGCTACTTCTCGAAGCCCACAGATCATAGATTTCAATTCACCCCAATCATAGTGGATTAATACATACAACCTCCTTTAAAGAACACTACTTTCCTTAGTAATTAGTTATCTAAAACTCCCAAGGCGTGTTGGTCTTTCTACATAAAACCACTATATCATATGATTTCTCAGTCTAGCCTCAAAAAATGTAACATCTAAGATTGTTCACACTCACTAATGTTGTTTGAAATGATTCCATGCTACTAGTGAAATAGAGATTTGGAAAGCTAATTTTAATAAAAAACATTACACAAATATTCATGGATTTAGATTCTGTGACTTATAGGCCCCTTTGAAACAACACAAATGTAGCATAATCGAAAACCTTTTTTGGCTACCAACTTCAACAAAAATACCCTTTATCCACATTAAGTTAGAACTATGGGTAATCAAAAATCTTCTTTTAAAGTACTCCTAATAACATTAAAAGAATATGGATATCCTCTAAATCTTTTTGAGAGGTGATGTGTATTGCCTTACTTAATCCTATTTTGACTTATCATATTAGCCTTTTTTTGTTTTTCAATTTTCCAAGTTTCCTAAGTGTTCCACCTCTTAGTATTCATTTTTGTTTTCATTATGTTGCTAGAAATCATTCCATTACGCTTTCTCCCTTTTTCAAGCTCCTAGCTTAACCATTAAATTGGAGGAACTTGAAGTGCTTGAGAGAACTACCATCCTCTTCAAATTCTATAACCAAGTATATGCATAATAGACGAGGCCTTCCTCTACTTTCCTATTTCTTGGTGAACTACAATTTTGTTTATTTGTAAAACGGGCCTCTCCCTAACAATACTACATTGATACACATTGCACCATATGTTTTCCTTTAAACTTTCACCTCTTTGATAATGAAATGGCCAAATCCTAGATCATACTATTCTTATAGAGGTTCAATCATAAACTATGGAAAAAAAAAATGCTATAGTAGTTTGGGACTGGCGTTCTAAAATCCCATACAAAATAAAATAAAGAGTGTCATGAACACCCTAGTCCACTAAAAAATTTCCTTTATAGATTCATGTGGGATAGTTTGAAGGACTCCATACCCGACATAATGGTAATTGCACCATGATATGTTCTCCTTTTCATTGTAGATGCAAGAAGCCGATTCACATTAATAGTGGTTGTTGTAGGATCTAATTAATCTCTCCTTTTTTAATATAATGAAATAACATTCTAAGGATTTCTATAGCTTTGATAATAGTAATAATTTCCATGAAAAAAAGTAAACTTGAAATCCATGTTCTACTAGAGGTCACAAATAGACTTTGAAAGCCACTAGAACTCCCATTAAATGGTATTGGAAAAATCGAACATGAAGTCGTAAAAAAAGTAATAAAATGAATACCCCTTTGAAATGTAGCCTAATTAAGCACCTTGCTCATGTGTACTCACAAATTTCTTGTAAACAAAGGATGATGTAATGGTAAAGTAACAAATTTGATTGTCTGAGATGTAGTTGTATCATATATATTCACCACATTCTAATTAAGATGTTAATTTAATGAATTAAAATCTTTGCCATTTGCCTATTGAAGCATGAAATTAGCATTTGGAAAATTCCCTCCCCCCCAAATTCCATAACCTTATAACAATCTCAAAAGCTATGTTGTACATCCTCTTTTGTCTTATAGTCCCAAGGCCAAAGAACTTGCATCTCAATACTACTTACTCACAACTAAGGGTGAGTTGGAATCAAATTTAAAACTATTCTACCAATGAAAATACTAACTTGATGGTATAATTGCAATTTCCAAACCCTCATTACTTCATCTCCTGTTAATGTATACATTATAAACATGATACTATAAATGAATTTTTATTCCATACTTATGTTCTCACTATATTTGAAGTAAAACCAATCTATATTAGAAAGAAAGCCATGCAAAATATCTAGCAAGACTGTGACTTTCTTAACCCCAATAATCTGCTAAATCATTCAATTATCTAAGGTAACATAATATTAAGTAACACGCAAGTATGCAAAGCACCATACAACATAGAGAAGTTATTGTCTATCACACAATACTTGAATCTGAATCCCTGAACCAATAGCTTATCATCGAGAGCCATAACCGACCTAAAATTTTTTGCAATCAATGTTAGACAAATTACAAAGTCCAAGACCTTTTCACATCTTCAAAAGAGTAAAAATGAATACCTTTTGAAATTAGAGGGTGAATTAAGTAAAACACAAGAATTACAGCAAGCACAAAGTTGATCTTGATGACACACCTCACTATCGATAGAGGCTTAATCATCCATTTTATCATGTAATTTACAACTCAATCAATTATAAATTTGAAGTCTTTTTTTAAAATTTAGATGTCGTAATAATGCACCTAAATGTTTCAATTGAGTAGCTTTACTCATATTTAACATTCTTCTGTCATCTTCTATCACTTACATTACATCTCATTTCTAAGCAATGCTCTGAGATTGTTAAGATTTGTCACCTAACTAGATCGTTGCCCATACTGCTTCAAATTCTCTTGAATAATCCTTTTGGTTAGCACAAGTTGTAAGTGTAAACATAAACATGTAATCACCATATGAATTGTGAGTAACCACTGGTAAGGCAGGGCCAATCCTAATCTTAATCAAGTGATCCTTCGCTACTTCGTGCTTAATAAGACATGACAGATACTTAGCACAATGGTGAAAAGATATGGTGAAAGTGGACACCCATGCTTAACACCCATATAAACTACAATCCCCTGATGGTAGATCTCATTAAACATATCCCAAATCTTGGTATAGTGATACAATCCTTAACCCAATCACACAAAAGATTTAGGAACTTTAAATGCTTTGCAATATCAAGCAATAGTTTCCAATTTATCTTATTGTATGACTAGTCCATGTTCAAATTTAATGGTGTGAGACCTACTTTAAAAATAAATAAGTTTACATACATAGCCATCTCCTATGCCAAAAATATATTATGAGATATGACATGGTTAGGCCAAAAACAACCTCTTCCCTGGTAATAATATCAGGAAGAACCAACTTTAGTCCACCCATTAAAATGTTAGTCACAACATTATATATCACATTGCAAAGACTAATAGGTCTAAACTATTTAGGTTTAGAAGCACCCTATAGTTTAGGAATTTGAATGTCCAGTGTGCCTTTCCACCTTTTGGGTGTAGAGTGATCTTTAAAGGATTGTTTAACAATAGTGATAATATCTACCTAGATAATATTCCAATATCCATGCACAAATTTTATAGAGTCGCCATCCATACAATGGGCTTTGATTCTTCTGATACACATAACAACATTTATGAACTCATCATTTCTCATTTGAATCATCAATTTTATTAGTTGTGTACTGTTAGAAGCTCTCAAAGCTTGGAAAAGTATGCAAGGATTACTTTGCCCAGAACTATGCCACTTTTTATTAAAGAACAACATACATATATCTTTAATCTCAGTTAGGGAAGCCACCAATCTCCTACTTTCAAATTTAAGGTTATGTAATAATTGCTTTTATGTTTAAAAGTAATCACTACTTGAATGAAAAGCATGTTCTAATCTTTGAGGTAAGCTCAATGAATCTTGGCCCATTGCTACCACCATGCTTCTTTAAAAGCACTATACTTGTTGTTAGAGAAAATATGTTGTGCTAAAAGATCATGTTCTTATCAAGTTGACCCCCTCTCATATTCCTGAAGTTGAACCTCCTTGATCTCCTACTCAAACTGCCGAGCTACTTTAAGAATATTTATATGTTCAACCACACTCCATTTCTTTGAAGTTGATGATGCATTATGGAATTTAGTGGATAGACCATCCTTTGGGTTGCACATAATAATTCTACTTCAAGTTACCTACATAACATTCACTATATTTGGAAATCAGAGAAATAGGTTTTAAACAGGGTTCTCTGCTTAGTTTTATTCAAAGATAGTTGTTTAAACAAAAATAAGCAAAGGATGTACTCTAATGTAGTATGAGGAAGATGTGTCACTAAAGTACTCGGATGCCCCTACATATCATTAATATCATTTTAAAGTCTACCCAATCATTCATATACTGACCTACTTTTTGTTATACAAAATGAACTTATTATCAATAAATCCAAATTAAGTCACATCTAAATCATTCATGAAACTTGAGACTCATATTAAGCCTACCCACTATTAAATTATTTTCCTTCTTTCTTCTCACTATGTACAAGTAGTACATCAATATCTCCTACAATAAACAATGGTTCACCAAGCTTTGCATATTCTATAATTTGGTCCTAGAGTACTTGATAAAAAAAATTTCCTTTACCAAAAATTGTAAGTTGCTGACAAGATTGCACCACTTTAATAATTCAAATGCCATATTATAAATGCAATCATATATTGTTGGCTAAAAAAACTTATATTTGGATAAAATCCACACTTCTACAGCACTCCTAACCATGTAAGGTCTACATTTTATATTGATTGAGCTATCATAATAGCATGAGGGCCTTAAATACAAGTAGTAGCAAAGCATCTCACTAATATTTGTGATTGAACAAATGTTCCGGCTCCCATTTGAGATTGTCATTCTATAGACATCCTATTCTTCCTTAATAATAATGTACCAATTATATGTAATTGAAGAAGCCCTTGCCCATGTAAAAATTTTGTCCAAGCATTTCATTAGCCATCAAATAATTTACTTCTCAAATATAGCACACCATTACCCTTAATTTGCCCCCACTATAATAAAATGATGTACACGAGCTTCTTAGATGCATAGCTAACCTTCTAATGACTAAACATATATACCTTCTAGCTCTTTTGATATCTCTAAGGATTCTACATAGCAAATATCTCCATTAGTTAAAAATCCTCTTCATTTTCATTTTGAGACCTTTCTTTGCTACAAAGACTTGAGAAATTAGTGTTTCAATTAAACACCATAACTTGACCAAACTTCATGCTAATTATTGTCATCTTATTATTATAGCCAAGCATGGATCTTTTCCAACTAGATCATCTCCATAAAATTAATTGAAAACCTCCAGTTCTTATGCTGAGTGAACTCCACTTAATTAGTATCAATATAGCAAATAGAAATTCTATGGTTACAACCCAAGAATGAAGGTTCAATCTTCTAGCCATTATTTCAATTAAAGGAAAAGTACCAACTTTCCTTGGAGATCGTTCTTCAGAAGACATCCTTCTCTACCTTAGAAATAAAGTATCAATTCTTGGTAACTAAAGCAACTCTCACCCATATAAGAGTTCTATCTAAGTGATTCCATGACCATATAGATAAGGTGTTTCTCAAAAATAGTTACATAGTCATTTTAGATGCATAGCCAATCTCTCAATGTCTAATTATTTATATCTTGCTCTACTTTTAATTCCTTTAGGAATTTTGCACATAATACATTTCTAAAAATTTCATATCCTCTTTATTACAAATTTGATACCTTGCTTTATTATAAAGATTGAGAAAATTGTAATCCTATTAATAAACATATCCATACCAAACATAACATTGTTTCTTCCCATCTCATATTTGTGGCCATGGTCGAGCCAAGCCTGAACCTTATCTAACAAGATCATCGCCAAGTAAGTAATTGACAACCTTCAGTTTCTATGCCAATTGAGCTTCACATGATTTATAGCAAAACAACAAATAAGAGCAAAAACATAAAATCTTTCTCTACTCTTATTCACTATAGCCATAATACCATACATTCATGACAAAGTGAAGTCTTGAAAAATACCAAGTAATATTTCCAAATAAATCTAGTAAGATCAAAGCCATCGATAGTTTCTTAGAAGCTCTAAAAAAACAAGAAGCCACTGCTCCGTATTCTGCCAATTTGAATTTTTTTTAGTAATTATTATTTTTTGTTTTCAATTTTAAAATTTACCAGGAGAATCCCTTACTTTATTTATTTTTATTTTCTTTATAATCTACACATCACATAACTTTACCCATCCTGTTTCTTAATTCCTACAATGAGTTATTGTGATGGCAACTTTCTTCATACACTACAAATAATACTAGTAATGGTGTTACTCTCCCATAATACTTTTTCCTTAAAGCATTCCCAAAAGAAAAGCTTCATATTTTCATTCATGATGCACTATCATAGACATGTCTCACATATCATTGAACATCTAACATCCAATCAAGAGTTGGTTTGATAAGATTCAAGATTAATCACCAAAGGAATATCTTCACCCAATTATACACTTTCTTTTTCCAAACCTAAGATACATCCTTCCCACTCATATTTACATAGTTCATCATGCGACAATATGTGTTTAGATTTGAGCAAAATATCTTCATTTTGCCAAAAAAAAACAACATTTACATTAGATTTAGCCAAAGTATGTGAGGAATTCCTGAGTCTAAGGTGGTAACAAATATGTTATCAATCTTTTCACAGCCATTCTCCATGCTTGTTGATAATCTTCTCCACTTTTAATGGAAACTACACATGCACATAAATAAATGTAGGCCACAAATTAATTCAAAGAAATTCCAACCAGTTGTTTGATAAGTAGGATACCAATTTACCTTTAGCAATCTATCATACAATATTCATACATGTCATAAATATCCAACATAAGTCATAAACTATCATTTAACTTTGTTGTATGCTTAGTCCATGTCTAGGTTAAGTACCATGAGCCCTTCTTTTGCTCTTGATATGTTCATAGGAGCTAAAATCACCTATGTCAAATAAATGTTATCATAAATAGCTCCATCATGAATAAATGTAGCTTGCTTCCTAGTAATAATGTCAAGTAGCACAATCTTCAATCTATCTATCATAATCTTCACCATAATTTTATAAATCATTTTGGATATGCTAATAGTTTTAGATTGTTTAAGTTTTGAAGCACCTTAAACCATTAGGAATGAGTATGATTAAAGTTTCTTTTCAATTTTTTGGCACATATCTATCTTGAAAAAACTTATTTCATCACTTTAACAATGTCTAAGTAATATTCTAATAACCACACAATACATTTACTATGATGTAATCAATGCCCAATGCCTTATTACTCTTGATAGATTTCATAATAATGCTAATTTCCTCATCAAGGATAAGTACCTTAGGAAAAGTCACCTACTGTCTACCAATACATATATAAGGCTAGAAATATAAGCTGTAAGTGGAATCTACTCATCATCACTACACCATTTTAAACTAAAAAACTGCATTAGTATACCATTTATTTTTCATGACGAAGTTACTAAGTCGACCGTAACTCAAACTCCTTGATTTGTAGCACCTAAATGTCTCATTCCAATAGATAATTTTTATTAACAAAATCTCCCATTTCACTTGCACTCCAATTTCCCAAAGCTGATAGTGTTCTGTAAAATTTCATAGATGATCAATCCATCAAGTTTCCACTTATTATTATACTACAAACTCTCTATATAATCTTCGTTGTCTATAGGAAAGAAAGCAAAGCATTTTAATACTAGCAATTCTTACCTATTCTTTCAATAGGCTAAAATTTTAGTTAAACACATAATGGATAATGAACTGAGCCAAAACAAGGAAGATGTGACAAGATACCATTAGTATATGCCTACAAAGACTCAATGCTCATAAAGGTTCTACCCAGTCCTTAATAAATATGAGCACTACCATCCTTGTTACTACACCCAGTATACCTATTCCAAAAGAAACCCAAGTCAACTGGGTATTGATCTTGTAAGAAACTAGGAATTAATGCTTAACTTGCCCTCTCCAAAATTTCTTGCCCCTTTCTTCTCATCCTACACAAACAAAAAATTAAAATCATGCTCAATTGTTAGTGGACCTCCAAGTGTTTTTGTCTCTCTGATTTGGTCCTATGCCTCCTTATGAGTACCATAATCTTTAGAAGCATACATGACATAACATGTCCAAGCATCTTTACTTATAGCTTTTGTTTGTATTAACACAACTTATTATGAGGCCTTAGTAATGTCCAAGAACAACAAATTTCTCCATAACACAACAATACCTCCAAATATACCAACCAATGGCTACACATTGTACTCCTAATTCTTACCAAGAAGTCTATCTACATCCTACTGGTTAAACTTCTCCACTCTTGTCTCTAGAAAAGCAATTACTAATACTCTATTTACCATTACAAATGGCTACAAAAAATGCACTTCATTTCATTGCCCTTAATCCTTGTGCATACCAAACAACTAACATAACCATGTAAAGTTTTATGGCATCATAATACTTAAATAAGCACATAAAAGATTTCCAAATAGCTAGTAGATAACAGCAAAGAGAACATAACCCTACAATGCCCAACATAGGTTTGATAATCACATTTTTTATCAGACCTCCCATGACATGTCCTATCTCATTCTAAATCATTCTCTATTAACTTTATATTATATTTTAACTATAAAACATATATTCTAAGTAATCACCTTATGTCTCTGACCCTTCCAAAAATTATTTGAATAGCTAGCAGTTGCTTCCTTACAAAATATTAGGATAACATAGCTCCCAAGATGTTTCTTTCTATATATGTTTTCATACATTTGCTTCCATGGTTTTGGGTTGAATTACAATTTACTCTTCTAATTTAATACACCTATTTCCCATGTTGTGTCATCTAAGTTTGCTCAATTTCTTTTTAATAAGTAAAACATTTCGAATTTCCTAACTATAGAACAAGCATCAATATCATTTTTCATATTTACTCTACTAAATATACTTCTATTTTCTCTTCCCATGCAATAAGGCAAAGGAACTTGATTCCTCTTATAAATCCAATCATTAGGTACATTTTGTTCTACCCCATTGTGCATAAAATATGCACTTCTTGTTGGCTCATCACTATGGAACTACCACTAGATCCCCTCAGCATTAATCTTGTAAAAGTAATAAGGTAAATTCTATTATTGCCTTCATTAGATACACACCTTAAATAAATTTTCCACCTCCCAATCATGATTATAATTTGAATTTCTATCAAACCCATTAATACATATATTTGACTAGCAAAGCTCTTAGATGTTTTAATTTTTTGCATGTTGAACTGCATATGCAAGAAAGAAGCATGGGTAATTATAGGTTCCTTCCTAGCTTTTCCCATTATGTTTAAGTAGTTCATTTCATCTACACACATCCAAGAAGTGTCTACCTCAGCTAATAGAACAAAACATTTGGTCTAATTAGCACCATGACCTTCCCTTAAATATGAGTTCCAAGCAAATATCTCCAAACAAACCAAATTACATTATATCTCCACTATAATACTACAATTATTCTTTTTTTCTCTTACTAAATAATACATTTAATATCAATCTTCAATGAAGTCATTTCATGTTGCATCCCATAACTCTACAAAATAATTCCATTTATGACGTTCTTCAATGATAGCTGCCCAAAGTATCCCCGAGTTTTAGGTGCACAACACTTCAAAGACTTTAGCTCCTTGTAGTTTTCAATCTTGCTTCTTCCTATTTCGACAAGCCTGTTGCCATTATGAAGGACATTTTAAAGTTCTTACAGCATGCTCCTCCACAGAAACTTACATCAATTACTCCAATATTTTCCAAATATCTGTTTCAAATAACTAGCCTTCATGTGATAGTAAGTCGTGAAGTATCTATATGCAACCCATCATAATTATTCTACATAATGGTTCCACAATAGTAATTTTGGAATAGAAACCAAAATTACAACAAACTTCAACCACAACATAGCAAAAACAAGAATGAGGAAGTAATAGACATTAAGAAAGCAAGTTCTTACTACAACCTTCATTATTTTGAAACTAAATGTCCCAACTTGTAGGGTGAAAGATCTCACTTTATTCCATCTCATGTGCATTGTATAACAAAATTGTTCCAAGGGGAATTTACCTATATCTAGAGATCTGGGTGGCTCCTTCATGGTTAATTAGCTAGCATTCTCCTAAACTTGAACCTTCCTAATTGAGAAATACTCCATGCTTAATGGTCAGTTTATCTAATCCTCTCGAAACTTTTATGCTCATTAATCCCTTGATCTTCTTCTCTATTTAAGTTTGCATTATTTTTCTCCTCTTACAAGATGTTGTGTTTGGGAATCCACTCAAGTGTATATGTGCCCACTTTTCACCCATCAAATTTAGACCATGATCTCCTTCTGTATCCAAGTTTTTATTTCTTTCTAGCATTCCCCCTTCAATATTCTTCAATTTTCTTTTAAAGTTTGCATTCCAAATCCTACCCAACAATCCATTTTGAAATGATCTCTAATTTTTAAGTTGTACTACCATCCATGGCCCTAAACCATGCCACATATGTTGTTCATCATTTGCCCCACTCTAGTTAAAACTTTTTTCCTCTTCCTTTGCTTGCTCGGGAGTTTCCTTTACAAGGCTTACTATTTGGCATAGAAACATTTTGCATTGATGTATTAGATGGAGACATTACATTTGTATGTCAAAACTTCCCATAAGTAAAGCAAATTAAGGGAAACCGCTCATATTCAAATCTTTAAAATGACCTATTAAAAAGGCCATTCAACCATATGCCTACCTTAACTGGTCTTGATAAGTCAATTCTTAAACAAACTCTACCAAAGGATGACCTCTACATATTAGACATCTATTTATTATTAGTATAAGCTTCCCAACAACCTTCACTATATAAGGAATATTCTATGTGTCTAGGTTTTAGGGTAGGCATGGTCACAAGTTTCAAACATAAATAAATTGATGAAAGGACACTATAGGAGTGGATCATATGACTCAATTTGACCTAACAAAAGGAAACTTACCAGGTCCGAAAAGACCAAGAATTGATAGATTGAGAGCTCATTCTTAATTTCATGAATGTCAAAGCATGGCCATTCTTTGTTGATGATGAGATTTTTCTAGTTTATTCTTTTAACAAATAAGACTTCAACTCGCTGAATTTTATAATTGCCACATGCCATCTTAAGGCTTCTGAGGGAGCATAGTCATAAGGTTGAAACTTAAATAAATTGATGGAATGGCATCACTAAGGGTGGAGCACATACCTTAATTTGAATCAACACATGCAAGATTACTAGGTCCAAACATAACAAGGATTCACAAATAGAGAGCTCTTTATAGATTTTATTTGTGAGGGTGCATGGTTGTTCTACGTTGGTGGAATGATTTTCTAGTTAATTTTGTTATCAAACAATACTTCAACTAGATAACAAGCTATGTGGGGTGCAAGACATGTGGCCAACTTCTTTCTAGGACTATGGTTGGTTAGGCAATGGAAGTTTGAGGAAATAATAGGTCTGTGATGCCTTTATATGTTCTTGGACACATGTGCACTAATAATATATTAAACAAGCACATTACCAAGGTCAAAAGGCCTGGGTAATTTATGAAAGTTTTATTGTGATGTAGATAGATTATTGAGTTTGTTGGTCTTAATTGAGAAATTCCTAGTAAGCATCAATCATCATCACACATTAATTATGTACCTAACCTATTGATGCACTACTTGTTGCTCCTACAAATTGAATGGTCCAATGAAGTTTTTAGACTAATGTGATATAGGATTTTTTCCATGTGTTACGTAAGAGAATTATATTGAACTTTATCATTTAGAAGAAGAAGAAGAAGCTATAAAGCGGTTTTCAAAGGCAAACCTATAGAAGCATCGTTATCCAGTTTTGTGAATGATCAAGTGATTAGTGCTTCCATTTAGGAGCTTCATCTTGTGAGTGATAAAGAACAACCTATGTGCATGGTCATGCACTAAGTGAGAGCAAATGTTAAGCTAGCAATGAGTCTGTTGTGCATCTACAAGTCTTGTAGAGCTTGGTAACTGAACATTGAATGACTCTCAAGAATAGTTGTCTTGGCTCTTACATTGATGGAGAACAAAATGAAATGTCGTACATGTTGTGAATTGTAGAATCTCATTAACCATTTATCATTTGAAACCGTTTATTTAATATAATCATTTGATGCACACACTACATATTACCAACAAGTATTATTAAACCCAGATCTCACCTAGATAATAATCACTTGTGAGGATGAATTAACAATCTAAAGCTCCACTCAATGCCTCCAAAAAATCATAGTACTCTATGACATCCCTGACGAACATTGAAGAAAGTAGTTCAAATTATTGCACAAAATCCAATCCACCTCATGCCTATGAAAATTCTTCACCAAAGTTTCCAACAATGCAACTTTGAGGACTTTATTTTCCCTTACCAAGAATAATAAGTAGCTATTCAATTTGTTAGCTCTAATCTCCTAAACATTCTACACTAGTAATGTAAAAAAATTTTATTAATTAAAAAGCATTCCTTTGTATAGAATATATCTTTAAGAATTACACATCTTCTTTGTTGCCATTTTGAATAATTCCTAAACTATAAACACTAAAACGGCTTGCAAACCTATTAATCACCATATCAAGGACAAAAGTAACATTACTTCTCACCACCTAACAGATGTTGGTATGCTCAAGCTAAGCATGAACCATATACATCGAAGTTAATGCCATGCAGGTAATTGAACACCACCATATTCCATGCCAAGTGAAATTCGTTCGGCCAGTAGCAATATAGTTGTAAGAATACTATCTCTAAACCTGACCAAAATACCTAAATTATTGACAAGGTAATGCGATGAGCAATACAAATTAAACTTTCCAAGTGAGTCTAGTAACATAAAATTAGTTATAGTTCCTTAGAAGTTACAAGATAGAGGAGGCACCACTCCATCCTCTACTAATTCCAACATTCCTGAGCAATACCACCATTATTTATTTTAATTTTCATAATTTCTTAGGAGACCCACCTCCCTTTATTCTTTTTTACTTTCATGATCACCTCTAAATTCATTCCATTGTGCCTTTGCCACTTTCCATGGATCCAAGCCCTACCACTATTATTTAACAATGTCCAAAATGTTCTTCATGTCCTAATACATAAGAGGGAGCATCAAAAAATTAACCCCAATTAGGGGGCACATAATCACTAAAGTGATTGGCTTAAAACAACATTTCCTTATGTAATCCAAATGCGTGACTTGCAACATACCAGTGTCCTCCCAATGATAGATATATATCTATAGCAAACTTAAAGGGTAAACAAAATTGCCTAGTCAAAGTATCTACAACCTAGAACCCTCCTCGCCGTGACCAACAACTTGACATCAGAAGGCAATATGGGCCGTGACCCCTCCTCGCCGTGACCCTCCTTGCCGTTGCCGTCGCCACCTCCTCCTCCTTCATCCACCTCGAACATTATAACCACCGCTGCCTGATCCGCCTCTACGGTCGAAACCCTCTTCTACGATGCGCCGTGGCTTCCTCCTTCATCGACCTCGAACGTAACCACTACCACAGCCTGATCCACCTTCGCGGTTGGACCCCTCCTCGTCGGTGCCGTTACCGCCTCCCCTTTCATCCACCTTGAACATAATCCACCTCTGCGGCGGGAACCTGTTGCCGGTGCTTCCTCCTTCTCCCACCTCGACTACCTCCTCTGTCACTCCCCTGTGCTCCTGGCTAGCTAGGGGCCTACATGTTTTGGGAATTAGTGCTTCAAATTGCTGGCACAGAATTAATACTTTGGGTGTCCTACAAAGAAGGGTACCACGCATCACAAAATTTTGTTAACGGTTTTCTTTACGAGCGTGGGGTACCCTCTGGTGGCGATTATGCTGTGACTGCTCTTTTTTATTTCTCTATAGTTTGTTGTTATGACTGGAAAAAAATCAAAAAGAAGTTCTATGAAACCCATGAAAAATGGTAGCGGCTCTTCTATTCGTATTGAGATGCCCACGGATGTTTACCATGACAATTGAGCTCATGGAGAGTTGGGATTTTTTATCGGCGATTCTGGAGAATGCTCAAGCAATGCAGAGAATGATAACTTGACTATGTGCGGTGCTACCTTGCTGAAATCGCTGAGGGCACATGCGCATGGGCTGGACGTTCATGCTCCCATGAACTCGTCATGTGGCGCTAAGGCAACTAACATGAATGAGACTCTATCTTTAGGGGATGATAATGCTGGGTTGGGGCCCAAAGTCAGCTTCATGGAAGCTCTTACTGCAAACAACACTTGGAATAGGAGAGGTGTTTCATCTTTTGTTAAGCCAACACCGATAGATATAAAGGAATGGTTGGCAGCTATGCCTGAATACTTTGAGAATGATGTAGTAATTATGTCGACTGAGGCAGCAGTTTGTCACAGAAAGTTTCACCAATTTGATCTTGTGGGATGTGCTTACAGCAATACTCTTCCCTTTCATGTGATAGCATTGTTATTGATACAATGGTTGGGATATCTTAAAGATTTGGGATCCTAGACTTAATGTTAGGATGTTTTTTGTTGACATTTCGACACTATCGATGATAGAAACATGGTTTGGCTTGGAGGACCCTAGCAAGTTGCGGGACAAGCCATGGGTTTGGACATCTGGACCCCTGATTTCCATCTGAATATGAAGAAGGCCATGTGTGTGCCAGTTTGAGTGAGGCTTCCTACACTCCCTCTCATATATTAGGATGTCGAGAACATCATTAGAATCACAAAGATGATTGGAGAACCCTTTTTACTCGACGGCTGGATGGCCGGCCTGCAATGAATGTCCTTTGCCCGGGTCTACGTTAGAATCAATTTTTCTAAACCATTGAAACCTGAACTATAGTTATGTGGTGAACTGGGTAGGAATTTTCAACCATTTAAATATGAAGGTCTATAGAGGATGTGTTTCTCTTGTGGCCATGTTGGACATGCTGTGAAGCAATATAAGTATGATCATAAACTTGCTATGGAACCAAAATCACGTCCTACGTTAAACTAAACAATTGTGATCGAACCTATGGTGGCCGTGCCTACGCATGGTCCTCTACATGGTAGCATGCACAATTTCATAAAAGCCTGGCCGATTGTTGTCTTGATGCGAGCGCTTGTGCACGCCGCTATAGATGGACCATCATCTGTGCGCACGCCTGTTGATGCAAATGTGCACACTACTGCGCCCTCGCAGGTGCATGAACTGCATGTTGCTGATGGTTGTCCTTTGTAGGTGATCGTGGATGGGGAGACAGGATATTTGCCATGGGGTATGCTTGACAAGTTGGACATGGTTCGTGGTCAAAATGCAGATGAAACCTCAGTGAAGGCGGGTCTTGGACCTTGGATGCTCGTTTAGCCAAGGTGTCGAAGACTCTTTGCAATGGTCGAACAAGTGAAGACCCCGAGCATGATAACCCTGCATTGAGGGAGGTGGCTAGGAGTCGTGGAAGCTATGAAGGCTGTGGGAGAAATGGAACAAGAAGGAAGAGCCTATCAACTTAACGTGGGCAAGAGAGCAATAAGAGGGTTTGGGCTCGCCACAGCTCAAGGAATAAAAGTGACGTGGTGTTGACAAATCAACCTTCTACTGGAAATCAACCTGTAGAATTTCTGATCAGTGAGGTGGCTAAAGGAAAAAATATTGTGCAATCTACTATTGACGATGTTGTATATGCTTATGATATACCTCAAGCAAGGCGATGATGGGGAGGCTGCTTCCCGCCTGCACGTTGTGGAGTAGCGATCTCATTCTCGGGTTAGCTGCTACAAACTGCAGGTGACATTATGTATTTTTGGGAGTGTTGTGGTGCCATGAAGAGGGTAGGTGCTTGTGGTGGCCAAGGTGGGGCGTTTTGGTGTTATGCCTCTGTATGATGTGTGGAGGTCGCTATGGATCGGATGAATGCTCTGTGTGTATGGAGCAGTGATTGCTGTTGTTTTGGGGAATGTTTGGGGACTACGTTATACAGTTTATTATGAAGATTTCTATATAGAATATCAGAGGATTTAGAGACAGAAAATCAAGACTACATCTGCAAAGATTTGTAAGAGATCAGAATGTGGCTACAGTTGTGTTGGTGGAAACTAGGGTGCAGAGTTTCAGCGGTAAAGAAGCTGACGTGCTCTTGGGAATGGACTAGTTGTATGAAATATAGCCCTCAGCTGGGAAGACTGTGGCTATTATTGCTTTGTGGAGGAATTGGCTAACACTCAAACTTCTTAGGAGTTGCATGTGATGTCTGTTCAAATTACGCATTCAGGCGGTGAATTGATAAATTACGGCTTTGTATACGCTCCAAAGGAGTTCCACAAAAGAAGACCCGTATGGGATTTTTTAAGAGATGATGCCAAGACAAACGGGCCTCTGATTACTGCTGGAGATTTTCACATAGTTATATCACAAGATGAGAAATGAGAGGGAATAAATTCATCCATGGGCAGGGTCAGATTGAGTTCTATGAATTGATCCATGACCATTAGCTGGAGGATTTGGGTTTTGTTGGAAAAATTTACACCTGGTGTAATGGCAGATCAGGGGAGCACGCATTTGGGAGACATTGCATCGAGTATTGCTGAATACTCATGATGTGTAGGCATTTGCAACTAGCACTATCAGGCACCTCTCCAAGATTGGTTAGGACCACTATCCGTTGTTGATAAATTTTTGAAGTAGGCAGTAGCAAATTGCAGAGAACTTAAGGATACAATTGAAGAGTACATAGTTAGATTCCCCATAATCTACGGGGGTGGTGATGCAAGCATGGGAAAGGGGAACTTGTGGAAATCGAATGACAAGACTTTCCATTAGATTTCAATGGGGCTTGGTTGCTCTTTCAAACTGGAGCAGAAAGGAGATGACGGAAATTATTAAAAGGAACAAGGAGCTAGAAAGTAGACTCAACTCACTTCAAATGAAATAGTTGAGTGTGGGACTAGACGTGGAGAAAAGTACTGCCCTTGGATAGCTTAGAACTAAATTTCATAAGAAAAGTGCACTAGAGCAAAGATGGTGGTGGCCACATGCAAAAGTTCAGTAGGCTTAACTTGGTGACCAGAACACAAGGTTTTTTCATGCTGCAGCAGCAACTAGGTGGCATAACAATAGAATTATGTGCATGAAGAATGATAAGGGAGTGAATATTACTACAGATGATGGCATCAGTGAAATTTTAACCCATTTCTTTGAAGCAAAATGGAATAATGACATGGCGGCCACTTGCTTACAACATTTCTCACCGTGTGCATGCCTCTCGGATGTTCAAGCACACTTGCTTACTCTTAGGGTCACAAAGGAGGAGATCATTTGTGCGATTAAGGCCCTCAAAAAAAATAAGGCACCTGGAATTGATGGGATAAATGTTGAATTCTTACAGCGCTACCATGATATTACTCAAGAGGATGTTGTGCAGACAGTTTTGGAGTTTTTTGAGACGCAAGAAATGCCTATATCTTGGAAAGACACATTAATTGTTCTTATTCCTAAGAGGTAAGGAGAAAATAGGCCTGATCAATTTATGCAACACGATCTACAAAGTTGTTGCCAAGGTCCTTGTGGAGTGACTCAAGGCAATTCTGTCAGATATTATTTCACCAGAATAAGGTGCGTTTATCCCTGGTTGAGCAATTATAGATAACATTTTTATAGCACAAGAGATGGCATCTAGAATGCATTCCTCAACATCCAAGATAGGTATGATGGCCATCAAAATTGATATAGAGCAAGCTTATGGTAGAGTAAGGTGGAATTTTGTGATGGATATGATGCGCTTCCTGGGGTTTCCTACGATTTAGTAGGAGTGGATTGGTACGTGCATCGACTCACCCAGGTTGGGGTGCTACTTAATGGTGTCAAACATCCTTGGATTAAGGCACATAGAAGTCTTAGGTAGGGATGCCCATTATACCCCTACCTATTTACTTTTGTTACTGAGCATTTATCTACGCTCACGTGAGACTATAAGGTGCGTGCTACTCGATTTTCGTTGTGCGCAGCGTGTGCCAGCCATGTCTCATTTTCTTTATACAGATGATATCATGATGTACATGTCGGCTTCATGGAATGTTGTGCACACTGTGCAAATTATTCTTCAGGAATTCAGTAAGGCAGCAGGACAAAAAATTAATCCAGCAAAATCAAAAGTCTTTTTCAGTAGAGCCATGAAGGAGAAAAGAAAGAACAGGTTGGCTAAGAAAATTCAGATGTCTAGGGGGTAGAATTTGATGTATCTTGGTGTTCCCATTTCAGCAAAGCATCTTACTAAGGTGGACCTCAACTTCATTATTCAAAAATCAGAACAGCAAGTCGCTAAACAGCACGTTCGGCCACTGTCTTTGGCAGGCAGGGTGTTCATGATCAACTCGATGATTGCTATCATTCCCAGATATATTATTGCTCACTACATGGTGCCCGAGGTGGTAATTGATGCTATCAAAAAAGTAATAAGGAGATTCTTGTGGTGCCAAACTTCGCAAGGTTAATGCATTATGTCGAGTGGGACACAGCTACTCTACCTAAGCTGATGGGGGACTGGGCTTCTATGACATATGCTTATGGCAATGGGTACTACAAATGAAGCAATGCAGGAGAATCATTGCCAGAGAAGACAGCCTGTGGATTAACATCATACGGAGCAGACTTGTGGGCACGCACACACCCCACAGTGCCCTGTGTCATGCATCCCATGCTTGTAGGCTCACCGTAAATGCCATGTTAGACGCCATCTCAAGCTTTGTATAGAGGCTGGGTGATGGTTTGACCACCTTATTCATGGAGGATAACTGGTTGGGGTTCTTCCCTATTAGGTGGTGGCCAACCTATGTCAATATGGACGCGATATGGCCAATCTTCGTGAGGGACTACATTGCTGCACCTGGAGCATGGGATGAACAAAAAATTCGTCTGTGGTGAATGTCTATTTGATAGAGTTATACACGTGCCATGGGGTCGAAAACATGCTAAGGATATGGTGCTTCAGTCACTCACATAATCAACCACGATCAATAATGGCAAATTCTATGCACACCTGATTAACCATGCTCGCAACCTTGAAACGGTGATGCCTCTGCATCATTATAACAAATTTCAGTGGATGTGGAGATTGAAGGTGGCTCCTAGGGTTTGTGTGTTTGTCTGGCACATCATCTGGAAGCCCTTGGCCTCGAAGACATGGCTTGTGCACAGGGGTTTCGCCGGGAATAGCAATTGCCCAAGGGGCTACCCCATCGTCGAGACTCTTTGCCACGCCCTCTGGGATTGCCTGCATGCATAGGAGGCGTGGGGCTCACGGCACACATGGGAAGCTGTGGTGGTGGTGCACGGTAGCCTTTGTGATTGTAGTAAAGAGGTCTTTCTACCACGTTTTTGCTGCTATGGTGAGGTGGCTGGTCGTAGTCGTAGCCATGACATGCTGCACGTGGCTATAATTACCACTACCCTTCACAGTATTTGGGTAAACAGATGTGCTAGAAAGCCCATGGAGCCAACTATGAGCAACGCTATGTTAATTCGCAAGGTGCGTATGGATCTTAGTATTGCGGATAAGAGGCATAATGAGTATGCATCTAAGCTCAATGGGAACCTCTCTAACTCGCCTGAGTTGTCTGTAGCCCTACATTGGGTTCCCCCTCCCGCTGGATGGATATTGATTAATTGCAATACCGTGGTTCATAATGACATTATTGAAGTGAGCATTGTAAGCAGGGACCATCTGGGCAGACCCTTATTGATTGTTGGCAAAAGGTTCATTTCACAAGCTAGCGAGGCCATGGGGACTCTTGCCATCTTAGAGGCCCTTAATGTTGTGAGACACTTGTTTCTGAATTTCCTAGTTGTTGAAATCTAGACGGACTCCCAGATAGCTTTGCAGGAAATTCAAGACATGTTGAAGCGCCCATCTTTGAGCGAGTATTTTCTTCCCTCACTGTCACACGCCACGCATCTGTGTGCATTGCACATTGGTCACGTGCATCGTGAGGGAAACTCTATTGCAGACTGGGTTGCACATGTTGTATGTACTTGCGAGTTTGTGTAGGAGTGGGGAATGCCTCTTCCAAAGTTACTCAAACTTTTGTTAGCAGACTTTTTTCTTGATCCTCCTTAAAGGACCCCCTGTAATGGCCTAGGCCTTTAATAAATTAGAACCCAATTTTAGAGAACCCATTTATATGGTGTCATCTATGTTGGTGTATTCTGACAATCCATTGAATGGACAAATAATGACCATACACTCAACCAATATCATTGTAGAGGTGATAGTGAACTCATTGATCTCAAACCTCTTTTCAAAGGTGTATTTGATCATTCATTATGAAAGAGGTATTACTCAATGCTTTCATCATCACATGTAAATTTGTTGGTCTCTCCTTGTAATTACCAAAGACACCTTCTAAAAATGCTATTGCCAATGTTCATTCCCCCTCTCATAAGAAACTCACTAATGCTCATCATCACTGAGTTATGTCCTAGATGACTTCAATTAGAGAATTTTGCTTCACTTTTAGTGTTCTCAAAAATACTTTCCATCAACCTTTGTAAATCAACTACTTTAACACTAATATGATGTGCAACAATCTCTTTTGAGGTAATACATAATTTTGAAAGCTCATTCAACTTCAATTCACCATCTATTAGGTTTTACTAATTCACCTCCAACCATGCCCTTATTACAGTGATCAATTTCACTGCTAATGCAAACCACATCCCTTAAGATTCATCTTTAGATGAATTATCATCATAGTATGCCATGTCTAACTACAATGTTTCCATTGATCTCATAACATTATTCCCTTGAATTTCTTATACTTCACTACTACATTCCATAATGCAATAAGTATGAACAATCTAATGATCCTAAATTGTTAAAGAATTGTGTTTCTTTGCACATCTTAATTGTTTGCTTGTTTTGGGGATAGTTGCACAAAGCTGCCCTATATTTTTTTTTGCACACCTTTTGGGTTTCATGCCCACCATTAATCACTACTCATCATAGAGTACTTAAAGAGATTAAGATTCCAAATTGTTTTATGTGTTTGCTAGAAATCAAACAAAGCATTTAGAGGTACACACATGCCCTCGAGTGAAATGACAACTCTAACAAAAAATAGAATTCAGTCACACTTCTACGCTACCTCTTAGTTCTGGGACTTTGTTTCCAACACTTTTGACCACCCACCATTCATTGCCAACAATACAATCTGCTTGGATGAACATCATATTCTGACCACCCTACTCTACTAATGTCCATACACTTCCAACCTCTCCAATGACTCCAAAGTCTTTGGGTTCCTTGATAAAGAAATGGTTGAGGCCTACATCATACTCTCCATGCGGAGGTTCATACATGAAATTAGAAAAAAGACAATGTTGTAGCACTTCAAGAAAGGCCATACCCCAATCCGTAACAAAATCAAATAGAAGCGCGTGATCACAACCAAGTGTATTGCATAGTCACCTTGATGCATTATGTTGGATAGTTTGAAGGACTACATACCATACATAAACTTGATAACACTTTGGTAGTTACTCTGACACATAATAGACGCAAGCTACTGGCTCATTATGTGAATTTTTTGGAATAACATTATAAAGAACTCTATAGCTTCAAGAATAGCAAAAGTTTTCATGGTCAAAATTGAACATGAAATGTACATTCTACCACCAATAATTATAGTCTTGTCAAAGTCATCTTGATTAACTATACCAATTCCAGCATTAAAATTATCTTACACAACTACATTGCAATTGAGCTTAACGCTCCCTATTGGGGGAGTCCAATAAGTGGTTATCAATAGCCTTTAAAGGCTACTAGAACTCTCACAAGATGGGATTGGAGAAAAGAAAGATTTAGTAAATGCAAACTAAGTACTTCTTTGAAGTGTTGCAAGACTAAGCAACTTGCGCATGTGTGCATGTAAATTTCATTGATCCATAAGTGATATAAGATAGATGTAGCAACTTTAATTTTAGTTAATTAGTTGTGACCTTAATATTTTTACCATCGAGTTAATCTTCTCACTTAAATAAATAAAAACTTTGTTGTGCATTCTGTAAATCATTAGATTAATTATAATGAAATTTCTTGCAACGGGTTCCTTCACTTTATGACATTTCTATAAGGAATTCTGAACTTCTTCCACCTTTCAGCACCATGGAGAAAACAACTGTGTCAATACCACTTATACACTTTTAGGAGCAAATTGTAAGCAAATTAAAAATTAATCTCCACATGAACTCAATTACTCGAGACTGTAGTATCAATTTCCAAACCCATAAAGGATCCTCTGTTGTTACATTTTTTCTCATACATGCTACTGTAGAAGATTTTTTTATTACAACATCATCTCCTCACTATAGTATGCATGCTTGATCGACATTGAGCCATATCCTACAAGATCTCCAAGTAGGTAATTGAAATCCCTTAGTTTCTATACCAAGTCAACTTCACACTATTAGCAACAATGCAACAATGAGTGCATGAATAAGAATATAAATGCCTTCTATACACAAGCCAAAATTGATCACAATCTAGCAAGATTATCCAAAAGTAGGTAACTAAAAGCCTCCAATTTTTATGCTAATTGAGTTTCAAATTATCAATAGCTATGTATCAGTGATTACAGTAATACGAATGCCTTCTCTTCCCCTATTCACCCTATAGAATATACCCTAAGGTTACCACAAAAAAGCTCTAACAGATATTGCACATAATTTTCTAGTACATCTAACAAAACCACAGTCATTTATACTTCTAAAAACCCTTTAGGAAATAAGAGGCCATTGTCTCTACTATACACAACTTTCCTCTATAATACCATAATGTTTTTTAAATTTTAAAACCTACAGGAAAGAAAACCCTCCATTTATTCCATTTTATATTCATTATCATCATTACAGTCATTCCATGGAGAATTTTCCCCTTTTCCTAGCTATAGGTGGTGCCACATTAGTGGATGGACAAGGAGTTTTTGTGACATCCACTTGCTTTCCCAAAATCTACACTTTGATTGGTGTAAGGTCTCAAAGGCCTTCAAACACATCCAGGCTACTTAATAGAAACTTCTTTTTATTTGCAATGATTTTATCTTCCCCATAGATTTTCTATTTTGGCCTCCACTCCATATTGGATGAGCCCTTATTATGCCCAACATTCTTATATCTAGATTTGTCTTTGGCTAGTTCGTTATCCTCTAAATTGTAATGCTTACTAAACTCCTTCCTACTAAAATCTTTTTTATTTAATCTCCTTATCTATTGTGTTGCTATAAACATTATCCTCTTTCTAGGTTGAACAACCCTCAAAGGTCTCAAACCTTATCATTTATCATCATCAGCTTCTATCTCCCCTCATAAAGCAATTATCTCCTTATTCTTTTCTTAATTTGGTCCTACCTCAATAGGACATGACCACTTGCCTTTAGTTGTATTTTGGATTATCTCATTGGATGAACATTTCCTAGATGCATGTCCCACCTTTTTAGAAATGTAGTTAGAGGGAAGTCCATTATAGTAAAACCACCAAAAGGATTAACCCAATGGTCCATCCAATTACATACCCACTCTATGCGACTTATAGAGGTCCATTCTAACACATACTCCTACAAATGTCAAACTATTCATGTCAGTTGTGTACTAATAAACCTAAATAGGTTCACTAATGGCCTTCAAAATGTGCAAAAGGTTCTCTATGTCACAGTAAATTAGAGGGAGTGCTGGCAAACAAATCCATACTAGAGCACACATAACTGTTGAAGTACTTTGCCAAAATCTAGGTGTCCACATATGCAAATCCAATGTAGGGAAAAATACCTACTAAGGACCATCAAACTACTATAAGTCTCTATTTGTAGCTAACTCAAAATGTAGATAAAAATAGCTAGTTGATAATTTGAAAACCTCGAATCCACTAAAATGCCTACATTTGCTATGGTGAATTCTAGTAATCCATTAAAAAGATAGATGACTACTATACACCATACTTGTAAGATAAAATTGGTGGTACCAAACTCAACAATTAGAAGCCACATATGAAAGGTGAATTTCTACATTGATAATGATGAAGGTATCTTTTCATAAAAAGATTTTTGCATCAATATTTGCCAATCTCTAACTGTAATTGCTAGATCTACTTTTAATCAAAACATTATTGCCATTACTTGAATTTTGTCTAGTAAGAGCATCCCTGAAACTCACTTTAACTAGACCGCATACTGGATGGCTATGTTTTCTAGAGTTTTCCATCACCATCACTTTGGCATTGTCACAAACACCTATGGTGCACCTTCATGAATCCATTACTTCAGTATTATTGGTATGTATAACATTATCTTTTGATACATTACATGAGTTTGTACACACATTCAACTTTAGTTCACTATTTATTATGTTTAATTCTTCCATATTCTCTCTTTTCTCTATTGTTCTATTAAAACCACAACTACTACATCCAACATCCCAAATTAATTACCATCAATGTCCACAGATGAATTCCATTGACAACAAATGCTATTTAACTCCAATTGGTCCAATGATACCTCCATAATACTTTTTACATTCCCCTACGTATCACCACCATAGAATGTTAGAGCACTACTCATAAGAACAATGTCGGGATCTTAGAATTGCACCATAACCCTTATTGTTTTGTACTCTTTCTTGATTTCGAGTCCATAATTAATCATAGCATCACAAATAAATCAAAGAATAGTTGATACTAGGTCCATTTCAAAGTTTGTCAATGATACAAAATGTGATAAAAAAACAAGTCTTATAATAATTTTGTCCACCTATAATTTTTAACAAAGTATGGTAGCAAGGCTAAAACATAAAGGAATTGGTAGAAGGGCACCATTAAAAGTTATGCCTATGAATTAATTTGGCTTAGCAAGGGAAAGCTTGCTGGTCAAAGCATAGCAAAGATTGATAGATTAAGAGATCATTCTTTACAACTATTGGTGGTGGTGCTTGACCATTCTTAGTTAAGACAGCCATTTGACTGGTTCATTCAATTAATGAATGAGTCCTCAACATGAAAATTAGCTATACGGGGTGCAAGCTTATTGGTAAGCCTCTTAGAAGGATTATGGCTATGTTGGCCATATAAGTTTAAGGAAATAATAAGTTTGTGGTTCCCTTTGTAGCTCTGAGCCACCTGTGTGAACATTGATGCATTCAATGAGTCCATTTCCTTGGCCAAAAGCCTATGCAATCTTATGAAAATTTCTTAATGACAAATTCCTAGTAAGCATGAGTTATCAACTTGTGTCCACTACACCCTTAACCTTTGTACACACTGTCAATCACTTTTACTGATTGATTGGTCTGGCCATCTATTTAGATCACTATGATGTAGATGGTTTATCATGTGTGACTTTGCAAATAATCCATCAAATGTTATCATTTAGAGGATCGTATAGTTGCAACAAGGCTTCCATATGTAAACTTACAAAAAAATCCTTAATGAGAGCTACAAATGGTCGAGCAATTTGTGTAACTTGCTAAGGTATGACAACTATTTGATGTCATATTCTTCCATCATGCATGATATTGTTTTTATGTGGGGCCCAATGTTGTGGGGAATAAACATCTTATGGGCATAGACTTGTGTTAAGGGAGAGAAACTAATAAGTTGGACACAAGTATGTTGTGTGTCATTGATTTAGTAGGTTTAGCAATCCATTATTGAATGACTCTTCACAAAGGATATCTGGGCTCTTGTACCAATGAAGAAGTTTGTGAAAAGTGATATATGTTGTGAATTATATAGTCTCATGAGCCATCCAATTTTTTATTGCAAGTTTTGCCAAAGGATGTAAGCTAAGGGCAAACCTATAATAGTGTATTATGACATATCAGTTGTTTTGAAAGCTAAGAATTATTGATTTCAGTGCCATCCCTTATTTCGACATGGTCAATGGAACATTGTTCTATAGCATGGCATGCTGATTTAGTCGCTGATGGTCGATCATCAGTGGGTAAAAGGTGGATGCTACTATGTTATGGTTTTAGCTAGATGGAATTGATGTTGTAGTGTGACAACTTGATCAAACTCACAAATCCAACTCCATGCTCCTTGGTGTAGAATCATGACATCATATTTGGTGAGGCTACCCTTTAATATTAAGCATATAAATAGTGGAGGTGAAGGAACTAATGAGGATTCTATTAGTAATGACAAGCGAGACAAGACTAACCAAGTGTGAAAATAAGACAACTGAAAGCACAAATTATTTTTGGAGATGCATCCTTGGTAATGGATTGGGATCAAGCCCTCTAGAAACAAGGAAATAGGATAGTGAGAGCCCCATTTAATTTGTACTCCAACACTACAAAACGCATTATCAATAAGTTAGGTTATTTGATAAAGTAGCCAAAACTAGGTGGTAAATTGCATTCAAAGCTAAACAATTATGAGAGATTGATAACGAACAAGCACTAAGAGGAAATACTGAAAATGAATTTGAAAGTAGAGCCAATGAGTGCTTCAAATAACTAAAAGGGAAGTAAATAGGTGCTCATGGTGCACCTCGATAGGATGAAGAATGTCCTCATATGGTTTGTTTCATGGCTTGTGGAGTGGACCATCTCAGGAAATCACAATGGAAGGAACCATGATTGATGTCTTTCATGGAGACATTATCATGTTGGTTAGTCATAATGCTCACACCATTGAGGTATTCATGGTGGCCTCATGCACGATAGCGATGGCTGGTGGAATCCAAATTATAGAACCTTATTGGTGGGATCCAAATTATAGAAGCGAGCCACAAATTGACAAAAATCTTCTATAATGGGTTTGAGAGAGAGCACTTCTATTGTAAAAAAAAAATATGATGAACTATGCCTAAGTAAGATGTTGTGGGAGGAGAATCGTGCGGAGTCCTGTGGTGAAATTGATGTGCAAATCATTCATTTCACTTGACTATAAGGGCAAAGGACTAATCAAACCATCTAGTAGTTTATTCGTTTTGTAACTTCCCCTAAGATTGTTGGAGTCAATATTAGAGTTCTATTAGGTAAAGCTAATGATTAGAGGAATTGAGGAGAAAGCTTTTGACTTATTCCAAAACTTCTAAGAGGCAGAAATCTAAAACATGACATGATTTCTTTGATTAATTGAACCAAGAAATCCAAGTTCCATGTAAGCCATTTTTGCTAAGAACAATTGATGATGCCTAATGAATCAAAAGCTAGATTGTAACATCCAACTGAATGGTAATTTAGAGCCCCTAAAGGGTCTTCATAGCTTAAGATAGTTGGATGGTGGTTAAGGAAGTTGAAATCCACTAAGAAGTGTGTAACAACTCACCCATTAAATCGTTAGCTTCGAAAATGGATGGTGCTTTAGAGTGCAACCCACTCTTGACCATTGGTGAAATGCAATTCCTTCATAAGTAGGACAGTGCAATGGTCATTGTAACATATAAACTGCAAGCCCACATGGAGCATTCATTAACGTAAGTCTTGGTGGTAGTAGTAAATATTCAAAAGAGAACTTTGAGGCCTAATAAATATTAAAGCAAAAATTAGAAAAAAATTTAATTAATATATTATAACCAAATCAAAGTAATATAAAGGTACATGAGAGAGCATTCTTGAATAACAATATAGCCAAAATAAAGCAAAATATTGAAAGAAATGCATTAAATTTTATAGGAAAGTTCATCTCCAAGATGTTAAGAAGACCGATATTAATGTTCTCAGTCACCAAATCAATTAAGAATAAAAATTTCTTATACATGCTGCAAAAAATAGAAATAATAAAATTATAATATACAAAAGTGAACATTAGCTCGATAAAGCACACCTAGACGAGTCAAACGATATTTTTTCATCTTGATTAGATGTCATTTTGAATTAATGTGAATTACCAAAGTAAATAAACATAAATAATCATAAAGTATTATTTTAATATTAAATAAATTGATATTATAATTAAAGTTAGATGAATCTCATAAAAAAATTATAATCCAGCATATTGAAGAGATCAAGGACAATATCCCCGATGATATAATTAAGCATGATTCAGAATATATCACAAAGCATGGCAAAACTATTGAAAATAAAATTTTTAAAAAATGCAGAAGTAATGATTAAGTTAGAACTTGTCAAGATGTGTGCAATAAAATTTGTTTCGTCTCGATCGAATGTCATTTGGAAGTATGAAAACTTAGAGAAGTAAATAAATGTAAATAAAGCTTAATTTTTTGATTTTAATATTAATTAGATATATATTAAAACTAAAATAATAGAAATTAAAGAAAAGTAACTTATCAAAATCAAAGTGATGTAGATATCACACATGGTGAGATATAAAGATATAATGTAATATAAAACAATCGAAGTGAAAAATTTGAATTAATAAGATAGATTACACAAGAACATTTCATTGCAAGTTATAAAGATGTTCCAAAGTGACAACCTCAATCATCAAACTAGGTTTGAATAAACATTCCTACTAAGGTGCATAAGAAATTTAGAAAATAAAATTAAAGGATAGAACTCATTGGGATTATTCCTATGATATTTATTTCATCTTATCCTAATCCTGTTGAAAATTTTTTTTAATTGCCAAAGTAAAATATATAATAATAAATTATTACTTTTTTATTAATTGAATGTATATTAATGTTGAAATGAGCTAAGTTGTATAGAAAGGCTAAATTTTAAGATAGAGTGCAACATCCTCAATGGTCAAATTATGTTTAAATCCATTTAATTTAAAATATTTATAAATATAAAAATAAATATTTACTTAGATGGAACTCATCAAGATGAGCACAACAACATTTATTTCATCTAAACCAAATTTCATAGTGGTTTACTACTAATTACAAATTTCAAAAAGTATAAATAAAAAATATTTTAATATAAAGTAAATATTTGTTAATACCAAATGAAGACTAATTGAAGAAATATCATACAACCCAATCAAAGCAATATAATGGGCATATAAGGGAAGAACTAGAGTTTTATAATATTATAACAAAGTCAAAATTGAATTTTGAGATGCTAAGATGATAAAGTTTATCTTCTTTGATCATCAAATCAAGTATGAATCCAAATAACTCATAAAAAATTCTAGAATAATGGAATTAATTTTTAAAAAAAATTTTAAAAATAAATATTTAATTTGATATGCAAGTAGATAAGTCAAACATCATTTGCTTCATCTAATTCTAAACTTCTTTAGAATTATTAGAATTTCCAAAATAAAATAAGAATAAATAATAAAAAAATAATTTTAAATATTAAGTAAATATATGTTAGAATTAAAATAAGATAAATTTAATAATATAATATTATCAAATAAAAGTGATATTGTTGTCACAGGAGAGGAGATTCAAGTTATGTTAAAATATAACCAACTAAAAGAAAAATAAAAAATAATAAAAAGGCAAATTATAGTGGGATATTGCATTCCAAGATATAAACAATATTGACTGTGACATTCGTAACTTTGAAATCTTGTACAAATTAAAATATCTCATAAAACATACCAAAACTCTAAAACATAAAATATCGAAAAATTTAAAAATAAATATTTATATAGATAGAACTCATTAAGATGAGTCAAATTACTTTTATTATTTTAATATTAAGTAAATATAAATTAAGGTGGAAAGAATATAAATCGATGGATTTTTTTTAACCAAATGAAAATAATTAAAAGATCACACGAGAGGTGATTTAGACTTACATGGTAATGCATCAAAATAATTTTAACAAAACGTTAAAGAAACTGAATTCTAAGAACTCTTAGTATTAACCCCTAGCCATGGTGATTTAGTTTATGATAAAAAAACACTCAATATTTTTAATGAATTTGGTTTGGTAAATTTTGAGATTTTAAATAGTCAATGCGTGTATTCATGGGAGAATTTAAACAGAAAGACAAGTTAAAGTGAAATCTCATGGAAAGAATGTTGGTTGAAGTGACAAACCAAAAAGAAATAATTTTTTACATTACTTTTAGGTGATTCAATTTCGTTTTTAAAATGTTGAGGTTGATTAAAATTAGTTTTTCAAGACATACAAATATTAATTAACTTTGATCTCTAATATCCTTGATCACCAAATTTGATTCAAAATTTGAAATGTATATTTTTAAGATATTTGTTTAAAATATTTATAATACTAGTAAGATTTAAATAAGAAAATTGAAAGATAATAAAAACCCAAAACCCTAACTACATAACCACTCGCCTTTCGTCGATTCTTACAATGTTGAGGTTGTGAGTTGGGGTATGAATTTTGAAACTATTTGAGACATTCAAATTTAGCTTGGAGTGAGAACTAATCAATCCAAGCATGACATTATTTACCTTCTAATTATTGGTGAGTGTGGGTGATGAATTCCTCATGAACTAGGAAATTACTAATCTCGAAACTAGGTTGACTCTAGTACATGCTGAAAGGCTTGTATGATGCAAAGCAATTTTCAAATACACCTTGTTGGACAAAAAGAATATTTTTATTGCATGACAAATTTCAAAATTATTGGGGTAACATCAGCCATTTGATCATGCATCTTCATATTTCTTCTGCTTGAAAAGTTGAATCCTACCATCGTATTGCAATTCTAATATAATGGTTTAGATGAAATAAATGTGTCCAAGAAGGGTAGATTAAATTATTTTGATTCGATCATTTTCGTTTTGCAATCGAATGACCACAGTTCGGTTTGATCTATTGGCTTTAGAACAATAGCTCTTTTAGTCATTATTTTGTGTCGTTGGGCATTTTCTAGAAATATTAATTTCCTAAATTAAAAATTACAAAAGCAAAAAAATAAAAAATGAGGGAATTGGGCATTTGGTATGTGCTTTTAGTTGTTAGAAGATGTGGATAATTATGAGAATTATTTAACAGATTTTTTGATGAAAACTTTTGCAAAATTCCAAAGAGCGATGCTTAGGTTAGAACTTCAAAACAATTCATTGTTGTTGCTAATCATCACCTCCTTATTCTTGTCTTTCCTTAAACAACTCCAAATTTCTTGATTCATCGTCTAATTAGCTAAGCTTTATTTTTCTTATTTTATAGCTTACTAAATTAAAATAATTATTTCTTTTTAAATATTTTGTCAAGCATAGAAATTTCTTTGTATGGATTTTTATTGTCGTTTTCTTTTCCAATTCTATTCTAATTGTATGGATATTGAAGCAGATTTGATGTTCTTATTGTAATTGTTTCGCTAAGTTATCTTTTGAAAAAGGATTATATAGTTTGCTTTTTGGCCTTGTTTTTTTTCGAGGGTGGATGTAGGCTTGATTTTAAATTGAACCTTCTAAAAATTGCTTGTGTACATGTTTAAATTTTGGTACCTTATCTTTTACAATTTCTAAAGCTTTATTATTAAAAAAGTGAATGCATTTTAAAGAAATTAAAACTTTGAATATTAGCAATTCACTGATTTTTTGTAAAACAATATTTCAATTGGTATTAGAGAATGGTTCTTTTTAATGAGAAGAAATTGTCTGGGAGATTCATGGCTCAAATTAATAATTAAGCTAGATTAGGAGAAGGTGCATCATCTAATAGAGCACCACTCTTTTATGGTAATTATTATATTCATTGCAAGACATTGATGGTGAGTAATTTAAAATCTATTGATACAAAAATATGGGAATTAATTCAAGTTTCTTCTGATTTTCCCACAAACAAAAAAGTGCAACATATTTTTGCACCTATACCTTTTTACACTTTGAATGCTGTAGAATTTAATCGAACCATAAATTTAGAAACTAATTATAAGATTTGTGATAAATTAAAAGTAAGATATGAAAGCACTTCTTTAGTTAAGAAAAATAAAATCAACATGATGACATAAGGCTGAATTATAGAGGATGCTTTCAAATGTGTCCATCAAGAGCATGTTTATTGGATTTACACATATTACTATTGCACTTGGCTACTTGGAACAGCCAATTTCTGTGAATGAATAGGTAAAGAAGATACTATAATCTTACCAAAATAGTATAATCCTTTGATTGTTGCCATAAGGATAACAAAAAATATTTCTATAATGATATTAAATGACTTAATGGGTGAGCTTATGACTAATGAGCTAGAAATGAGAGGAGAAAAGAAGAAGAAAAAAAGGAACAATTAATAATATTAATGTTGGAGGAAGGAATTTCAGATGAGGAATCCATTGATGATGATGATACTGCTTTAATTGTGAAAGGTTTATCAAAAGTTTTAAATGGTGCAAGAAAGTTTTGAAAGAAGGACAGAGAAAATTATTTGTCTTGAATATAGAAAGCTAGGGCATATTAGAGCAGCATGCCCTATTATATAAGAATGAGTTGAAAAAGAAAAAAATGAATTGAAAGGAATGAAGGAGAAGAAATAATTGAAAGTAGCTTGAAGTGATTCAAAAGAAACATGCATAAGTGAAGAGAAGGATAATAATGAAAGGATTCTTTTGCATGATTGTTGGAGAAGAAGAGGAAGAAGAGAGTGCCTCCTCATGTGAGGAAGAGATAAATAATTCAAATAAAAAAATAGCTAAATAATTACTTTATGTTAGTGAAAAGTACAAAACTTTGATTAAAACAATACATGAAACTAAAAGAGAAACATTCTAAATGTGCTAGTCTTTTTGATGTAATAAAAAATGCTAATGATTACTTGGTACAAAAAAATTGATAAGCATGCTTCCTTAGTTAAAGATTTTTTTATTTTAAATCTTTGCACTCTAGTTTTTCATTTTTATAGCAAACTCAATTGGTAGGGATATTACGCATGTTATAAGATTTAATACGTATAAGTTTAATGAGAATACTAACTTGTCACGTTGTTATAATAAACATATATGTAGTATTTACATTCTTTTGGTTCACACATCATATACACGAAGAATATGAAATAATTCTTGCTCAAATTATACAACTTATGCATGGGTAGTCAAGGGAAGTACTAGTTTAACTACCCTTAAATGTGTTGGACCCAAACTTTATTTGGTTCTTAATTCTAAGAATTAATTTTTGAGTGCATGTAGATCATCTTTTCCAAGGCAAGGAGGACATGTTGCTCTTGGATAGTGGGTGGTCAAGACACATGACAAAAAACATCAAGTTATTTAGCAAACTAAAGGCCTACGGTGGAGGAAAAGTTGTGCTTGGTTATATTTCCAAAACCTCAATCAAAGGAACTGGAAGTGTTAAAAACCTTACATTTTGAATTACTTAAGTTTTATTTGTTTAAGGATTAAAATATAATTTACTTAACATTAATCAACTTTATGATATGGTTTTATCATTTTATTTGATATTATTGCATGTAAAATTTGTCAAAATAAAAATATAAAAATTAATACACCCAAAAGAAATAATGTCTATTTACTTGATTTAAAAATCATAAATTATTCCTAAATAAATAGTTTTGCATCACATGCTAGTGACACAAATTTATGGCATAGAAGATTTTGTGAAGCTAGTATAAGTACATTAAGAAACATGATTAAAGATAACTTAGTAAGAGGGTTACCTGAACAAACTTCATAAATAATTTTTTTTTGTGAACCATGTAATTTTGGAAAATCAATAAAAGACGGCATTCTAGCCCAAAGGATTTAACTTCTAAAAGAATTTGGAACTTGTACACATAGACGTGTTTGGACAAATACATCCCCTGTGCTTAGGAGGTATGAAATATGAGTTTATTGTAGTAGATGATTATTTCTAGTATATAGCGGTCATTTTGTTAATAAAAAAGAGTGAATCATGTAAATAATTTTAAATATTAATAACCAAATTACAAAATAAGTTAGATGACAACTTAATTGTCATTACAAGGGATAATTTAAGAGAATTTAAAGATAATTAATTCACTAGGCATTATAATAGTAATAAATTTTATCATACATTTTTGGTACCTTGAACTCAAAAAAAAAATTTATAGTGGAGAAAAAAATAGAAAATTATTAGATTTAACTAGAGGTATATTTAATGAGTATGATTTACAAAAGTTCTTCTTTATAGAAGTTATGCTTATAGCTATGTTTCCAATAGAATATTATATAGGCCCATATTGAACAAATCCCCACATGAATTAGTATTTCTAAAGAAACAAAAAATTATTCATTTGCATCCATTTATTATCAATGTTATATTTTAAAAAGTATGAAAAGAGATTTACGAACATTTGACCCAAAATTAGATGAGGGAATCTTCTTAGGACATTAATTAAGTAGTAGAGCTTATAGAGTTTATAATAAAACTACTAATAATGTTAATGAATGTATTCATTTAAATTTTGATGAATCAATATTAACAAAAAAATAATATAGACATGGATGACGAATAAATAGAATTTGAAAAATTAAGTTTAAAAGACTTAGGTGAGATAAATAAAGGAAAAGAAATAATTGAAGAAACTAAAATTCCTAAAACTTAAAGTTATAATACGGATCATCTAAAAAATTAAGTAGTTGGTAAAATCATGGATGGTGTTAGAACTAGATCTTCCCATAATAAGTAAACTCTCATAGCAAATTTTGAACAAATCTTCAGGGAAGAGGCCTTGAATAATGATTTTGGGTAATAGCAATGAAGGAAGAAATAAAGTAATTTGAAAGGATATATTGTTAGAATTCACTTAGATGATTAGATAATAGTATAATTGGAGCAAAATTTAAAAATAAATTAGATGAAATTGGAAATGTAAATAGAAGTAAAGTAAGATTTGTTGCAAAAGGTTATAATTAAATTAAAGATATAGATATTGAAGATCCTTTGTATGTATAACAAGACTTGAGGCAATGTGAATTTTATTTGTTTATGCTTGCTACAAGAATTTCAAATATATCAAAATGATGTCAAAAGTGGTTTTTAAATGGTTATATAAATGAAGAAGTTTATTTTGAACAACCCAAAGCATTTGGATTATATTATAAGATAGATCACATTTATAAGTCAAATAAAAGTTTATATGAACTTAATCAAGCACATAATGCTTGGCATGATAGACTAATGTAGTTTTCTAGTTTGAAATTACTTCATATGAGAAAAAATAGATCACACTTTATTTATAAATAATAATAAAGAATATAAAATTATATCAAATATATATAGATGACATAGTGTTTTGGGCTAATGATGAAGTTTTAAGGAGTTTTGGATCTAAAAAAAATGACATTGAAATGAGGTTAATGGTAGAGTAAATGTTGTGTTTAAGTCTTCAAGTTAAACAAACTCAAAATGGAACTTTCATATCACAAACTAAACATACTTTAGAATTATCAAAGAAATATGATTTTATGAATGTTATACTTGGAAACACACCTATGGCCACCAACACACATTTTGATAAAGAATCTCATTTAATGGTTCTAAAGGACATAACTAGATATATAGATAGAACATGTAAATCATGGCCTTTGTATTTAAAAGATGATCTTAATTTTCAATTCAGAGTATTCTATGATGTAGATTTTGCCAAAAGTAGAATTGATATAAAAGGCACAAGTTGTATATGCCAATTTTCAAGAGATTCTATAATTTAATGGATTTGTAAGAAGTAAACTCATAGTAAAGTATCTACCATGGGGTCATAATATATAGCTACAAGTAGTTGTGTAGCACAAGTTTCATTAATCAAACAACAACTACAAGATTATAGTATTACATAATGACAATTTAATTTTTATTGTAATAATTCAAGTGTAACAAGTTTAAGCAAAAAAATATAACTAATTATTTTAGAGCAAAACATATGCATATCATATATCATTTTGTAAGAGAACACATTGAACTCAACCACATTTTATTAAAATTTAATCATACTAAAGATGAACTAGCTGACATTTTCACCAAACTCCTAGGTTGAGATCAATTTACAAAACTGAGATTAAGTTTTGGAGTGTTAAATTCAATTAAGTGATAAGAAAGAGGAGGAGAGAATAAATATTGAAATAATTTAAAATATATGGGCATGAACTAAAGAGGAGCTTACATTTAAGTTTTTGTATATAGATAATTTTTTATCAATTTTATTGGAGGTTTTTGGTTAATAAAAGAGAAACATTATTTTATTATTAACCCCTAGCCATGTTGCTTTATTTGATGATAACTAATCCTTAGTATTTCTCATGTATTTGGTTTAGTGAGCTTTTATATTTTAAATAGTTGATGCTCATATTCATGAGAGAATCATGAAAAGAATCTTGGTGGAAGTAGTAAACCGCCAAGAAATAATTTTTGACATTAGATTTAAGTAATTCAATTTCATTTTTTAGAATATTTAGCTTAATCAAAATTTTTTTGAACGAATAAAAGTATTAATTAAGTTTCATCTCTAACATCCTTGGTCACCATCTTTGATTTAATATTTCAAATACATATTCCTCAAGAATTAGCTAATATCTTCAAAATCTTAGTAAGATTAACATATGAAATTTATAAATATAATAAAAAATTCAAATTACTTAACTACATGTTGTTAGTCAATTGCTACATTGTTCTGGTCATAGCTCGAGGCATGAATCCTAAACTAGTTCGACGCATTCGAATTTTGCCAGATCGAGAAATAATCAATCCAAATGCTCGATATTTAAGTTTTTAATTTTTTGTACGTGTAGGTGATGAACTCTTGCATGAACCAGGAGGCAAAAAACCTTGAATAAAGGCTAAAAGGCTTTTTATGGTAAAAGTGTTTTTCAAATACACCATATGGGACTAAATGAATTGTTTTATTACACAACAAACTTCTAAATTTTAGAAGTGATGTGAGTCATCTGATAAACATTTTTGCAATTGAATGATCACGTCTATATGACATCTTTTAAACTAGTAATTCATTCAGCAAGCCAATCACACAATCTTGCAATCATATGGTTTGTATTTTTTTGCTCGATAAGTTAAATCCTGCCATCAGATCGTTCTTCTAATTTGACAGGTCAGATGAAATAAATGTGTCTAAGAAGCATAGATTAAATTCTATTAATTTGATCATACTCGTTTTGCAATCTAATGACCGTGGTTCCGCTCAATTTGATGGCTCTAGTTCAATGGCTCTTTCAACCATTATTTTGTGTCATTGGAAATTTTATTAAATGTTAATTTCTTAAACTAAGATTCATCAAAGTAAAAAATTTAAAGGACTAAATTATGTGTTTGGTAAGTTCTTTTAGTTTTTAGAAGATTTCTATAAATTGGAGAATTTTTTTAATAATGTTTTTGATGAAATCTTTTGCAAAATTCTTTACAAGAATATTCAAGTCATGCCCTCATAAGAATCCATAACTATTTCTAATTGTCGCCTCCTTACATTATTTCCTTCTTCAATAAACTCCACTTTTTTTATTTCATCTTCAAATCAACTAAGCTCTTATTTTCTTATTTTATAGCAAATTAAATTAAGATCATTACGTCATGTTAGATATTTTGTTAAGCATAAGAATTTATTGTAAAGCATTGTGATTTTCTTTCTTTCATTTTTCCAATTCTATTTTGAATGTAAGGATATTACAACTTTTTTATATTATTATTGTAATGATTTAGCCTACTTATCTTTTGATGAAAGGTTTCTATAGTTTTTTTGTGTTTAGCTTTTATTAGGAGTAGATGTGAGCTGATATTTTAAGTCAAACCAGCTAAAAATCAATTGTGTAAATGTTTAAAGTTTTGTACAAACTTATTTCACAATTTCTAAAGCTTTATGACAAAAATAAGAGTCAACATAGTTTTAAGAAATTAAAATGTTTAATTCTAAGAATTCAACACCATTTTATTGAACAACACTTTAAAAACTAAAGAAAATAAAATATTTAAAAAATATTTTTCAATATTTTTTTTATCAGAGCATTTGATAATAAGTCAAAAAAGATTTATTTTATATCAATCAAAATTTTTTTAGAATTATTGTAAATTACTAAAATAAATAATTAAATATAAAAAAATTAGAATTTTAATATTGTGTAAACAAATGTTAAAAATAAAAAGAGATAAATTGAAGCAACATAGAATAAAATCAATGCAATGTAAAAATTACTTGAGGAGAGATTTTAAGATACATAATAATATAAGAAAATAAAGAAATGTTTGAAAAAATGAGATAAATTGCATACGAAAGTTTTATTATAAGATATTAAGGAGATCGAGTGTAACATCTTTGATTATCAAATCTAGAGGAAATAGAAAGACCTAAAGCATACCAAAACCTAAAAAAACTAAAATATTAAAAATGAAAAAGAAATGTGAACTTGATATAACTCATCGAAATGATTTTAAGGTTGTTTGTTTCATCTACATTGGATCTAAGTTTGAACAAATGTAAATTACCAAAGTAAATAAGCATAAATAATAATAAATTATTATTTTAATATAAAGTAAATATATATATTTACTAAAATAGGATAAATTAAATCAATATAATATCATTAACTTATAATAATGAATAAGACTTAAGTGTAGAGGTTTAGAGTTTCATAATAACAAAACAAAATCATAGTAAAAAAAATTGAATAAATGAGCTAAATTACTAGGAGTGCTGTATTTCAAATACTTAAGAGATAAAATAGAACGTTCTCATTTATCAAATTTTTTATGAATAAAAATATCTAGTACAACATTACAAAGCTATTGAAAAAAATTTAAAAAAATAAAAAATTAATATTGAATTGTATTGAGCTTATTGGGATAACTCCAACATCTTTGTCATATTTGTGAGACCTCATTTAGAATTACAATAGTAAAGAAAACAAATATAAATATAAAGTTTTAATTTAATATGATGTAAATATATATCAAAGCTAATACATTTTTAAATTTAATATGAAGTTGATATATTAAAGTAAAAATTAAAAAAATAAAATAAAGAAATACAAAAAATTCAAAGCATTATATTGTCAAACAAGATGAGTTTGAGTTGCATAGTGATATAAATAAATCAAAATAAAAACTTTGAGTAACTTAGATAAATTGTACACTAATATTGCATTAATATTCACAAAGAAAATTAAGTGTAACACTTTGGATTTTAAAATTAGAAACAAATCATGATGTCTCATAAAGGGTGTTAACACTATATAAAATAAAATGTTAAAAAATATATAAAAATGATTGTTTAAAAGATAGGACCCACTTGTGAGTAAATGATGTTTATTTCATATCAATCTAACATTGTTTGGAATTTTTATGATTTATCAATGTAAATTAAGAAAAATAGTAATAAATTATTATTTTAATATAAATTAAATATATATTAAACCTAAAATGAGGTAAATTACATAGGAAAGTTATAGATGAAGTTGTTTAGGAGATCGAGTGGAACCTTTCTTATTGTAAAATTATGTTTGAATCTAAATGCCTTGTAATGAATTACAAATCCATTGAATACAAAATATTTAAAATGTAAAATTCAGTATTTAATTGGTAAGATCTCATGATGAGCCCAACAATGTTTTTGTAATCTTTATCACACAATGTAGCGAATTAACAAAATAAATAATAGTAAAAAAGTAAATAATAATAAATAGTTATTTTAATATTAAGCAAATATGTATTAATGTTAAATTAAATTAATATAATCAAATTAAAGTGATGTAAAGGTCGCATAGGATAATTAGAGTATCATATTATTAAAACCAAATCAAAGAAAAGAATTTGAAGAAAACAACAAATTATATAGGAACGTGATATTTCAAGATACTAAGAAGATTGAGTGTAACTTTTTTTATCATCAAATTAGATATGAATTTAAATATCATGTAAAGCTTGTCAAAATCCTCAATAAAATATTTAAAAATATAAAAGCAAATGTTCAAAATTATAATGAATTTCCAAAGTAAATAAGCATAAATAAAAAAATTTATTATTTTAATAAAATAAGAGGAAATTTAGAACATTAAATATGGTATGAGTTAAACAATGTTTGTATCATGTTGAGCAAACCTTATTTTAGGTTATTATGAATTATTAAAAAATTAAGAACAAATAATAATAAATTATTATTTTAATATTGAGTAAATAAATAATATTCCTAAAAAGTGATAAGTTCAATTAATGTAATACATTGAAATCGAAGCAATTTAAATGTGAAATAGATAGAAATTTAGGATAACATTGTCATAAAAAAAATTGAATAGATAAAATTAAAGAAAATGATACAAACTATAAATGAATGTTGCATTCCATTACACTAAGAAGATCGAGTACAATATCTCTGATCCTTAAATCCCACACGAACAAAAATACCTAGTAAAATGTCCATAAACCTTAAAACATAAAATATTTATGAAAATATAAAAATTAGCATTTATTAAGATAAATCTCATCAGGACAACTCCAACATGTCCATTTTGTTTTGATTGGAAGTCATTTTGAATTATTTCTAATAACCAAAGTATACAAGCATAATAATAATAATTTTTTTTAGTATTAAGTAAATACATAATAAAACTAAAAATAAATAAATGTAGCCAAATGAAAGTAATGTCAAGGTTAAATAAGAGTAAATTTAAAGTAAAATAGTAATATAATCAAATCAATGCAAAACATTTGAGTATATTGTATTAATTATATAGGAAAGTAGCATTCAATGAAACTATGGGAATTAAGTGTACCTTGATCTTAAAATTACATACAAATAAAGAATACTTAAAGCTTAGAAAAATCTTTAAAAATAAAGTAATTAAAAATATAAAAAACAATATTTAAGTAGATAGAGCTCATCTAAATCAAACTTCATTCAGAATTGCTACTAATTAATAAAATAAAAAATATAATTTATTTTTTAAATAATTAATTAATATTTAATAAAGCTAAAAAGTGATAAATTGAAGAGATGTAATTAACCAAATTAGTGATATGTGAAGGACACATAGGAGGAGAATTATAGCTGATAGTAATATAGCCATGTGAACTCAAAACATTCGAAGAAATTAGATGAATTATACAAGAAAGCTACAACACAAGATATTAAGATGATCAGGTCTGACTTTCATAATAATCAAAATAAGAACAATTCAAAATATCTCATAAAACATGATAATACACTTAAAAATAATTAAAAATGAATAATGAAATTTTTATTGAGTAATGCTTGTCAAGGTGAGTTCATTGATGTTTAAGTTATCTCGATCTGACCTCGTTTGGATTTAATATGAATTATTAGAAAAATAAAATATAAATTATTATTTTAACATTTAGTAAATTAATTTTGAAGTGGAAATGAGAATAATTAAAACTCTATATATAACAAAATCAAAGTGATGTAGAGGAAATTTACCAAATCAAAGTAAAACAATTTGAGCAAATTAGATAAATTATGTAGGAAAGTTTCATTTTAAGATACTAAAGAAATATATTTTATTATCATTGATGGTTAAATAAATTTAAAATTAAGATATCTCATAAAGTAAGTAAAAATAATAAAACATAAAAAATCTTAAAATATAAAAATAAATATTTAATTAGTTATAGCCCATAGAGATGAGCTCAACAATGTTCATTTTATCACAAACTAGCCTCTTTTTTAATTGCTACAAATTATCCAAATTAATTAGCAAAAAAATAATAAATTTTATTTTAAAACTTAGTAAATATATAATAAAGTTTAAATGAGTTGAATTGAAGAAATGTAATCTAACCAAATCAAATCAAATTTAAGGTCACTTGATAGGAGAATTATAGTTGGCAATAATAAAAAAAATGAAGTACAAAATATGAAGAAAAAGGTCAATCCATAGAAGTTTGTTTAGTATAGAACTTGCCTCTTTTTAAGTTATACAAAATGACAAACAAAATTTGTATAAAAATAAATAAATTATTATTTTAATATTAAATAAATATATTTTAAAGCTACATTAAGAAAAATTAATGTAATATCATATAACAAATTGAAAGAGAAGCAAATGTGACTTAAAAGGAGAGTTCAAGTTTTATTGTAAAAAACCAAGCTAAAAACAAAATATTTGAAGAAATGTGATAAATTATAAATGAAAGTTACAATTTATGACACTGTACAGATTCAGTATAATATTCTTGATCATTAAATCAACTATGTACAAAAATATCCCATAAATAGTCCAAAAACGAAAGAAAATAAAAATTATATTAATATATAAAATGAATTGTTTGTGAGACATAACATGTTAAGATGAGTGTAACAACCTTCGTTTCCAAATGTATATCAAAGTTGATTTAACTTAAATTTAATAAAGATAACATAACAAAATTAAATTAATGTAAATCTTACATGGGTGGAGATCTAGGGTCACATAGTAATATAGCAAAATATAAGTGAAAAATGTGGAGAATTCAGATAAAGTATGCTATAAAAAACATTCCAAGATATATTACGAAGATCAAGTACAAGATCCTTGATTGTCAAATATGTATAGATCAAAATGTCTCAAAAAGAATGAAACTGCTAAAAATAAGATATTTAATAATTTTAAAAATGAATATTTATTTTGATGGAATTCTACAAGATCAGTGCAACTTTGTTTTTTTATCCATATTTGTTTTGAATTATTTAGGATTACAAAAAAAAAATTTCATAATTAATAAGAAATAATTGTTCTAATATTTAAGAAATATTTATTATAACTAAAAATAAGATAAATTGGAGCAATGTAATGCACGAATATGAATGGCATGTAAATTTCACATGATAAGAGGTTTAGAATTACAATGAATTATAACAAAATCAAAGCAAATAATTTTAACAAATGTTATAATTTGTGAAGGAAAGTTCCATTTTATTGTACTGAGGAGATCAAGTGTAACATTTTTTATTATTAAATCATGTGTGAATCCAAATATCTAATAAAGTTTACAGAAATCAAAGAAAATAAAAAAAATTTACAAATATAAAAATGTATATTATATTTGATAATGCCCACCAAGGCGAGTTAATAACATTTTTTTGTATTAATATGATATCATTTGGAATTATATTAAACTATCAAATTAAATAAGCATAACTAATAATAATAAATTATTTTAATATTAAGTAAATACATAATAAAACAAAAATAACATAAGTTAAAATAATACAATATAAGCTATTAAAGACATCAATTTCAAGAAATTAAGATAAAATATGTGCGAAAGATTACTTCCAAGGTACTAAGGAGATCAAGTGTAACATCAGCAATGACTTTAGTGACATTTGTTTCATTGAGTTAACCTTGTTTGGAATTACTATGAATTATTAATGTAGATAAGCATAACTAATAACAAGTTATTATCTAAATAAAAAGGAAAAACATATTAACGCTGAAAAAAGAGAAATTTAAGCATTTAATATAACCAAATTAAAGGCATGTTGAGGTCACACACAAGGAGGTTCACCGTCATATTGTAGCATGAGTAATTCAAAAAACATTGTTTAGAAAATAAATTTTTCAAGGAAATTGTATTTTAAGATACTGAGGAGATCGAGTATAAACTCTCCATCATCAAAATAGATATGAATCAAAAGGTCTCATAAATTATGCCAAATATATAGAAAATAAATTATTTAAAATTATAAAAAAGAATAACTAATTTTATAATGCTCATCGAGATTTGTCCAACGATATTATTTTGTCTTTATCAAACATCATTTGGAATCAACAAACTAAATAGGTTTGAATAATAACAAACCATTATTTTAAATTTTAAGAAATATATATTAAAGCTAAAATGTGATAAATTGAAGCAATATAATATGACCAAATGAAGCTAACTTAAAAGGCACAAGCAAAGGTATTTGGTGTTGCATCATAATATTAAAAAATAAAGCAAATAAATTTAAGAAATGTCATAAATTACATGAGACTTTTGCTCTACAAGATGCTAAAGAAATTTAGAGTGACATCGTTCATTATCAAATTTAGTATAAATGATGATGTCTTATAATCCATGCAAAACCATTGAAAATAAAATATTTAAAATATAAAGGGGAATATTTAATTGGATAAAGCACATCAAGTTTAGCCCAAAGATGTCAATTTTGCCTCAATCTTTGTTTAGAATTACTAAGAATTAAAAAAACTAATAAACATAACTAATCATAAATTATTATTTTTATTTTAGATGAATATATATTAAAGTAAAATAGATAAATTTGTTGAGAAAGCCATATTCCAAGATACAAAAGAGATTAAGTACAACATCTTTGACTATTAAATTAGGGAGAAGTGAAATATCTGGTATAACATGGCAAAAAAATCAAGTATAAAATACTTAAAAAATATAAAAATAACCTTTAATTAGAAAGAACTAGTCAAGAAGTGTGTAACAAATATTGAATAATCTTGATGAAGAGTTAATTTGAATTACTACAAATTATAAAAATAAAAAATATAATGGAAATGAAATATTTGAAAATGGAAATGGCTCTTATAATGAATAAAATCAAAATAAAATGAAAATTTTTAAAAATAATAAAAATTATTATCTAAATTGATAGAGCTAGTTTAATCTCCCTTGAAACTCATTTCTAATTAATTAAAATTTCCAAAGTTGTTCAAAAATAAATTAAAAAAATTAGTTTTTAAAATTTTTTTAAATATATATTAATATTAAAAGGAGATAAAAAGAAGTAATAACAACATAAATGTCGCTCGAGATGATAATCAGAGATTGATAAAAATATAAACAAATCAAAGTGATAGGTTTAACGAATTGAAAGAAATTGTATTCAAGGATACTAACAAGATCAAGTGTAATAACTTTTATCATGTGATGTTTTTAAATAATAGTAAAAAATGCCAAAATTGTAAAATATAAGTTTTTTAAAATATAAAATTAAATATTCAATGGTATAATGCTCATTGAGATTAGTGCAAAAAGATTTGTATCATTTGCATCAATCTCATTTTGAATTATTATGAAATACTGAAATAAGTAGACATAGATAATAATCTCTTTTTTATTTTAAAATTAAGTATATAGATATTGAAGCTAAAATAAGATAAATGAAACAATTTAATATAACACAATTAAGACAATGTAATGTTCACATTAGAGGAGAAATAATGTTTCATAGTAACGTAACCTAATCAAAGTGAAATGTTAGAAAAAATAAGATAAAACAAATAGTATTATATGCAACAAACATTATTAGACTCAGCACAATAAACACTATACAACCGAATATTTAGTTATAATTTTTAAAATATTTAATTTTGTTGGGTTTTAACATATTTTATGACACTTTTTGATTCATACAATATTAGCAATCAATGTTGTTACATATAATCGCCTTTTTTTTAAAAATGCAACTTTGTATTAGAGTTTATCACATATTATAAATTTCTTTGCTGTGATTTTGTTATATTACTTTGTAAATCTAAATCTCTACTTATATGACTTCTAAATTGTTTTTATTTGGATATATTGCATTGCTTCCACTTATCTCCTTTCAACTTTAACATATATTTATGTAATACTAAAATAATAAATTTTTATTATTTATACTTGTTTTCTTTGATCGTGTAATGTAATTCGAAAAAAAGTTAAGGTAAAATAAAGACCTTGTACTCATCATGATCAGCTTTATTAATTACATATTCACTTTTAAATTTTAAATATTTTGTTTTTAATAGTTTTGGCGTGATTGACATGACATTTTGATTTATAACATAGTTATTGATTGAGAATATTATACTTGAAATAATCATCATTCTACTCATTTTGATGAGCCCTAACCAATATAATATTAATCATTATATTTCTAAATATGTTGTTTTCAATAGGTTTTGGATGTTTTTTGTGGTATTTTGATTAATTTGGCATTTGATAATTAAGTATGTTATAATCTATCTCCTTAGTATCATGGAATACAGCTTTTTATAAAACTTAATCTCATTTCTTCCAAATTTTTCTTTTATTAAAAATAATTTTAATTTATTAATTCTAATTTATTTTTGTAATTCTTAATAATTATAAATGAGGGCTAATTGAGAGGAAACAAATAATGTTATACTTATAATGAAGAGCTTTGTCTTATTAAATATTTATTTTTACATTTCAAAATATTTAATTTTTAAGGATTTCTTATACTTTATGAGACAATTTAATTCATACACATTGTGATCTAGAATGCAATACTTTATCTACTTAGTATCATGAAATACAACTTTCTTGTATAATTGATATAATTTCTTCTAATTTTTTGCTTTGGTAAAGTTATTTTGCTATGTAACTCCAAATCTTCTCTCTTGTTATCTTTATATTGCTTCAATTTGGTTACATTACATTACTTCAATGTATTATTGCTCAACTTTAATGTATATTTACCTAATACTTAAAAAATAATTTGTTATTATTTATGCTTATCTTAATTAATAAGTCGTAGTAATTCCCGATGATGTTTGATCAAGATAAAGCAAACATTGTTGGGCTCCTCTCGACAAACACTATCTAATTCAATAATCATTTTTTTAATATTTAATTATCTTGATTTTGTAAATACTTTATGTCATTTTGATTTGTATGGGATTTTATAGTCTAGGATGTAATATTTGATCACCTTAGTATATTTTAGTGCAACATCTTCATAGAAAATATCTTATTTCTCAAAATTTTGTGCATTAATTTTGTTATGTGGATTAATTTTGTTATGTTACCATGAGACACTAATTCAACACTTATGTGTCCTTTACATTGCTTCCAATTTATGATACTACATTTCTTAAATTTAACTCATTTCCATTAGAATATATATTTTCTAATTTTTCAAATAACAATTTATTGTTATTTTTTTATTTACTTTTGTAATTTACAATAATTCTTAACAAACAAGGTCGAGGTAAAACAAATGTTATTGAGCTCATCTTGAAAGATCTATGTAATCAAAAATATATTTATATATTTTTTATTTTTTATTTTTTAGGTTTTTGCATAATTTACATGACATTTTAATTTGTATCATATATGATAATAAAGGATGTTGCTCTCAATCTCTTTATTACCTTTGAACTCAACTTATACATACAATTTTCTCATTTCTTAATATTTTTAGTTTCAATTTTTATATTACAATGAAATTCTAAATCTCCTCTAACATGACCTTACATTGCTTCCAGTTGGGTATATTACATTCATTCCATTTATCTTATTTAAGATTTAATAGATTTTTATCTAATATTAAAATTGGAGATTACTACTTTATATGCTTGTAATATTGGTAATTTGTTGTGATTTCAAACAAGATATGATATATATGATGCAAATATCATTATACTCATCTCGATAAGCTATATGTAATTAAACAGTGGTTTCTATAGTTTTAAATATTTTATTTTCTTGATCTTTAGCAAGCCTTACGAGGTATTTTGATTTGATCCTAATTTCATGGTCTAGAATGTCACACTCAATCACCATAACATCATGGATGGAAACGTTCTCGTAAATATCATTTAATTTCTTCAATTTGTTTTCTTTGATTATGTTATATCACTATAAAATAGTAAATCTCCAAATATGTGACTATTACATCTTTTTTATTTTGTTATATTTCATTCTTTTTTAATCTCATTTCAACTGTATTATATAATTATTAAATACTTAAATTATGCTTTATTATTATTTATCCTTATTTATTTTTGTCATTTGTTGTAATTGCAAAAGAGTTTTCATCAAGATGAAGCAAACGACCTTGGTCTTATCTTGACAAGCCTTATGCAATAAGATATTTATTTTTTGTATTTTTAAATATTTTATGTTCTTTTCTCTTTTTATACTTTATGGGACATTTCTTAATCCTGATTTAATGATGGACATTACTACACTCAATCTTTCATGTTTCATGGAATGACACTTTTCCAAAAATATTTTATGTTTCATTTGGTTACATTACATTGTGACTTGAAATGTACTTTTGATTGAACTGTGCATCACTTTTATTTTGTCATGTCATATTGTTTCAACTTATCTTAATTTAGCTTTATTATATCTTTAGTTAATGTTTAAATAATAATTTTTTATTATTTGCTGTTATTTAATTTTGCAATTCATAGCAATTCAAAATTAGTACAAAATGAGAAAAAATAAATATCGTTGGACTTGTTTTAGTGAGCTTTAATATATATATATACATATATAATTCTAAAATAATAATTTAATGCTATTTATACTTATTTACATTAGTAATTCAAAGTATACTTAATATTTTCCAATAAAGATGAGACAAACTTCACTAGAGTAATCTAGATGTGCTTTATGTATTTAAAGATTTTTATTTAAATTTTAAAATATCTTAATTTCTATGACTTCAATAAATCTTAGCAGTGTTTTTATTTATATTTGATTTGATGATGAAGATGTTGCTTTAGATCTCCTTAGTCTATTAGAATATAATTTTATCATAAATTTTATCTCATTTTTCCAAATTTTTATCATTTGTTTTGTGATATTTCTTTGTAATCATAAATCATCTTTGATGTTAGCATTATTTGTCTTTGATTTTATTATTAAATAATATTTTAATTATCATATTTTAGGATAAAAATATATTTATTGAAAATTAAAATAATCATTTATTATTTTTTATAGTTATTGACTTTGAAAATTTGCATTAATTCTAAACTTGGTCTGATCAATATGAAATAAACGACATTAGACTCGTGTTAATGAACTCTATCTAATTAAATTTTTATCTCTATATATTTATGTAATTTTTTCTTGTTTTGTTCCATGCTATATGATAGGTTTGATTTGTGCATCGCTTGAATATAATGGATATTACACTTGATCCCTTTAGTATCTCAAGAGGATACTTTTATATACAATTTATGTTATTGCTTGAAATGATTTCCTTTAAATTGGGTATATTTTTAACTAGGCCTAAATCTCTTCTTTTGTTATCATTACATTGCTTTGATTTGGTTATACTATATTTCTTAAACTTATCAAAATTTCCATTATATATATATATATATATATATATATATATATATATATATATATATATATATATATATTAAACATTAAAGGAATAATTTATTATCACTTAAGCTTATTGTTTCTAATTACAAAATCTAAAGTTTAAGGAAAAAGAAACATCACAAACTCACTTGACTATAGCTATAACATCTTTTGATTTTTTTGTTGCTCTGTTAAACTTCTTCCTATTTGATTAATATTTGTAACATCATATTCCTAATATCATCTTATTTGGTGACTCATATTTTTCAAAAAAGGATAAAAGTAAATGTTTTTGCATGTGTATTTTTTTGGGAAGATCTATTCTTATTTGTTTAGCTAAAATTCTTAAATTCTTTTGGTGTATTCCTTAAGCACTACTAATGTATTATGTTAACTCCTACCAGCCATGATAAAAGGATGTGGTTAGTGGAAACTTAATTAAGTTATTTGTGATAGCCATAGACATTGGTTAAGACGGGCCACCAAAAAGGCCTTGTTTGCACATTTTTCATGTTTGTTGTTTGCATTTTGTTCTTCACATTTTCTTATATTACTGCAATGGTTCTTCTAATAATTCTAAATGAATTCATGTTGTTTTGAAAAATTTGTTACTTAATATTGTATAAAGATTTCACTATTCAAACCCTCTTCTAGTGTTTCTCCCTCTCTAAGTTTAATGAGAAGTATTATAGAAATGTTTTCACAAAGCAAGAAAATTTTACAACATCCTCATGGCCTCTTCTATTATAAAGCATAATGTTATTTTGCGTGAAGGAACAACATCCCATTACTCACCTTTATTCAAATGTTAATATTAATTGCATTCCAAAAATAAGATGTGCTTGTTTTTTAATGTATTTGTTAAAAAATTTAGGAAGTGGTTAAACATCCTTTTATTTTCCCAACTAAATTAATAAATGGTAAAATTATTAAAAAGTCACTTGGTTATCTCACTATAGAGGACAAGCTCAAAGTACTGATGAATTGTTAGGCCATGACTATTTTATATTATAGACTATTTAAATATAATTACAACATGAGTATCAAGTGTTCATATGCGATTTGGTCTAAACTTGAGGTTACTTATGAACTTACAAAGCAAGTGAAAGAGAATAAGATCAACATACAAATTCATGAATATGAGTTATTTAGAATAAATCGTTATGAATCTATGCAATTAATGTTTACTTTCTATGAAAATATTTTCAATGGACTACATAATCATGGAATAAAGTTTTTAATGTTAGAACCAATTTGTAAAACTCTACTTATACTCCATAGTAATACGATCCTATTGAGATTGCATTAATGATAATAAAAGATATTTATATATATTATCAAGATGTATTACTTTGAGGGCTCATTATGAATGATGTTGACTTTGAATGGAAGAAGAGTGAAGAAGAAAAGCAACGAAGGAGAAGAATAAGAAAAATAAGAACCTCTTTCTTTTGTGGTAGAATCTACATTGCTTCCTAACTCATTAATCTTTTGCCTCGTAGCTATCATTTTTAAAGGACCATCTAGCTTATATAACAAGTGAATGGAGGTGAAAAAGGTTCCTGTGATAAGAAGCAAAAGGTCAAGATGCCACAAAACATGGATAACAAGAGTCATGAGTGTAGATTAACATGGCATGTAAAGCCTTACTACCTTCTCTACATGGAAAGAGTTGAGAAATTTTAATTGTAAAATAATAAGGGAGGGCATTGAAAATCTCATTGAGTGATTTACAAAGCTGAACATTCAATGAGGAAGTAAAGAAGGAGACCTTGATTTGTTTATTTCCTAAGGATGGCATGTGTGATAGTTTATCTAATGGGGTGGTCTGCTCCACTTAGTCTTCTTCATCATCAAATAAAGTATAAGCAATAGCACAACGATATTTGCATAAACTACAAGAAATTAACTCCAAAGTGTGGTATGTTAAAAGTAGAATATGAGAATTATATGAGATTATGTTATAATAAAAATGAAAAAATGCAAACTATTTATGAGAAGTAAGAAAATATAACATATGAAGTGGCTACGTTAGTAATCACTAATACAATGTCAACTTTAGAATTGAACAAATCTTTAAGCAAATAATAAAATTGTAATATATTAGCTCGTAGAAAAAATTGTGATAACTATTTTATTATTAAAAATGTTAATGTAATTAAGTGTAGTTATAGTATGACAATTGCTCATTTAGCTTCTTAATATAAAAATTAAGAGAAATGTTAGTGAAAAGTTTCTTATATTTTTATGGATCCAAAAAGTTATCCTGAATTACAAAGACATGTGGACCCAATGCTCTATGGGTCTCAAAGACTAATATTTGATTTTTCATCCACTAAATGGAATATGAGTAATCAAAATTTACTACTAGAAAAAAATACAAAAAACGACCTCATTGGAATAGGAGCCATAGGCAACATTCATACGACAACATCAATGGCCTTCCTTAGGTAATATTCGAAGCATAATGCTTTAAACAATAGTTAACTATGTGATTTTTGTTCCTCTATTATATTTGATTCAAATGAGTACATTATTTGTAGAGATAACATTCCACTTATCATCACACATAAGAAAATAATACTTGTGTAATTTATTTGAACATGGTTTGTTTAGTGGACTAGAATTTTTAAAATCTCATTATAATAACTCAGCATTATGACAAGAAATTATTTTATCTAGGTGAATCGTTACCTAAGAAAAACATTAAGTATGTTTTAGTTAGAGGTCTACTTCATCTCCATTATATTGGTGACAATTTGTATTAATCTTTGCAACATTTAAAATAATTTACATCCACTTTCAAACCTAAAAGGGATGAGTACAATAAGAGCATTATAGTTCTTGCAGATATACTTATTTTTCCCAATTCATCTTAAAAGCCTAAGAGAAAAGAAATATGTATTAGTTGTGGTAGATTACTTTTTGTGATATAGTATAGTGATGTTTTTAAGAAAAAAGAATTAGGATTATGAAAAGTTTATAGTTTAGTTACTAATTGTTAGACCACTCTCTTTTTGCTAAACTATATAAGACATGAATGGCCAAAGTGTGTGACTTCCTCTATAATTTGTTCTGAGTGCATTCATGCTAAATTAAATATCTTTACTAGGATGGGTGTTCTTGTGCTTAAGATTATTCAACTAATTGTAAAGCTCAGTTTAGCATGCACACTTTCACTAACCCAACCATGTGGACGAAGTATCCATGGTAGTCACCATAAAGGATTTTGAGGGGGAAGTTGGACATTTAAGCCTTAGTTATATCCTCTACAAAAGTCTTTGAGAAACCTCTGATGTATTAATAATAGGGATGCTATACTAGAAACTAGAAAGAGAAGATGAGCAAGTCATGTGTAAGAGGAGAAGAAAGGCACATTATTATTCAAATAAAGGAAATCCAATAATTTAAGTTGTCACTTACGAGGTTCAATGGTTGGATGAACCTTGAGTTACACAATTAAATGTGGAAAAAACCAAGGTAATAGAGCAACTATGTTGTTAAAGAATGCATGTGAATACATAAGAATATGACAATGTTGTAAATTGTAATCATCATTCTAGTGAACTCTTATATAAGAAGAAATTTGTAAATTGTGCCATGTAGTTGTTGTGGTACTCACTAAAGGCATGCTTAAGATATATCTTGTGTAATCTCCACAAGGTGATATAAATAGGTCAAGGATTGCTAAATACCTTCCCATTCTTGAGAATTATTTAAGGGTTTTATGGTTAAACGAATGAATAAATTTAGATTTTTTAAGGATTCATCAAATAATATGAAAATTATGAAATTTTAAGGATTCATCAAATAATATGAAAAATTATGAAATTTTCTTGATCAATGTTCCAAGCATCTTTTACCTTAGAATGGAGGATTTCTAATATAAATTTTCCATTAAATTTGGTTGTTTAGTTATGCTTTTATCACATTAAAACGAAAATTAGAACCTAAGTAAAAAGTAGCCATAATCTTGATAGCCCTTTGATAGAAAACACTTGAACATAATTTCTAATAATTTATAAATTATTCTTGCCAATTTTGACAATATCTCTTATTATGTCAAAAAAAATTTTATATATACAAGTGATGAAATTCTTTGATTGTTTCTGTGGAATATACCATGCTTGATTAAGGTATCTCCATTTATCCAAGATGGCAATAATTTTCTACTTGAATATCATGGAATGATGAGAAGATACATTACAAACAAATGACCTTGATGAAGAAGTTGCTAATGGTCAATTTTGGGTAATTGAAACTTACAATATATGATGAACATTAGAGCAATACTTGAAAATGTAGTCAAACCCTAAGCACATCTTTTAGCTAATTATTTTTATGCCTAGGTTATACTTGAGAAGCTTGTAACACGACTTAATTATTTCATGGGAGGCTTATCCTAGAGATTATTTGGATTTAAATGATTTCTAAGGTGAGTTATCACCCCTGAATTTTAGACGACAAGCTTGGAACAGATCACTTTGACCCTTGGATGAAGACTTGATTTGTCAAGGTCATGGTTAGGATAATAAGAATAAGTACGCTTTGGGTATAAATATTTAAGGTTGAGGATAGTTTAAGATTAAGAGTAATTGTCATGGACATATATTTAATTCTGTGATTGGATTAAAATTTGATAGAGAATTTTGGGTGGACCCCCAATGATTCTTTAAATGTGTAAAGTTAATGTAGTATAAGAGAATGAGTTACTATTAGTTTAGATGAAAGCATAAGTTACCTTAGATTAGACCACTAAGGATTAGATGAAACCTTATCAAGCCATTGATAAGAAAATTTGGTCTAGATCAAACCTTAAGGTATCATAGATAACACCTTTTATGGATTATATGAAACTTTAAGATACCTTAGATAAGATATAAGATTTAGGTGAAACCCTACGGTACCATAGATAAGACATTTGGGGGCTTCTCGTGAAACTCAAAGGTACCTTAGATCAGGAAATTATAGTTTAAAAAACCCTAGGTTATGTAGATAATTGAATTAGAATTTCTAAAGTAAAGCCTTAAAAACATCAAAAATAAAGGTATGATAGAATCGAGAACATAAGCACATAGGGATTCTTTGAGTTTTCTTTATATAAGGCCTTAGATAAGATACACTCTTCATAAATCCATGTATAATAGTTAGGTGTGATAATGAGATTTATTTTAACCATAGAATTAATATTAAGTTTAGCCAAAAGGCTAAATATTCTTTTGATAATATCTAAACCTCAAGCATGACATGGATTATTAGGCAAGATAATTAGTGACAAAGTTTTTTCTCTTAGCCAAAAGTTGACTCTCTAGATGGTAGTTTATAAAATCTATATCACCATAGTTTGCCAAGTAGAAATGAAATTAAGTAGTTCAAGTCATTTTAACTAAGGTTTAAAAGATTACTTATGACATGATTAATGTGCCCAAAGGTCAAATCTATTGTTTACTTTTGAGCTAAAACAAAAGTACTAGCATCGTTAGGCTTAGAAATCCTAGTATAATGCCAGGTATGGCCAACAACAAATATTATTTGCATATCCAACTTCTAAGCATTGTGAGGTGTCATAGCTAGTTTATGGGAAACCCTGAAACACCTAGATAAAAAATAGATCCTCTTATACTCTCAATTTTTGTTTACAAAATCCCTAAATTCACTTATAATTACAAAATTGGATATAATTAAGACCAAGGTGCATAATTTGATGATCATCGTTAAGATAAATTTTGATGATCCAATGTTCTAATTTTGGACCCTCAAGCTATGGATGGGTTCTATTTCATGGGGAGTGTTGGATTAGTGATCAATGGTTAGGATGTAATTTTGTTAGCTCAAAGGAGAGCTATGTTGCATGATCATATACTCTAATTTCTTGCACCATAAGCTCATGCATTTTTGAGCTTAGTAATATGGCATACATCTTTTCACATATCTAATATTTACATTAATTATAGTCTATATTGTATAGTAGATATAGATCCATGTCACTAAATGTTATTTTTATAGTCTGACTTATAGATTTCTTATTGAGCTCAGTAACATTCTCTTATTATTTTGATATGCAACATTAGCAAGATAATATCTTGCTTAGTGCTAGAGATTGCACATGTCTTGTTGAGCATCAATCTATTCATTAGTACAATTTGTATCTTTTTAACTTTTTTGTAGTGATGTTTCTTCTTCTGAATTTCATAATCGAAGCTTGTGCACTTTGGGTTGTATTAGACATTACTTTAGGGCATTGGTATTTGTATCTTGTATTTTTTGTTATGATGGACTTTGTTTATGGATTTTTTTTACATAGGACTATGTTTATTTTTCAATGTACCTTATTTGTTACCATGTATATGTTAGCATATATTGATAAGTTACCTTAGTCTAAGGTGAACTAGTCCCTAAATTAGTTGGGTAATAAAATTGCTAAGGGGTATAGTTCATTGTTGCTGGCATTCTATAAACATGGTGATTAGATTGGGGATCACAATTTCAACTTTGAGACTCAAGCCTAATCATTAAAAAGGTTCAAGCCATGTGCATTGACTACAAAGTTGATGTTGTCACAAGACATGTATTTCAACGCAAGTGCTTTACACTAAATAATAAGCAAATTAGTTTTGGAGAAATTATATGTTAAATTTGATTAAAGTTAACTTAGGGGTTTTTTAATAAAAAGGAATTTATTCCATGGTGTTAGTTTTACATTTTCTTTGTTTGATTCATTTTGATGTTTAATTTGATCTAGTATGAGTTCATTGTTGTAGTGAAAGACTTCAAGTTTTTCTTCTTTTTGTTTGCCAGATTTGCTGAAATCATAACTTTTCAGTTTTCATACCTATCATATTTTTTAACTCAATAATAAGAGATTACATAAAAGAGCCATTTAGTTTCACATACAATGGTAATAGTACATAGGAAATGTGCTTGTGAGATATAATAATTAAGGTATATTGATGTACAATAACCCAAGTGATGTGTTAGACAATCTAGTTCTATGGGGATGAATAATAGTGAGAACATGATCATATAAACTTTATGTTCTCTAAAGAATACATATTTGAAGAAGAGCTGAGACACATAAACATGTTCAAAGTTACCTAGAATGAATAGAACATGAGTCCATGCAATGAGCCTAACTGTAGCAAAGAAGTTATTGTTTAAATATGAATTAGAAGGATTTTCATGAGATTTACTTGTCTCATGTGATTATTGGAACTGTCATTTTCGAATGATGATATACACTTTTTAAAAGTAATAATAAGCACTAGTAAAATGTTTCTAGTTTGATAACTAAAGATGATCATGGCTATTTGTTGTGCCTATAAAGCATATAACGAAAGAATGTTTTTCGTGTAGAAGAAACACTTTATGTGAAACTTGTTGAATCCCCTTGTAATGCTAATTGTAGTCAAGAATCATTCAACAAATTAAATAAATTAGGAGATTAAGTGTTAAGGAAAGGCAAATGGACAAAACCAACGATGAAGAAGTAATAGTGGACGATGAAGGTCAAAATGTGAAAGAATAGAATTTCTATATGATCATCCTAGTGATTTTATACAGCAATTTATAGAAAATTTATTTTACAAAAAAATACCAAGTGGAACTCAAAGCCGTATATCTGGCAATGTAAGTACAAATGAATCTCACAAGTCAAAATGCTAACATGATAAAATGGCTTACGATAAAAAATATAAATCCATAAATATCCAATGTTCATTAACATCATAATCCAAGTCTAACATAAAATAAACATAGACATTCAAATGACAAAGAATGCAAATAATAGCCTACTGTAGCCCAATGTTCATCAATAATTATAGCTAACATTCATGAACGAAACAGATAATGTAATCCATAACAAAGATAAAATGCAGGAAGAATGTCATCCAATAGGTATACTAACTCTAATGATCTCGTGTCTAGCTTTGTGATGCTTTTTGCACCTATAAAGTTATAAGAAGCAGTAAGCTTATGATAATAATAGAAATCCTTAAATTATTATAAAACTAACATTTAGTAAACAAAAGATATATATGTCAATCTATAAGAGAAATTTATAAATAACATTAAGTATAAAATTTCAATTCATGTATCTCTTTTTTTTCGTGGCATGCTAATGTATAAACTTATGATGTACTAATTAGGTGCATACTATACTACAATAAATCTAATGCTCTCCCCAACCTAACCAAGTCATGACAAGGTCTAGCACTCTTACCACAACATGTGACGTAATGCTCCAAAATAGCAATGCGAATCACATAAGACAACATTCCATGGCTCTAAGAGTCCATAATAACATGTACACCTCACCACATATCATGGCACATCATCATTCTGTTATTGTACTAAATATTCAACTATTCCCTGATGGCGTTAAATATAAAAATGGCATTAAACCAAAACTTTATTCTTTTAACATATGATTATCATTCCACCTACAAGATAAATAAACTATATAAAAAATTACCTTTGAGTGATGGAAGACGAAATATCAATCATAAACAACTTTTATGTGGCATCTAGGATATATGGCGACTAAATCTACTTCTTATCTTAATAAAACTTTTTTCACGAAGTAATGACATCATGACAAACCTTTTCCATAATAATATAAACAATATTATGTCTTCCTTAGGTTCCATTATAGTATGTAAAGATTTATCACACTAATTCAACTATTTAGAGATTCCAAGGTTTCTTTAACGCCCAACCCATAATGATGGATAGTCCATCCTTTAGTTAATTCATTGTAAGGTTTATCTTAAATATTACCAATTAGATAGTTACCTTAGGGTTTCCTCTAAGTCACAAAATAACAATTTAAGAATCAAAGTCCATCTTCCTTATTATTAGTCCTTTCCCTAAACTTCCCTAGGATTCTTAATAGAATATCCATTCATATGTAGCACATCATATGAAGTTTTATTTAAATCAATGCCTTTCTCATTTATCCTTAGGCATAGTTTCTAATTTGTTGCCACAAAAACCATGGATAGACTGAGATACCTTTCAATAATGATTATTATACCTCATCGACAAAGCTGCCCAGGGTGCCAGCCCCTAACCCAAGAGTGTAATTAGGGTAATTCATTGTCTTGCACAGTAAACCAAGTAAGGACAATGCTTTGGCCAATATTACAAGCATAATCAACTATTTTGTTAGCAAAACATATCTCTAAGGCTTAACTTGAGCCCTCAAACCTTCTTATTTATTTTTTATAAGATCTTTAACATCCAAAAGCCATTTCTATAACATCTAGATAGGCTCATCGAGTGTGATTATCCTTGGTCTACTCCTAGGACATTCTATTAAAAATTAATTCAAACAAAACCTAATCTTTAAATGAACTTATAATTAGTCTTATATTACATATTTTTATGGAAAGGCATAGCTAACATTTTTACATTTAGTTGTGTTGTGTGAGCCTTGCATATATAATGTAAAATGTCTTATGGCACTTAAGCCCTAATTTTAATTTGTAGCCCCAACCAAGGATGAATCAAGAGACAATATCAATGAATCTATCCTTAACCTCAAGCACTCCTAGAAAAATGACAATTATTGTTGTTTACTAAAAGTGTCCATAAAAAGCCTAGACTTTTCTAAGGCCAAAAATCAAGCTCTTGGAAGCATCACATATAAAAATGTTGGCTTAAGCATGTGCCTCAAATAACTTGCTCATGACATGTCTCAGGGTACCCAATGATCGCTAAGGCAAGCAAACACTTAGTGACAATAATCCCAAGGGTTTGGCAATGTTTCATATGCCATTCTATTGTCATGGCCCAAGATATGGTTTAATTTGCACAAACTAGCATTTAACACATTTCTTAGCAAGTTCTCACAATAGAGATATACATCCTCTTCATGTTGTGATACTCATGTTTAGATTATGTGTCTTGTCATGATAAATCAAGTTTTCGTGTATTATATATAAAATTTTGTTCTTTAAATTCTACATAAAGCATTTAGTTTAATTTCCTTATAGTATAAAGTCATGGTTTTGACTATTTAATAATTATAGTTATGATGAAATACTATGATAGATATCCACCAAACAAGGTAGCAAATATGCTAATAAATTGCACTAACATTCTCAATTTACATAAAAGAAAAAGAGTTCCTTGAAGATCACATTGTTAACTCGATATCATTTTTAAAATCATCATACCATGTATTAGTTAAAGATGTGTATGAATCATGAATTTGTCATTTAATTGTTGAAGTATTAAATGACATTCTACATATTGACAATAAGATTATCTTGCATAAATATTCATGTGGCCAACAAAGTGTATCAATTCAACATACTTTTATGCATAATTATATGTAGCCATGTCCTTGTTAAGAGAGAATAATCGTGAATAGCCAATATTCAATGGCTACTTTTTATTTTACATATATGTCAATGAAGCAGGTCTACTTTGTAAAGATGTGTTGTTCATATTCCATTCACATTCATGTGTATGATTTTCGCCAACAATATGCGTGGCATTTCAATAATAGTTCAGAAGGAAATAAATAAAAAAAGTCCATTACAAGCTCTCAAATTACTTGAAGCAATAGGTAGAACAATTTCATGCTCATTTAAAATTTTATTTTAAGGAAAATCACACCTAGTAATCTTTCTCAAGGACTTCTCCTTGTATAAGTTCTTTCTACTTGTTGCTTACAAATATCACTCCTTCCTCTCTTAGTCTCTCTTGATTGGCCTCCATATGTATTCATAAGGCTTTTGGTTTTTTTCTAATATCTATCAGAACAACATCGTAAGCTTCAAATAACATATTCTAAGAATTCTTAAATTAAGAGAATTTCTTAACAACCGATGAAGGTTTTTATATTATGCACATTGCTTGCCAAAAAGAAATGGTAAACTACTCCCTGATTTTAGGTATTTCATGCACTTCTTGATGTTTTATATCCGTGGTTATATAAAAATATCCTCAATTCTTTCCAATTTAAAGCTTCAAGATTAAGAATTTAAAATAAAAATTTTCTCAACAATCAAAATTTAAACTCATTTTAATTTAAAATTGTAATTTTAAATGCCACATTGAGGAAATATACCAAGTCAACCTGAGGTATAGATAAGTAGAAAGAATGATGGGCGAGACTTCCTCCCCATCATGATTTAGATATCAACCTTGAAATTCATAGAAGTGCTCTAGGCATTTGTGGTGCATTTTAGTCTTAGCCTCCCAAATAGCTTTGTAATATATGTATATCTCCTTCATATTGCATCTTCATTTTAGAGTATGACTTAAGGTTGCATTATTGAGAATTTCAACTCACTCCCTCATATATTTTTATAAGTTCAAAGAGATTGGAGTCATTTCGATCTAGAAATGAGTTCATCAAGGTTAGTACATCTGTTACATGACATTTCTTCTTGCATTTTATTTAATTAATGGTTATTAAGCCACTATTTCTATGCCTATTTACTAGTTATTTTTCTTATGTATATTGCATTATGGATGACTATTGTTTTTAGAGCTTGGCATCTATATGTTTTGGTTCGTTTTAGATTGTACTTGACTTATAATGTCATTTGAGTAATTGAATTTTATGATTTTTATATCCATGATGATAGATTATGTTGTTTAGGAGTTAGATGACTATGTTGGAATTTTAGCATGTATTGCAACATCTGTAGATCCATAAATTGATATGTGAATTTAGTTGCACTTGGGAGTTAAAAAAATTTGCCAAACAAAGCTTGTGCGATGGATATGAGATTTTTTTATAAAACAAATTGAGCAAAATTTCTACTAATCTTTGGTTAAGGATGGGGTGAACAGAGAATAGAGAGTTAATGAATGGTGAAATAGGGGAGAAGTAGTATAATTGGCAGAACACATTAAAAGAGCATTATAAGAATTTTTTTGCATTTAAAAAAAGAATTTAGTGGTCTAAGTAACAAGTAGAATTAATTTTTTGAAATGCTCTAAAGGAAATGTATTAGAAACAAAAGGCAAATCTTAAATGATAGAGGGAAGGGGAATAAATGCCAAATATTAACTCATCAATCATAAATAGAAGATCTAAGCTTTCCATCAATAAGAGAAAATAAGAAAGGATGCTGGATTGAAGAAGTAGATCAAACAAGTATAGAGATTATTCAATATTTTTAAGACCTATTATCCTATTTTTATGAGAATTACAATTTGGGAGAAATTAAAAACTTTAGTTCACAATATACATTACAGTATTAATAAGGTTCAAACCAACTCAATTACCCAAGAAGATTTTATAGAAGATTTTAAGAGAGTAGTGAATGCTTTGGATGCTGAAGGTTCACTTAGTTTACATGGATTTACTTGTTAATTTTATTTGTACTATCGTGACATTACCACAAAAGTCTTGTTGGATGATACCTTGGACTGCATAAGTAAGAGGCCAATTTCAAGAACAATTGCAAGTGACTAGCTAATCATAGTACCAAAATAAAAATCTGCAACATCATCAAATTATTCTAGCCCTTTAAATTTATCAAACTCACGTTCAAGGTTTTCACAAAATGTTTAGCAAATAAACTCACTAACGTCCTTAAGGTATGAATTTCTTTATAATGAATAGAATTTATAAAAGGTAAAAATAAAACTAATAGCATTTTTGTCTAAATGGATTGTAACCTATAACAATCACAGAAATAGAAGATATATTCTCATTAATATCCAAGACATTTCAAACAAGTTCAACTGGCCATTTCATTTAAATTATCAGAATTGTATGGATTTCATGCAAAATTTATCCAGTTGGTCATCAACGACAACTAATTTAGTTGGTACTCTACCCTTTAGTAGGTACTTTGTGTAAATAAATTGTCTCCTTATGGGTTTTCTAAAGCATTTAAAGGTGTAAAGCAAGGAGACCCTCTTTCACCAACTTTTCTATATAATGGATGTAAAGTTTTTCAGTAGTGAATTTGGGAATCTAAACTCTATTAGATAAACAAAAACTTTTTTAGTGCTGAGGGGTTTCATGCCTACAACATATCTCTTATTCATAGATGACATTGAGATTTTTAAAATAGCAAGTACATTCTTACTAAAGAACCAAGTGGAATTCTCACATATGCTTCAATAAGGCTCTCGTTAATGCATCAATTACTACAAATGTACATTTTTTGCTACGCACAAAACTCTAAAATTAAAATGCAAAGTAAATAGGCTCTGTATAAATCATCAAAAGTCTATGGTATAAAGAACATCATGGGTGAAAACAAAGTTTCAATGTATAACCATAACATTGATAACATTAGCAAAAACTAAATGGTTGGAAAAATAATTGGATGTCAAAAGATTCCAAGTTGATACTAAATAATAGTGCACTAAACTCCATACCAACTCAATTCTTAATCATTTTAGATCTACCAAATTCAATAGTAAAATTGTATGAAAAAGCCATAGAAAAATTTCTCTAATAAAGTCCTAACAAACCCTTCAAATGTAGTTGAACTTCCTAAAAGACAATAACCAAACTTGTTGAGAGAAAGTGTCCAGGAATCAAGGTGTTTACATGTAAACTATGTTGGTTATTTTTTTAATTCCAACACATTGTGTGAAAATTTCATGAAAACCAAGTAGGACAAAACCTAGGCAATTGGAAAGCTATATCAAATGATCAGTAGTTCCCTTACATCACTTAAACTAGTTAAACTATATTCTTTCACAAAAGAATCAAAATTATTGGATGATATGAAATGGTTGGTAACCCCTTTGGAAACATCAACTTAACTAAGTCTTATAACAAGGTATATGGAGATAATCCAATCGATTTAAATTCTTCTAATTATTAGAATGGGCAAATTTCATCCAAAATTTCTATTCTTTTATAATACATATTTAATTAAATTCTACCTTTTCCTTTTACACTTATCATTTTTTGATTTCTATCAACTTCTAAATGACTTTTCTATAACCATGAATATGATCTCATCTACTTCTTCATGTCTTGCACAACTATCGATAGAATTAAGAATTACTTTAAGTAAAAGATAGGTGTGACCACAATTAACATCATGAAATAGTATAGTATAATTTAGTTAGTGTGGAGTATGAAAAACACTTTCGAACTTGGTTTGCTAGCATTGATTCACCCATCATCATTTGTTATTAGATGTGGAAAGTAAGGTTGATGGATTAGGTTGAAAGAAAAAAATTCACTTCTAACACAATGATTAATTTTTCTTTACTCACCTATGAGACATATGTCAAGCATTCCCTTTTAGTTTAATAATAAGGTAATATCATTTTTTGTAATTTGAATTTTCCTTCTAATGCATAACTACAATGTGTACGTTCATATTGGAAAGTGAGAAGGCAATTTGGAATTTGGAGTGTTCCTTTTGACAGATTTGAAGGAATTCTCATCATAATACTGTTGTTGTAAGGTGTGAATAGTGACATTAATTAAGAAATCATCAAATTTTTGTAGTCTCCATTATTGCACATTAAAAAACTTGATATGGCCATTTCATAATGTTGTTTACTAGAAGTTGAAAATAATTGACATTCAATGAAGACCTTGTAGCAATGCAAAAAGTCATCTATGCACATCATATCATGCATAGCTACAAGGTTTATGCTCACTACATGGTCTATATTAGTAGACTTAGAGTTTTGTGGCAAAGTAGAACAACCATTTACATTTGCTGCTAAACCTGTCAATAGTGAATGCATAAAAAAATGAATTACTTAGTTTTTTTTCTAAAAGACAAACATAATGTCTGACTAGATTTAAAAGTTGTCATTATATATAAAAATTAGGTAATGAGGCATAAAATATCTTATGAAAATTGGAATAAATTGGAATGTCACCTATTAGAGTACCTCTTTGGTATAGGATTAAAAAAATCAATTTGTGTATTCCATAATTTCATTCATCATACAATATTATGGAATCATTTTTTCCTTCTTGCAATGAACTCCTAGAGTGAGAGCAAAAATTTTAGTCATAATAGAATCATGCATAAATGTTGCAAAAAAAACCTATATAATTAACACAAGCTTAGAACTATGAAAAAGTGTCATAATTCATATTGCAATGATTTACACATCATAATCATATTCAATATATTTATCCTAAAGATCATAAGTCAATGTTACAGACCACATACCAACATGGCACAACAAAACTATCGTAGTTATACAAAGTGCATCAAATTTCTAAGGTATTGCAAGCTTTTGCTAAAGTTCATTATATATAGATGATCCACTTTTAAGATGTGCAAAAACCTTAAAAAACATGTACATATATATGAGTCTTAAGGGATTATACTTGTATGATCATCTTGATTAGACATGATAATGTTTTGAAAATCTGGCAATTTTGTAATAACATGTGATGTGTGTTCATCATGCATTACGATATCCAATATCATACTTCTATGATATTCTTTAATTAGAAAAATACATGTTTAGCATACAAGTTCATTAGGTGATGTATATTATTCACTTATCACCAATTTATGAATTTTTAATCATAAATGAATCAACAGAACAACACATTACTAATAACTTATTAAACACTTTCTAAACAAACTTTTCAGCCCTTATAACATCTAAAATAGGGTTTAAGTTATTAAAATATATAAATAATAGGACTTTCAATTGATAATAAGCTAATATTTTCATTTACTTATCATCAAAAGTAAGAATAAAATCATTTGTTATTGCAACCTTATGAATTTGCTAAGATTTGTTCTCTTACTAAATATTTGAGATCCTAATACATTTTAACCTTTTATAATCTTCGAATTTCATCATGATTCATAATATCTTCACTCACTACTTAAATCTTTTCCATACTACTTTTATAATGCATAACATTTGTGAATAGTCAATTATGAATAATGCCATAACAAAGCTATTTAGCTACCTTTATAAGAACTCATTTGAGCTTACTATCAGACTTCTCCAAGCATGCCACTTTTCCCCATCGGCATCTTCTTATTGCACTAACATTTTAGCAAATATTTTTTCTAGAAACAAAAGAAACTAATTCCAAATATCACCCACTATACCACAAACGTAATTATACATGTTGGAAAATGAACATAATGATATAAGTCAGATACTTCTACAACCAAAATCTATGATATAAAAATATAACTTTGAAACTCTCAAATCATATTATAATCCAAGCCAACCATAACTTAACATTAAAAGGCAAATGATAAAGTCCACCAATAAGAATTTGCTATATTATAACATCAACTAAAAAGTTCAACTTAAAGTCATGAATACAAATAATAACACAACAACTACTAATCATAATGGAAACCAATTAATGTAAAAACTCTAATGATTCCTACACAAGATCTAATATGACTACTGACTCTCCAAAACCTTCAAAAATGGAGTAGGAGTGAGCCAACGAGCACAATAAGGAAACCTTGTGTCTTACTTTAAAACTTACATGCAATAAAAAGGATAAATATATATATGTATATATACCAATCTAAAGTAGCAATATCTAATTAACATTTGATTAAAGTCTTATTTGGTGTATATTTGCTTTTATGCCAAATTGATACGAGACTTTATACAGCTAATAATTTTATCAATATTCAAATGGGTGACAAGCAATAGGTGATGAGCTAATAATTTTATCAATATTCAAATGGGTGACAAGCAATAAGTGATATGTAAATTGATTTATGTCCTTATTGGGGTTATATTGCCTGTTTATCAATTAATAGATTGACATTAAAAGTAATGTTATGGCCCCAAAATAATTTAGATTCTTAATTTAAAATTTGGGCCACTCTAAAAAATTACTTGTTCAAGTGGGCATTCCTACCTTAACCTTTCTTATGCTAAGGTATTTGGCAAACCAAACAATCTAACCACATTAACTAAATATTTAATATAATTAATGATGAATAAGAAATAATCTTTGAGGAAGAGAAAAAAGGGAAAATGGTTGCTTATTCAAGCTAACATTGTTTGAAGTTCACGTATGGGTTCCTTAGCATGGAAATCATAAGTAGGATTTTTAATAAACATGGGTTGCTAAGTGAAGTTGAAGTTTAATTGCCAAACAAAAAACATGTCTTGATTACATTTGAGAAGGAGGAATTTCTAGTTTTTTGACTTCACAAATTCTACAATATGGAAGCTATAAAATGAGAATCTTATGTCGCATCAAAATATTCATCTTAATATTGAGTTGAACCAACTCTGGAAGGAGTCTCATTTGAACACTTACCCATTCAATAACTCAACATGGTGGCTCTATATTCCATAGCGGTAATAATGGGAAACCTAACAAAAGGTAGACTATACAACTCTAAATCAAAGCCATCCAAAGGTAGCTATAGTCAACGTTGAACTAGATTCAGTAAAACAATTATTAAAAATTGATCAAAATTATGCAAAAATGAAGTAGTTCACAAGGATTCTAGTAACGAATATAATATGATAATCAAACTAACTACTACTCAATATATTACAAGTAGGGTAACTTTTATGGCCATTATAAAAACAACAAATGGAATTCAAATGCAAAAGGGCCCATTGTATTAAAGTAAACTTAAATTAAATAGAATGAGTGGGTGAATAATAAAGAGGAACCAAAGTAGGATCTAATGCATCCACTTAAAAAACTTGTAAGCTCTCAATATTATAATGTTAAGGAGGATAATTCTTAGTACCCAAGTCCTAATCAACCTGACAACTCTAGTAGTTGTGATGACCCAAATGAAGCAACAAACAAATCCATGAACATAGATAAGGGTATACTTAGTTTGATAAACAAAATTAGAGAAAAATGATCCTAAATTAGTTCATAAAAGATTATTGCTTTTTAGAAGGGGTTTTGTTAAGAAAAATATGGAGGCAATGCTATCAAAAAATATTTGATCTTCAAAAATAAATCCTAAAAGTAATAAATAATGCCTTACACAAAAGTGAAATAAATTCTTAACAAATATAACTTGATCAAGATGATTATTCCGTAGTGTCAACTAGGAGATTTAGAAGAAGCTCAAAGATTGTTTTTGAATATAAAACAAGTTTATAGGTGACACAGAATTTAAAAATCCTTAAGACTAAAAGATCAAATAAACATAAACGTCTTATACAATTGTTTGGAACATAAAAGTGGTCATGAACATAAGCATAATCCCTCACCTAAAGCATCTAATAGTTTTCAAAAATATCATGCTAGTGTCCTTTTAAAACTAATATCATAGGAATGGAAGTTACTTTACCTGGCTATGTCATTTGAATTGGAAATAGGAAATACTTCCAACAAGATCTAGGATCTTTGGAAAGGAAGTAGACAATTCTATAAATTATGTGATGATGAACCATTCATTCAATTACTCAATGATAAATCCAGAGGCCAACAGCTTATGTGGTATACAGTAGTATAGCTAAGTGCATATGGGTAAAGAGGACTTTGTTGAATAATTAAACCTTAATTTGAATAGATCACAAATTCCAATTGATGGTTTTACGAGACTTGAATTCTATTGCTTCCAAGAATGAATATAAAGGTTCTTTCATTCCACCATTTATTGCAATGAAGGAGTTTAAGGATTACATAAGCCATTATACTTTGAAGGACCTCCCTTTCTTAGGATCAATATTTACCCAGATTGAAAATAGAAGAGGAAGATGGGTCTTAAAAAGGCTTGACAAAAGTATAGTTAATAAGTATTTGATGGAAACATATCTTGTACAAAATGTAAAAACTCAATGTAAAATAGAGCCAATTCACCCACTAGTACTACTATAACATCCAAAAGGTCATGAGTCAGGAGCTAAAGGACTCATGTACCAAAATAGTGATCAATGAATTCAACATTTTATATAGTAAGTTATTTTAATTTTTTAGTTTCAACAAACCTTTCCAGCATAGTGGCCATAGCATTAAAATTGACAAGGCCAATGGAATGCCCAAAATAATAAAGAAAAATAACATTAACATAGTAGAAACCATACATTACATAGAGCTTCTACTTAAAGGCATACTAGTCTTATTTAGGCTCATAACTATACTAGGACTTACTCCTTCACTTCTCACACGTTCTATTATAATTGTCATTATAGATGTTCACTATAACTCACACTTATTTCTTATTTAAATTTACTTTTCATCAATTAGTCAAGTTATTTGTATCTACTTATTTGTTTAAGCGCTTTAAGATGAGTAGCCACTCTTTTAGATATCTCTATCTTGGGATTCAATATAAGAAAATCTTTAAGATAGTCTTACAATTTCATCAGTATAAAATTTGGTTGAAAATTATTTTAGAAATGATTAAAATAGAGTTTTTAACTTTTCTTTTCCACCCAATATGTCACCATTGTTATTGCCCAAGCTGACTTCAGTGACCTTCTCCACTTTTAGCTAATTGATCCTAAAAACCCATATTGACCCATCATCCCACACATCCTATTAACATGCATAGACCTAATCTAAAGAAATGCCTAACCCATCAACAAACACTAATTCATCACATGCCTTTGTGCCCATGCCATGTCAATTACACTGACAGAGACCTCTTTGATCATTGAACTACTGCATGAAACACATAAGTTTATTTAAGGAATATTTATATGAATTAATTTTATAGTTTTTGAAGACAAATTGTTGGGTAGAATTCAAAGGTTTTCATTTTTAATATTTGATAATTTCTGAAAATTTGAAATGTCTTTTATAATTACAAAATGTATCACTTTATATTTGTAAATGTTTTTTCATATTCCTATATTCTCAAATTATTGATATATTGATGAGTTCTCTATAAAAAAGGAAGCTCACTATATTATATGCAACATAATTTTTTAATGAAATGAGAAAATATTTTCACCAATCTTGTTTGATAAGAGGATGTCCTATGCAAATAATATGATGGTGTGCTTGCAAGGGTGTCCTAAGAAGTAGTGTTAGGGTGTCAAAGAAGGAGATCTTTATCTATTACCCAATATTCACAATAGCATCAAAATCACCAAGAAGGATCTTAACCACTGTATTTCAATTTTCAAGAAATTTATTCATTATATAGAACTTTCTAGTTTGTTCAAATGATGATGTTAGTTCTTATTTGACATTCTAAGAATTTTATTTTTGTGTGTATCATTCTACTTCACCACTAACATGAGTACATTGGATTCCACTTCTTTAAAGCACTCCTCTTTTAGGTTGGGATCTATTATGTTAAGAATTAGTGCAAGTTCTGGCTTCTAGAATAAGTTCTTACTTGCTCTAATTCTAAACAAAAAATCACCTTTGGTATGCTCTTGATCGATATATTACTTGAACCAAAGAAATTTTCAATTATCTATTAGCTGAAATAAGTTTTAACATATCAAACTACATTAACTTTGTATTAGAGCATAATTAGCTTTAGGAAATAATATTAATTTAAATTTATATTTAAATAATGATCTTTAAATTATATGTAATTATTGTTAATTTCCTTATGTTAATATATATCAATAAAAAAATAATATTTTGAAGATTGAAGCTGCATTTATTTATTTATTTATATGGTTTTTCTTATTACATTGTAGGATTTATTTGATTTTTTTTATTTATTATTCCAAATTATAAATTTGTCTCCAACCGATTAGGCTATGACCACCAGATCAAAAAAATAATAAATAATGACTAATTGTCATATAGCATTAGACTTATGGTCCCAGCAAGACAACATGCGATTCTTGAACAAGCTCATTTGATGCAAGAGCTGAAATCAACCTGACAAACAAGAATGGATGGATTGGAAGATTGTGGAAATAGTAGATTAAGAGAAAACCATAAATCAAGCAACTCATTAAATTTACTCAAAAGTTGAGGAAATTACCTATAAAAATATAGTCAACCAGTTGGAATGTTGACCTAAGCATTGAGCAACTCCACATATCTTTGATAAAAGACATGGGCAAAATAATGACCATCACGTTAGCATGGTTAAAATAAAAGCCCCTACATTTGATGGTAATTTAGACCCTAAATCATATCAATATTAAGAAATAAAAATGGGAAATTATTTTGATTAGTATGATCTTGGTGAGGGTTGAAAGTATAAATTTACAAAAATATAGCTCACCTCATATGTTACATTATTTTTTCACATATTTAAATAGTGATATTTGACAAAGATTAAACAACACACCAGTTATGAGAAGAACTTAAGATTCTCCTATTATCTAAATATTTACCCACCTCTTATTTAGGTGAACATTTTGGATAATTGGTATCATCTATCCTAAGGTTCAAAGGCTATTATTAAAGAAAACATTATTAAATTTAAGAAATGTATGCTCAAATGTGGTGCCTAATTACTAAATTGAGTAATATTGTGTCAATTTTAAGCTGTGCTCAGGGAGTCCACTAATGTTGAATTATTTTTTTAATAGTAATACTATTTTAGCGAACACATTTAAAGTGTCCTATGATTAGAAAAATTTAAAGTATCGATTACCTATGCATTGAGATTACTTTGATCACTTCTTGTTCTCAAACTCTAACCATTACTTTTACTATTCTTTCTACTTCTACACCATATGAAACCCTTATCCCACCACCCATAATTTTAATACATCAAATCTGACCCTCAAACAAAACCATCTATTAGTTTTGAAGATGAGTGTTATCATTTTCACAAAAGAGGGGTATCATAGACTAATGCCTAAATAACCCCAGCACATAAACAAAAATAAAAAAGTAAAAAAATATATAGAATTTGTGGAAGAAGAGTTTATATAGCAAAATGAGGAGCTTAAAGAAGAATTATAAGAATTAGATTAAAGTCCTCTATGTTATACCTCTTATAGCAATTGCAATATGCACTATGACTACACCAAGACTATTTGAAGATTGGTGATATCATCTTTATCTCCTTCATTGCAATTAAGGACCAACCTCATAAATATTGCTGTAAACATGAGCTATATCAATGCTATAATTCATAATGTAGTCAAAAGGATAGGTTTAAAAGTGACAAATCACACCTTCTAATACATCATATCTTGGGTCAAGAAAACTTTAATTTTTATAGAACTAAGGTACTGTGTTCCTTTAATGTTTGGTCAATATTCTAATGAACTGTGATGTTGTTATACCCGGTAAAATATTATATGTTTAATCTTCAATAATTCAATTGTGGCTTGGATGATTTCAGATCGACAGTAGGATGAGCCAGGAGCTCAATTGGAGGCTATTGGAATTTCTGAAATTTTCTGGGGATTTTTCGGAGCACCGAGATTTTTTTTAAAAACCGGAATTTGTTTTTTAACCGCGCGTGAACCGGACCGGAGCGGTTCAGTGAAGGCGGGGTGGTTCGCTAAGGTGCGTTTGCGCGTGCGTTTGGATAAGCCGCGGATAAGCAGATCGGACGGGCGAGATCAGCGGTGGAGATTAACCGGCTGATCGGGTGTTAAGCGGCGTTTTTGGAAGGTCAACCGGCGCTTAATGGGTCTTAACGGGTTATTACCGGTTTAAGCCGGGTATTTAACCTAAACTGTTCGGCTGTTAGGGTTTCTAACGGCGGCGAGAGGCGAGGTGTTCTCGGCGAACGGCGGTACTTTTCGGCAGCCTTCCAAGGGGCTTTTGGTAACCGAAGGTTTGCGGGATAGAGGCGAGCATTTTGGTACCGGTTTCGTTTTGCGAGGAGCTGCGGTTGATCGCGTGCGAGCTTCACCGTCGCCAGCGAGCAAGGTAGGAAAGTCAGATTTAAATTAGTTATTTAGTAGAAATTAAAAGCATGGAATATTTTGCTTAATGAACACAAGCTTGTGGATGAAAAATCGGACTTAGTTGAATGCTAATCTGCGTCTTTTACAAATTTTGGATTTTCTGGAAAATTGCCCATTTCGCCGAAAAATTTAGTTAATGCTTAGGAACATGTTAGGGATTTATATTATCAGTGTTGCCATTGAATTAGTTAATTAATTTTTGGATTAATCTTAAATCTCACAATACGGCAATGGCGTACGGGCAAACTCCTTCGGTGGAAATTTTGAATGAACCTTAGAAATTAGTGGCATTATTGAAACATTAGGATAGTACGAGCATTGGATTTTGTTTCTCCTTGTTCGCGTTCGCCGGAAATCGACGGAAGGATTGGATTGGTCGGCGATTGCGTCGGTTAGGGTTCGCTGGCGTCGGACCGAGGAAGGAGAAGGGTTTAGATTAATTACGAATTTATTTAAGTAATTAATGGTAATTATATAATATTTATTAGTAATTATATTTGTTTAAGCATCGACCGATTAAGGGATTATTAAGGAATTTGGTTCGGCGGTGTCGCGGTTCAGCGCGAGGTTTCCAAACCGGCAGCGAAAACCGGTTCAGCGGGATTCGGCGCGGACGAACGGCGCAGAGGAAAATTTAATTCGGAAATTAATCCGAATTTTCGGAAAAAGGATATATGTGGAATTTAAATTTTATTCGGAAATTTATTTCGAATTTCGGAAAATGGATAAAGGGCGGAAATTGATTTTTTTGAATTTAAAAATTTCCTGAAGTGAGAAAAAGGTGATTTTTAGAAATCACGTAGCCAAGTTGAAATTGACTGTTGGAAATTACCCATAAATTCAGTGCAGCTGGATTAGTTGGAAGGAAGTGTGACACTTGGGTGCTACCAGAATAGTCAGAATTTTGGTACAGTTTGTGTTGCTTGGATGGCAATGACATGGATTGAGTCAATTTACTCAGTGTTGGCATATTTCATGGATTTGCATATTTCTAGGATTGGCATATTGGACCGGACTACTATAGGCCCTATATGATGTTTTAGGGTAGTTGTGGTAGGTAACTGTGTAGTACAGACTTAGCTTCCACAGTATACATGTGGACTAGTATGCGCCTTGTTGTATCTGGACACATGTTGCCGAATCTTGGAGATTGAGCTTGGCAATAACTGTAGGGGCGTGGCTTCTATGGAAATTGTTGGGAGAGGACTTCTTGGGACGGTGGCTGAGTCGATCTCTTCTGGTCCATGAGTGTAGGCCTGCGCGCCTGAGAGTGTCAGTGGCAAGGGTGACTCGCCGTGGCTAGCCAAGTGTGTAGGCCTGCGTGCCTGAGGGTGGCAGGGGTGTCTCACGTTGGCTAGAGATCTATGTGACTGGTTCTGTCTATAGTCTCCAGAAGCTTGATTGACGAGAGACGCTGCGGTGTCGGGTGCTAGGCATTGTGATGCGTGCGCAGAGATGGGCGTGTCCCGCTGGCATGCTTTGCCTAGGCGCCATGCGTGCGCAGAGATGGGCGTGTCCCGCTGGCATGCTGCCTGGGAGCACAGAGGAGAGCTACTCTGGTGTGACTGGGGGTGACTGTGGTTGGTCAGAGTCTGGGACTAGGAGTGCCTTTCCACCCTACATTGTTATGCTGTATTTCTATACTCTTGCTATTATCCTTCTCTTGCATGAGAGTTTTTTTTACTAGCTATCTTTCCTACTGGGCGTAGCTCATTCTTTTATTATCCATATTTTTCCAGTGGCTCGGCAGACTTGACGCCACCCAGCTTTAGGTGGGATCGTGATCAGTAGGCTAGTGGAGGAGATCTGATCTATGATTTTCTGAGATATTCTGGTTAGTTGATTGTTGCTGTTGGATGTATTCAGTGTGACTGTTATTCTTATGTCTTGTATTATGTGAGGGTGGTTCTGCCTCATGTACTCGTATGGATGATGTGGTATTGATGGACTGTGATTTTTCATATGAGTTACATTTTTATACACTATCTTATTTTCTATCTTGACGGTATGGTGTGTGGAGCGCCATTTCATATCGATGGATGTTATATATTTTTTTTGTTGATGGTGAGGTCATTACTTGATTATGGAACTTAACCTTGGGGGTTCAGACTTCTATTAGATCGGTTCTCCTACCGGTATGGGTTAGGAGTATTGGGTCTAGTAGGAGTAACATTGCGCGAGTTCATCAGTTAATTAAGGAGTCATGAACCTGATTTGACGATGTGCCCGGGAGATGGGATCCACATAGTTAAGGAAAGTAGGTGTGTAATGATGTGTTATATCCTATGTTTTTCGTAGGCTACTCAGGTTGGTATGGGACGATCTGAGCTGTCTATATGTAAAAAAAAAAAAAAAAAAAAAAAAAAACTGGGGTGTAATAGATGTGATGTTATGTTATTCTAATATAAGTAGTTATCCTTTTCTTAGGAAAACCTTAGTTATAAGATGAAGATGATACCTTATGTAGAAGAGCTAGTATGTATATTTTTTTATTTGAAAGAATAAAGATCATCTATACCCTTCAGATCCTTTAGAAAACATTTCTAACCCAAATATCCAAAATGAGAAAGATAAAAGAGAAGAAAAAGTACTTGTTATCATTTCGTTTCAATTCACTAGCGAAGACCAAGAGTGATATAGCTATTGGTGACGTTTTCTAATTTACAATTGTTGTGAAAGCCGTTATAGTATATCCACAGCACCATATATATTCTGAGCCCTACTAAAAGAAATTATCGACATATTTCTCAATGAATTACTAAGAACACGCCCATATTGGAGAGATATTCAAGTAAATCCACCATATTTATGCATCACCAAGTAAATCCACAAGTTCTGGTAAAAGTTGAATTCTTATCAACTTATCATCCCAAGACTAATGAACAAAAAGAAACAAACAAACTTTAGTCCATCTTTTTCATTGCCTAGTAAGAGGATATGTTTCAACTTGGGATTATTTATTATCAGATATTTAATTTACTAATCGAACAATAAGTTTTACACCTTTGGAAATGTGTATTAAAAATCATCCTTAGTCCATTGATTTGATTTTCTTATCTATAATGTTTAGTCTATGTGTCATTTGCTCATCATATTCCATAAATACATAAATAAGTTCTTAAAATAATTAATAAAAATACTAAAATAAATAAATGACTAGAATATTCTAAAAAATAACCCAGAGAATTTTTTGAGGGTGGTTATGTTGTGATCCGTGCTAGGTCTGTCAGGTTTACATTGAGAACCCACTAGAGATTGCACGCCCACGAATTGGGTCATTTAGAGTTATGATAAAACTAGATCAACATATTTTTGTTTTATTAAATTAAATTATGGAATAAGTGATAGCTTTAATTTTTAAGATCTTTAACAACAAATGGAACCATGCTAGACACCTAACGAGCCTTTTAAGAATTCACAACCATTATGAAATAAACCTATCCATCCAAAACATTTAGACTCATTTACTGAGTTGAGAGATCAAGTGAAGAAAATTTTAGATCATCAAATATTTTTCACATAAGATCAACCATAATGGAGATTTTCGATATGTTAGCAAGGCCACCATATCTTTGATGGCACTTGTATTACTGTGGTGCAACTTCACTACCTAAACTTAAAGTTGTTAGAGTAGTCTTAGAGATTTTTTTTCTTCCTTCATGAAATTGATGTCATTCACAACTTTGAAAGATAATGCAGTAGTTTCTAGTACATTAGGTAGAAGTTTCTCACAAAAGTGTATTAGTTCTATTAAAACTCAAAATGATGTAAAGATTGAATCCTTTACCTGTCATTAGTTTCTATTATTATTAGCATTATATGTGTCAATTATAGTTGACTATTATTTATCAAACATTGTAGCTTAATTTGCATTAGTTTGTAAAGTTATTTGTATCTACACATTTAAAATCACATGAAATTAAATTACTAGTTTTGTTATATTTTTATCTCTAAATTTATTATAGAATATCCTTACAATAGTACTATAACTTTATCAAAGCAAAATTTGGTTAAAGGTAACCTCAAGAATAATTAAAATAGTGTCTTTAATCATTTTCACCATTGTCCTCTTTCATTTGTCACCATTACAGTCATCATCAGAAGGCATTGGTAGTAGTCATGCGAACTTGTGTGGCCCACTTTTCCTACATTAACATTTAAAGTTCATTAATGTGCACAACTCGTGTTAACCCATCGACCTATGTAACCCCATCAACAAGCATAGACTCATTCTACAAATGACTATAACCCATCTACATTAACCAACTAATCAAACCATTGCGATTTAGTGAGACCAATGACACACTGAACACATAGCCCTCAATTTCATGGGTCTTTAAATCATCGCTTGAAATCCATAGCCCTATTTGGTATAGCTTATATTTTTTAATTTTGTAGCTTTTCAATGAAAAGTTCTTACCCAATTTAATGTAATTATTTTAAAATTTGTGTTGACTTTTTAATTATAAAATGTCCCTTAAAATTCCAAAATGTTTCACATAGTATTGACAAATAATTTTTCATATTTCTAAGTTAGAAAATTACCATTTTGTCCTGAGGATTCTATAAATAACATGCTCACCATGTTATACATAAGATAATTAATTAATGAAGCAACAAAGTATTGTGACCAAACCTTTTTAATGTGAGCATACTATGCGTTAAAAATCAAACATTGTGATTCTAAAAGTGTCACGAGAAGGAGAGTAAGTGGCTCAAAAGGGGATATCTCAATGCATTATATAACATTCATAAATTTCTAAAATAATCCCTAAAGCTCTTAACCACTTTATTTCAACTTTCATGAAATTTACGTGTTACATCCAACCTTCTTGTTTGTGTAAGTGACCATGTGATTTCTTATTTGGCATTCAAAGAACTTTACTTGTTGTGTGTGCCTTATCACCTCACCATCACATGACTACTTTGGGTATTAGTTTTCAAAAAACTTTTTTCATTAGGTTGAAAACATTTATATTAAAAATAAGTGTAAGTCCTTAACTTGGAATAGCTCTTACATTCCAAGTGATTGAAAATTTCTTATGCTAAGCAAAAACACCTTAGGTTAGCTTTTGTACAGATAAATTGCTTGTACATAAGCACTTCTAAATTTTTTATGAGGTAAAAATAATTTTTAACTTATCAGCCTACATAAAAAATTTAGTAATATTTTTAAAATAGTTTTGTTGCTTAATAATAAAGAAAAGAGTTTGTAATAGTCAATTTTAGGAAATGGTCAATGGCTTGAACTAGATGGCTTAGAGAGGGAGGCAAGAATACTAAGTTATTTCATCCTTTAGTTTGGGAAAAATAGTATAAGCTTAACATTAGTGGTATTAAAGATCCAAATGGTAGATATTAACTACGTAAGCAAATCATTAAGGGGTACTTGTACAATTTTTTTAGGCACTACAATAGATGGGAATTGCTAAGCAACAAACCTAAGTTAATATTCAAAAATACTTCAATTTGACAATGATATTAAAGTGTTATCTAATGGCTTTAATGTCATGTTTTAAAAAAATAATCAAAAGTTATCATTTTTTATGTAATAGATGTTCCAAGGACTTCATAGAGGCAAATTCAATTCCTAAATTGATTGCATGTGCCAATATATTGCTAATTCTTAAGACAAAGATACTAGAATAATCTAGTAATTTAATGACTTTACCCTAGCTTGTGCAAGAAATTTTACTAAGAAAATACTATGTAAACTTTTGGAAAATAGTCTTCATATAAAGCTACTAGGAAGTACATCTCTTAAACAATCTAGTTTTTTTGGAAATGGGGGATTTAGATAATAATCTTTTAGTTAAAGAATAAATGAGTTCCCTCAAAAGGAATGTTAGGTGTAGGAATTACATTCTCATGCTAGTTATAAAAAGTGTACTTTATAGGTTTTCATGTATTTCCTATATGAGATACTAGATAAATTCCATTTTTCAACTCAATTTAATGGGTTTATCGTAGACATTATATGCAACCCATGACTATACATCATGGTCTATTGCATTATTAACAAAATGTTTTAGCCATCAAAGGGCATTAAATCCTCCTAATCCTTTATTATTTATGTCTTCCTAGAAACCTTTTAGCAAGGAAATAAAGGGTCTATTTACAAATTAGAAAGTAATGTATTATGCAATACCTTAAGGCTTCCCAGTAATTTTTCATTACTGTTGTGCTAATAATATTATAATTTTCAGTAAAGGAGATCTAAGATCAATGAGTTATCTAATAAAATTTGTAAAAAAAGTACAAAGACATCTTAAGTCATTAATTAAATCAATAAAAGAGTAAATCACACAATAGTAGAGCTATGAAGGTAACATCTATTAGAAAGATAGGAAAGGTCGTCATTTTTAAGCATGGGTCTCTTCCCATGACATAGCTATTATATCTCATATTGGCTAGCACGAAAAAAAAGGTATATTATTAAAAAATTATAGATAAACAAACCAAAAAGATGGTAGGATGGAACAAATGAATATTATCCAAGGCGGTTGATTAATCTTGGGGAGATGCAAACTAAATTCTATTTCAAGATTTTCGGCAATAAGTTATGGACTCACCAAAAAGAATGTGAATGGCTTTGTAAGAGGGAAGTTCATAATTTTCACAAGCATGACTGGGCCACTCTAAACAAAGTGTGTACCCTACAGATGAAAATGGTTTAAAATTGAAAGAACCAAATGATATTATGATTACCTTCTTTATAAAGCTAAACTAGAACCTACTAAACTATTAAATCTTTGAGCCAAGTTCATGAAAGACAAATAGACTATTGATAAAGTGTTGGTCACCAACTTACACACCTGGAAATGCATGGCTAAAATATAGGATATGATATAATAGCATACAAATACATTTCTAGATTTAAGGTTCTGCACTATGAATGTTACTAAAAAAGTGACATTCAACATACTAGTTGTGTTAAATGTCATCAGAAGAAACTCAATCATATTAAAATTAAGAAAAAATACATGGAATGCCAATTGCCTATTGTGATCTCTTTGTCAATTTGGGGAATCTAAAACAAGGTTAAGCCTTTCCTACAATAATTTCATAGACTCAATATTCAATTGGAATCCAAATGCCCTTACAATCCATGGGAGCACTCTTTAAATCATCTTCTACAATTTGATGTATCACAAAGTTGGTTTGATCTTTCTTTGTTCATGTGTTGGCAATCTATTACTTTAAGACACATATCATTCTGAATATTCTCAAGACTAGTGGCACAAAATCATTTAAAGCACACTAAGATGTGATGTGATCCAAACCATTCCATTTATTAGATGCCACAAAACTTGGAAAGCAAGGATTAAGAAAATAATTGAGGAAATAAGTGAATAAATGAAATAAAGTACAAATATAGTTATTAGTTGCTGCTACAACATAACAAAGTTCTTCCCTCTAATGTAAACAAAGAAAGTCGATAAGCTCATGGTGTCGATAGGTTTTCTCCCCTTTCCCTTCTAGGAAACTAAAAAGTTTAAGGTATGATTTACGTTTTAGGTGTCACTAACTACCAACATAGTGAAGCCAAACATCAATGGAAGTTGCCACAAGGAAATATGTATAATGAAAGGTAACATTCAAGCTCAAAATGGTAATTTGACTTATGCCTTTTTTTCTTGTAAACATACAATGGCCATTGAGGAAATAATGAACACTATGATGAACACATTAGCATGCTACTAAAGTAGAAATTATACTATAATAGAGATTGAACTTGTCAACAATATATTAATTAACATGACCCAAGGGAGCAAAAATCACATTTAAAACTCATTTATAATATTCAACAACTTTAGTTGGTTTTTGCGAAACTCTAAAAAATGGACATTCTTTTATAAAAAAGGAAACATAATAGAAAGAAAATTATAAAAAATAATAGGGCAATTGAAAAATGTCCAAACAAAAGAAGCATGTAATTTTTCCCTTCACTACAAGACACTTCTAAAAATGAAAAAAACACACCTACCTTACATTTTCTTGTCATATAAAGTACAAACTCTAATCACTCTAATGTAAAACTTACATGAAGCTTAAACTCTTAGACATTAATGTCATCATGAAATCAATGAAGAAAACAAAGTATCACATTATAACAAAGACATTTCATTTCCTTGCTTCTTATCTTTGATCGTATATCAAATTGGATAGATATGAATGAAAGCCATTTATGAAGAAAGGATTCTTACATGGTACTATTCACAAAAGTACCTTTTTAGACTTGCTTAATAATCTCTTCGATCTCATACGAAGTGAGGTGGGCTTTATTAAGATTTTAATTTCACCATAATTGTATCCTTTGGCCCAATCAAATGATTAGACACATTTATTAACATATAAGAGGTAGAATAATGTATTACATCTACTAGAGCTTTCATTGAGCATTTTAATATGATTACCTTTGGGTACTATCCACGAGGTTGCACACTCTGGCATAGTCAATTGCCATTTTGTTTTGCTACGTTGTGGAGATGATACTATTTACTTTTACACATACCATCGTTGGACAAAATAATAAGCTATTGAATTGAGAAATACATCATCAAAGTATAGATATGATGCAAACATTCTATTACATTGAGCACGCTCCAACTCATTAAATTAATGTTATTAATAATAACACATGCATGATGCACTATCTACTATGTCATTAAAGGAGAGTGTAGGATCAAAAGTTTACTTTCTAATGAAGAATTTTAATGTATAAGTAAATTGTACAGATAAAATGTATCAAAAACTTCATAAATTGGTGTTAGCTTTTACTTTTTACTAATATCAATATTAATATGTATTTTACGTGTACAATGTTCCACCATTGACCTGTTGCTCTCAGTAAACAGAGATGATGAAAGCAAGGTCTAGACCACTTATAAAATTATATGATCTACCATCAAACAAGAAAATGTTGATCATGTGGCCTAATGTGTCAAAGTTGTGTTATTCCTTAACAACCACATTTACTTTAAGCCATATATGAAGACACATCAATTGTTACCCATAGAACTAAGTATGCAATTGTTCCCTCCTAAGTCTAAATATACAAGTGGCACTTAACCATAATTCTGTCTCTTACCACAAGATCTAGCACCCTTCTCATAGGCAATAACATGTTTGAAATTTAACATAAAGTTCTACCACACATGTCAAAAGAAGTGATGCTAACAAAATCACACAAAATTATCATGCCACATCTAATGGCATGAGAACCTTCAAGTTATTAATTGTAGTATTTTCTTAACTATAAAACAATATTATAATTCCTTAAGTGAGGTGTAATGATAATCATAAATCAATTATTTCTATGGTAGAAGATTACAAATACATTTTTTAAGCTAAACCAATCACATTTTTCATTCATATTCTTGAAATAATCAAGGCTTTGCATTCAAACATGATTAACAATTCTAAATAGACATTTCTTAGTTAATGGAGACATCAAAACAAACACATCATATCCTAAAATAAAATTTTTAATTTACATGCATAAATAAAAAATCTTCAATTAAGCTAGCATGTAATTATATTATCCTATCTTACATTCTTGATTATGATTATATTGAAAAATATATGTTCCATTAACAATATTCCACAAAGTTATTAATAAAAGAGTGTTTAATGCAAGCACCCAAAATTTATCCAAGTCATAAATCATAAAGAGATCATGACTTATCAAGCTTATATTCACAAGACATAACATACATCTCTCAATTAAGAGAACATGATGGATAGTTGATTTGTATAGAAAAATCATACGACAAAAGAATATGAATTAATTCATACAACATCCTAATTAAAAAAGCATAACATGGCTCCATTAATTTCATTCATATCTTACCAAAATCATGACAAAAACTATTCACATGTAGCTTTCTTAAATTAATCACTTGCTTCATCTAAAAACTATCACGATTTAGGTGCAAAATCTTTACTATCAATATACCATGGGATTCTTTGTAGGACATATTAAAGGGTAAACTTTTTCTCTTTAAAGTCTTAAGATCATTCTTCATCTTCTTACTCATAGGTGGTTTCTCTACATCTCCTTAGCATCTACCAGTTGGCCTTCTTAAGTATTCTAATAACTTGGTATTCCTAAAATCTAACTACATTACATCTTAATACATAAATACGGTTGGTTGAGTATGCATAGGTCAAGGGATTTACTTAGCAAACTAACTAGGATTTTCTAGGTTAATTAAGTGAAGCTAGTTTTATATAAACAACAAAAAACTATTAATCTCTCTTAATAAGTGTCATGGCTAAGATTAAACCAGGCTAAACATATAATCAAAATCACTAAATCCTAGTGAAATAAAATTTATCAAAATCAATTCCATATTTTAGATATAAGGCACCATAAATATAATGGATGTGATTAAAAGCAACTCAAATATAAAAAACATTTATTCATTGTGTTTGTATTGTATCCGTACTATACCTATGTCATATAGTACAGTTATCGAAATCTTATTTTGCTGACAAACAGTACGCCACATCATAATAGAAAATGTAGTATTCATACATGTTTTATAGAAACACTACATACACATTTTTCATGTCATAACACAATAATTCTAATGTAGAATAATTCTAATAGTTGATTTTACTAAGACAATATCTCAAAGCAAAGTTTACAATCTTCAACTCACAAGATAGACAAATCTTTAAACTTTAGATGTTTTCGTTCAAATGTTTCATGCTTGTATGGTCCATTATCTTGGTTGGAATGGTTGGCCACCAAGAGTATTATTTTGAGATTAATTTTAAGTATTTCACTTTTATTTTTATTAAAATATTAACTTTGAATAAAGCTCTTCTTGCAAGAAAAAATAATTAAACTTTACTTAATTTAATAATCATAAAAAAATTTGGATTAGGAAACTTTTAACATGATATCTTAACCACCAAAAGAATTATTTTATTTTTGCTCATATCTTTAAAAACATTCATTCAACTTCCTCTTGCAAAAAAAATATTATAAAAATAAATACATATCTGTAATAAAATAATAATAAAAAAGCAATTATGATTCTTCTAAACATCATAACAATAAATTTTATGCAAAACCTAATTCATTGTAGTAATCAGGTTAGAACTTAATAAGCTAACTCTAAAGTGAACGAATCAGGGAAAACTCTGAAGTGCATGCATAGTGTCAGAAATAAATATTCTTAGTTCATATGCATGTTGTGGGACTAAACTAATTTTCTTTATTCACGTGACAAAGTTTTGAATTTTGGGAGTGATTTCTACAAACCAATTGCACATGTTTGAGATCAAATAGTCATCATCTTGTCAGCCTCTTTAAGTATGCTCATTCATCAATTGTTTGGTCACATAATTTCATTATCATAGGTTCAAAATTAATCCAAGTTTAACATCATGGTCCAACCATTTGATGACAATTAAGATGCAATTGTGTAGCTGAAATCTTATTTTCCAAATAATGCCACTATAAGTCTAACCATCCGCTAACATTGTTTTTGCAATCAAATAGTCAAATTTTTTAATCATATGGCTCCCATCATAAAGACTATTTAAGATATTTTTTATGAGATGTTATAAGTATTTTTTAGAAATCCCAACGTTTATAAATAAAAAAATTATGATGTCTTCCATTTCATTAAAATAGTGATGGCCCTTTTGATATATCTTGTAAATAGTTTTATTGGTGACAAAATGTATATAAATAAAAGGTTTTTTTAACATAATTGATCAATGATTTTTGAAGAATTTTTGATAAACTCAAAGGAAAAATTTGAAGTCAATTATGTTGTTAACAAATGATACTCATTGTCTCTTCTATTCACTACATCCTTCTATTAGTGAACTCCATTTTCTCCTTCCTTCTCAAATTAGTTAAGCTCTCATATTTTGATATTTTATTTAGTTAAATTAAAATTCAATGCCTTGAGCTTTTTTTCAAGCAAAAGAAATTTATTTGTATTAAATATAGATTTGTATCACTTCTTTCTTTTCTTCTTTTCATCAATCTAATTTCATTATAAGGTCATTATAACTTGTCATTTTATTTTCTATTGTAGTTAGTCTATCCATAGTTTTGCATAAGGTTTAAATTTATTATTTTTTTTCATGACTTCTTTTTCTTTTGGACTAGATGTTAGCCTAATTTTAACCATAGCCATCTTTTGTTTGTTTGGATTTTTTATTAAATAGTTTTTATTAAAAAATAATATTCAAAGAAAAATAAGATGTTTTAAAAGAAAAATAAAATTTATATAAAGTTTCTTTTGGAGACTTGATAAAGCTCATTAAAATTAACTTTAAAGACATCTTTTTTGAATATTTTTTATAAATCAAATTTTTATACTAAGTAATTTACTCCCTCTTACCAAACCTCCCTTCAATTTTGAGATTAATCATAAGAGCCATCAGACCAATTCGGAGAAATTTGGCCGACCAAGAATGGCCAATATCTTCAAAATCATGTGGAAATAACATCAATATTTTTAGCAAATTTCAATTGGAAACTTCTCTCAAAAACTCACTATGGATAAGTAAGATGAAAAAAAATACATCACATCAGGAAAAAATGCACCCTATCTAACAATTCGAAACATATGAAATGACAAAATATATGGTCTTGAATTATACTGAGATTTCGAACCAAGTGAAAAATAATTATTGTACTCTCATAGTGGATTGAACTTTAGCACTTGGTTGGCTTTGGAAGCAACAAGAAGTAATGGACTAATATTACCATCCAAACAAAAAAATCTATAACTAAAAGTACATATAAAAAATTCTACATTGCTAAAGAGAATATTCAACAAATTGTTGCCATTCCACTACCTTAAGAAGGCATAAAGAAAAACTAAAGAAGGCATTCATTAATTTTATTTGTAGTAAATCATTAATAAAAGCATAAGGAATATCAGTACCCTTAAACTCTTCAATTGTGCAGCTACAGAGACCTAGGAAACCTTGTTATCGAGATGTACTACAAAGAAAGCTGATAAATGCTATAGGGTAATGTGTACATCCCTTGGATGCCACTTAGCATGATTGAGCAAATACACTAAGAAATGGGAACAACAATATTCCATTGGTGTTATATTAACACAGAAAAAAAATAGTGTGATGAATTACCTTGCAAAAACCATAAGAAAAAACATTTTAATCACCCACATAGGATTTGTAACATATTCTCAAATAGTACAAGTCACTTACTAATCTTGATGAAATTTAGAAATCATACATTCAAAGATCTAGGTGGTATGACACATCAACCTTACTAATAAACTCCCTTATGATGTGTAAAATTTGAATAGTTTCAATATGTGGAAAGTTTTCATATATTATGATAGTAATCGTCGTATTATGCAAGGCATTTGATGTTCACATAGTTGGAATTTGATTCCATGACAAAACATTATATTACTACAACAACCAAATACATCGAATGTTCACAATTTTGCAACAATCACCTACTCCTTATAACACTCCTCTAAAGTTTGGGAAAGTATGCCAAACTATGATCCCCACTATAAAAATGGAAAGGTCCACTAATCATCTATTATTTCTATTTAAAAAGCTCATCAACATAAAACAATCATGCTTTTAGCAACATAAAATAGGCAAATGTTGCCATTAGTCTCACTGTTCACCTTTGGAAATAATTGCACCATGACTATCCTACCTTATATCAAATCATAGAAGTACCCTTCTTGATTTTTGCATTATTCATCCTTGGGCACCTTCAAACTACAACATTGCTCTTGAATCAAAATATCATCTAACAAGTATGCTTAACAAACTAAAATCAACTGAAGTGTCCTATCATAATTGTGCATCCCATATGATCATTCTAGTAAGAAATTTCAATTTTGTGGCGACACATTATCAAGTTACAACACACTTCAGACATTGTAATAGAAAAGAAGAATTCCAACATCTTGTTACTACAAAGTGATGGATTGCATCACTAGTATATGTAACATCTTACTTTAGAATAAGACCAAAGCGATGTGCATAGAGCAGATTTTTATAATTTTTGTTCCATTACACCTCGACACCTTATCTAATCAAACAAAGACATCACACACAACAAATTGAATTATTTAGGCTCAAATAAAGACTTCCCAGCCTTATTAAGCTTAAACATATTATGCCTAAATATGCCTTAATTATAATCTAGGCTCTAATTTCAAATCTTTTGGACTTGATTTTTAGCAAATTATTTTTTACAATCCCAAGTGGAACTAAATGCAACAATCCATTATTGATCTAAGAGTTGTAATCATACCTGTTAGAAAAATATAGTGACATGACTTAAATATTTATAACTATAATTTATAATATAAAAATCGTAAATATCAATGCTTAAATGACATCATAATCTAAATCCAACTAGAAATGTTCATGCACATGTAAATGCTAACAACCACAAATAATTGTCTACTGTAGTCAAATGTTCGTCAACATATGGAACTTGCTGTCATGATAGTAAGTAATAAAGCAAGTACCATAAATCACACATGAAAGATAAAATTCATCTAAGAAGTGTATTAACTATAAAAATCATAAGTATAGCTCCATAATTTCTCTTAACTTCCTAAAAATGAAGAAAACAAATGAGATTGAGCCAGAAAACTAAATAAAGAAAACAATAGTCATTATGTCACACATAGTACTAAAGACTTATATACATCAATCTTTAATAGTTATGTGTAATCACCTCTAGGTATCAAAGCTCAATAACAGTTTCTTTATTTACTATATTAAGTAATATGAGAGTTTGTGGTACAAACAAATGAGTGATTGTGTTCCACATCATTCTAGTGCTACCCTTACCAACTGAAGATAAAAGCAATGTTTTGTATTCCTATTGCGACACATCACAAGCCATTCAACAAGGTAATGCCAATCATGTGAGCCAGCTTTTCAAGACTTTGGGACTATTAAATATACCTACATGTTGCCCAATACATGTCCAAATACCACATCTTTTACCCATAAGATTAAATGTTAAACTATTCCCTCTTAAGTTTAAATATACAAATAGCACTACTTAAAGTCTCTTACAACATGATATGGAGCCAATATTATGAGGTTAAGAAAAAATGTGAAGTAGTTATCACCAAGTAAAGAGAGCAAAAATATCTAACTTACACATCCCTTATAGAAAGACCAAAGATTTAAAGTCAATTAAATATGTTTCCTTTCTAAATTAAGATCCTACTCATAACCTAATAACATGATACCAAAATTATCTCTCACTATCTATACATTATTAAGGTTTCTTTTAGCTAGAATCAAGTAAGGATTTCTTAATATCAATTCAATTACCTAGATAATCTAAGGTTTTTACATCCCTAAATAAACTATCTAAGATTGTCAATCGCTTAATTAAGGAAACCAAAGGTTTCTTGAAAACCTTAATAAATTTTTGAGGTTACTATTGATTACCTTGACACCTTATGGTTTCCTTTAACTTCTAAATCAATCTTTTAAGGTAACATTATCCATCTTTTTTATAGTTAGCCTTTGACTAGGTCTTATCTCGGATCATTCCTACACCTTAATTGCTTACTTAAGCTATCCATTTTTGTTTCTATTTGAAGTAACAATGTTGGCCTATACCTTTAGGGGTATTAACAAATTCATTGCAACAACAACAAAGTTTGGGTCACTTATTCCTAGAAACAAACCACAATAGTTACACCCTTACAAAAGGCCTTTCTTAAGCCACGCACATCCCTTATATTACAAAATTTGATGCCATCTAGTGTCTTAAGAGAATAAAAAAAGTAATTTATGTTCTTACCCACCAAACTTTAAGAAGCCAATTGTTTATCCAACATTACAAACAAAATTGAACACCAAGTCATAGCATTGTGTATCTCTAAAGCTAAAGCTAAGCCAACCTACCTTCTTCTAAGCATTTTAATCATAGTTTTACCATCATAAGGCATATTTTATAACATGTAATATGGCTCACCAAGTGGTATTGAATTTAGTACATTCATGAGACCGTGAATTAACAATTTCTTCAACATAAATAAAAACTTAAACTTAAAATAAATCTTGACATTCCTTGCATTTATTTATCTAAATTCTTAATTGACATATTTTTGTTATTTTCTTATGTTAACCAAGCCATAGAAACATAAGGTATCATTACTTAGGTTTTCTTAACCACCTCAAGTCCATTTAAATCCAACCAAGAATCAATAATAAGTAAAAATATTTGTTAATCAAAGTCTATCGTTAGTAAGAAAAGTGTCACCAGACATGGGATGGACTCTCCAACATCCAAAAAGACTTTGTTGCTCTTTACATTGTGCTTAAACAATTTAACTCTCACGGGTAATTGATCTGCTAAATATTTTTCCACCATGATCCTCCTTAAAGGCCCATTTTAAACTAGTAAAATTTTGTGGCATAACTCAACTTAAGTAGAATCTCTACGCCCAACTGAAAGTCATAACACTGCTACTTAATTCGACCCTTGTAAATCTTGTTTAACCATATAATCCTTAAATTTAGTAATGTACTCATTAATAATCTTTGAACCTTAGAATAAGAATTACCATTTTTTCAAAAGTTCACCTGAATAAGAGGTGGGTACACATTTAACTTTCTATCAAATCTTGACTTCTTTCCATTGTTGGGGCAAAGCTAGACCTTCGCCAAAAAAATCACTTTTCTAATGTATGAACAAATAATTTAACATGTGATGTCAGCCTACTTTTTGTAAATTAGTGCTTTCAATACTTGCTAAGATCAAACTAATAAAAATAGTGCTTTATTCCCATTTCTTAACCTTAATGTATTGCAAGCTCAAAACTACCATCAAATATAAGATCTTTTATTTTGACCATATTAACCTAGTGATCATCATCCTTATCGTGTCATCTATCAATGGTATGTGTAGTAACTTAATGCCTAAGAGTCACATGTGATAGACATACAATGAGTTCCACCTTATCAATTACCTCTAAATTATTCTAATCAGTCTATTCATGTTTCTAAGTTTGCACCTAGCTCTTGTTTCAAATGAGTTTCCCCTAGATTTGCATGTTGATTTACTTATACGATGAGTGGTTGTGTTGGTCAAGAATCAAAATTTTACATTTTTTCGATTCACAAACAAAATTTAAAATAAAATCTTAATTTGGTGTTATAAAGAAAAAGAAAGACAAATAAATCTAAAAATGTTATAACAAATGATAATATAAATAAAGAAATGTTGTAATATCATTCTTGAAAACAAGCTTTTTATTTTCTTGTTTATCTATATCTTTTAACAATTAAAAATAAATGCAAAAGTTCAAAAGATGATTGTTTATTGGTAATTAGAAATCATGTAAGTTCATAGAACTAACCATATTTTGATACCAAATTTATGTAGGAAGGTATGCTAAAACTTATTTTAGCTCATAGAAAATTAAGTACTTTGGTTCAAGCAATATATCCATACATGACCCTACCGAAAGTGTTTTATATTTAGAAAAAAATTGTAGGATTGTCAAGAAAGTGTGAACTTTTCCTAGAAGCCAAAGGTTTTCATTGATTTTTAAAATAACAGTTCTCAAACTAAAACAAATAGTTTTAACAACTAAAACTTGAACCACTCATGATGGTGGTGATGTGACAAGACACACATAAAAGTGATGTTATTAGAATGGCAAACAAGAAATCACACATTCACGTGAACAAATTGGAAATTTTGGTACAAAGATTTAATTTTTTGTCTTTTTAAAAAAAGTGGTTCAGAAATTCTCTACTAATTTGATGCACTTTTTGGATTTTGAATAATGGGTCAAGTACTCTCCTTCTAAGACTCCTACACACTTTTCTTGGGTGCCATCGTAGTCAAATAATTTGATTGATCACACATATAATGCTCACATCAAATAAGCTTGGTAGTAATATTTCATTACTTTATTCATAATCGTATTTTTGTGCAACATGAGGAGCATTCTTATTTATAGAGATTTCAAGGGTATAATAGTAAATCTCTAACATAGGAGTTCAAAATGACATTTCATATTTTCTAGAGAAAAAAATTATAAACAAAATACTTTTACTTCAACCAAAAGAATATCTCATAAAAAGTTGCAAAATTAATTACTATAAGAAATTCATATCTATGCCTATCTGTTGGAGGCGATCTTCTAGTCAGCTCAGAGGTGACAAGTGGCATCTTCGTACAATGTAAGAAGGGCATGATGTCTTGGGCTCAGTCTTTGGGTTAGCATGGGGCAAACTGAATCAATGCAGGTTGATAGATCGATGAATGATGTTGGGTCAACCATGTTCGTGGATCAGCTTAGCATGTGTTGATGTCTTTGCATCACTTAATGAATCAGTATGGGTTGGGTTGGTAAAAATGTTCTAATGATTGGTTTAAGTTGAGTATGTCATGTGGATCAACATTGGTGATGTTAATGACAGCTGTTAGTAGTAGACAGAAGGGAAAATACTACAAAAGTAAATTTTAAACCCTTTTAAGTTTTTTTCACTATATATTACACCAACAAAATTATGGAACTCCTGAAGAGATATCTAATACTAAATTTAAAGCTAAAAATATCTAAAACTCTATTAATTAATGATCAAAAGACTTAAAGTAAAGCATAGAGTCAAATTAATTGAGTATTTAATAAAAAGAAAACTAAAATATGTAATAAACAAGTGTTAGTTATAATTGACTCCTAAAATGATAATAATACCAAAGGAAAGTGCATCTCAGATGAAATATTTTGAGTTATAAACTAATGAGAAGTAGAGGAGTGAATCTTGGCATAGCTAAAAGTCTGATTAAGACTAATATAGTCTAAGTGAAAAATGTATAGAACTAGTTGTCATATAAAAGGTAAGCAATGTATTACATAATACTAAATCAGGTTTCTATTTGTGGAAATCAATACATAAGACTTTCTTTAATGTGATTTCTCAAGCTTGTAATTTATGTAAAGGATTTTGAAAATAAATGTATTTTTTTGCTTAAAGAAATCTTCAAATGTATACAAAAACAATTAACTAAAGTTGTTATATAATTATTATTGCATCAAACTCTTTAAAAGATCACAATTCACCCTACCTATTGTCAGCATCTCCCCACACCAACTTTAACATTATTAACAAAAGAATTTAACATGTGTAAAATATACCTACACATTTAGAGAAGATAGTTCATAGTCATTGGTAAGACATTTAAGTGATAAGTACAACTTCATTTATTTTAAGGTGTGATAATCATTCAAAAATCTCCTTTGTAGTATTTGTTAGGGATTTCATAAGATAATCAATATGTGTTAATGTGCAAATATGTGATAACAATTGACATTAGATCTACTAAGGACATCAATAGTTGAATCAATTTATGAAATGGATTTTACAAGACACTATAATAAATTATTTCAATTAGTCAAACATAACAAGTTTAAATTAAATTTGAAATTTGAAAATTGATCAATTCTAAAAGTGGACCATTGTCATTTCTTAGAAAGAAAAATGAATATTGTTAAGTAGTTATTATTTGCTAGAAAGTCAAACTTCAACCACAAATTCAAAGAGTACAAAAGTGTGTTTCATTAGGATCTCCATTGGATGCTATGGCATTAAAATCATTGCCTTAATACCAAAAGTTTGAAATTGATAGAGACAAAAATATGGCGAATCTCTTATATAAAACTTCTTAAAAATTAGAGCATCAAAAAGAAAAAAAAATTCAAATAGCAATAAGAAATATTTATCCAAATTGCAACAATGGCAAATAATAAAAATGGGGAGACTCAAAAATGTTTTGATGGATTATTTCCTAGCCAATGGACCTTCATCAACACTTAGTCCATTTTGATTTTTTTCCCAACATTTTCCTTTCATTCCTTTTCCATTGTTTGTAGAGAAACCATCAAAAATAGTGACTTTCTATAAAGCATAACAAACAATGACTTCTCCAAGTTTTTTGAAGAACAAACTCATGCCATCATGAATTTCAGTTAAATCTCAAAACTCAGCTTTCCTTGAGGATTTTCGAAGCTCAAACACAACTACTTTCTAATTTTTACTATTACACAAACTCAACAAGTTATAGCTCACAAAAACAAGAAAAAGAATGCTCTTACTTATCTTCTATGAGTAGAAGAACAAATTTACGTAATTTGAACAATTGCTGCCATATCACACTAGGCTTTTGCAACTTGTGCGTATTATTAAAAATATGCATATCCCAAATGATGTACTTGGCAATTGATTCATTCACTTTATAGGCGTGACATTAAAACTAGTACTTACGATCCAGAATTTTTACCATCATGCTCATAGCATGCCACAAAAAATGAATCATTTCCCTTTGTCATCTAGTTGCGAAATCTATTTAAGAACTTGTTCACCCTACGCCATGTAATCCACAAATATACAATAGCTTGCATATGATGCAAAAGAAACCTAAAAATGAGTCAAGCATGCCACCATGCCAATAGTATCATATGACTTAGAAATATCGAAAACTATAATCCAAAATATAGATGTAATAAATTACCAATGCTAAAATAACATCCTCCCCAGAGGTGGAGCAAAAAGTTTAATATGATTATCTTAAGAAAAAATAAGTACAAGAGTCATACAATAGATCTACAAACTATGATGCTTCAAACTTATGCACTTAAGTAACACTTAAATGCTTGGACCTATAAAAGCATAAAGGAGCATGATCTTTGGAGTTCAATAGAGAATTCTAAACTTATATTGTAAAACTAACATGCAATAGTAATGATTTACATATGTATGTATATATATATATATATATATTAATCTATAAGTAAAGGGAATAATCAATAAGTATAAAATCTCATTAATTTATTTCTAGCAAAAGAGTTAAGCTACCACTAGAAGTTATGATGCTAGAAAATAGATGCAAAGTTTTCTACAAACAATCCAATACCCCTTTGATACTCAATAAACTCAAAACAAAACCTTCAACTGTTATCTCTTCACATGAGCTCGCACAACACAATTGGTAATATAAATCACATGGGCGAAGCTTGTGTGGATTTGAGACTCCTCAATAACTACATCTAGTCCCTGACACATCCTAGTGCATAATCTATTCCCCAAGGGACTAAATGTTGAACTTTTCTCTAATGGGACAAAATGTACAAATCACACACTAGCAATCCTAGAGCATCTTGTGATTGAAATACCTCTACTTCAGTATACTCAACAAGTCATGCAAAATTCCCGACTCCTTCTTAAAGTATTAATATCTAACTTGGATATTTTTTATTTGAGGTTCATAACCTATGCTCCATTGCATGTTTAATGTCATTTTTATCAAATTTAATTTCATGGCCTATAGCATCATTCCAACCTTTATTTTTTCAATATTTAAGCACTATAATGGTTTATTAAAAACAAAGAGCAAGTACAAAAGGTCTTATTAAACCCTAAATAAGCTATCTAAAGCATAATGAATAACCTATGTATCATAAGGTTTTCATTAAAATCTAAATAAAAAATATGGGGGTACCATCAATTATTTTGGTACTATAAGGTTTCCTTTGAACTTTAAATAAACTTTTTTTAGTAACTAAGGCTCTTCAAACAATAAATCAACCATCTAAGGTGCCATTAAGTACATGGCTACCTCAGAGTTTCTCCTAAATAATAAATCAACCGTCTAATACACCATAATTGTGTTAAACATCATTCTTATAATAAGTACTTGTTGTAATGCTATTTCATATGCTTCTTATTATTTCTTCTTGTATGTAGGATATCCACTGAGTTTCTATACGGCCAATTCATTGAACAACAAATTTAGGCATAATATCAAAGTTATGACTTTATCAACTAAGTAGGGGCTCACATGAGTTTCACTAGTAACAATCAAATCATATTAGTAAACCATAGCCATTGCATCCTTTTTAAAGTGCTTCCTTAGGCCCCACACATTACCAAAATCACCATCCAAAGTTTCAACACATGGCCTAAGAACATAATTTTTGTCACAAAAAAACATACCCAATAAACCAAATAAAGCTAACGGTTTGGCTATCTTTATAAAGGGATTTACCAAGCCCTTCACTATCCGAAGGTCTTATCTTTGATAACCATATAATACTCACCAAGTCTTAATAACATTAGACTAATCATAGGACCTCCCATTTGGAACAACTTCAACATAAATCAATTTATGTGTTCAACCCAAAGCAAGTCTTATCTTCCACATGTTATGAAAACAATCTTAACTAGCAATATACCTTCTTTCATATACTAACTAAGCCTTACATATATAGAACATCATCTTATAGGATTACCAAAGAACCTCAAGTCCTTTTTAACTCCAACAAGGGATCAAATTTATGATAATGACCATATCTATTAATCCAATTCCATCATATCCTTAGGTTCTCTTAGCAATAACCCAACCCTTCATGTCAACAAAACTATAACCCTAACTGTCTTAGCCATCTTTAATGGATTAAAACTAATCCTTTGAAGATTTGCATCTGAAAACTTAAGGCTATGTCCGCCATAGATGCCATTTACCTTCATATGAGGACATAAAGAAATTTCTCATATCACTTAACAAGAACATGTTTAAAACTTTTGAAGAATATCTAAGTAAAAGAAAAACTTGGTTCTAAGAATCCTCATGATTTGGCTCTATTTTTAAAGTGTTAATGTAATGTCCATAGCTTATCTATGTTCAATTGAGCAAACAATTTTCTAGTAATTTTTTAATAAAGCTGTCATGGTTATCAATAAATGTCCACATCTTGCCATGGTTCATATGTTTCAAACCTTAATCATGTCATGCTTAATCTTTATATCACATAGTATTTATGGAGTAATACTAAGCTAAACCAACATGTAAGAATGTAAATAGATTTCTATATAGCATGAAGTCTTAAAAAACAACACGAATTACATATAGTCTTTAACATTTTTTTAATTAAGTATTTCTACAACATAATTTGTACATGAGCATGGCATTCACTTCCATATTGATTGTTCTTTTGATTCCTTCACTTCATAATAGCCTAGTCATCAATCTTGTGTTTTTAAAGTAAAGAATAAATTCTATTATTTATGCTTAATGTAGCATGCAAAAAAGTTTACATAATAATTCTCAAATTACTTATGAAATCATGACATCAATAACAATCTCAAGACTAGCATGCCATTAATCATATGCCTCCTTTTTATGTCCAAGGTAAGGATTAAAATTTCAATTTTTTAATTCAATTGATAGGTTGCTAATAGATTATGAATTAGCATGTATGTATTCAAAAATAATAATGTATATCTTACAATTAAGTGCACTATGTAACACTTATGTTTCATTAGTGATGCCATAGAAGGTTTAGCTTTTTGTTCTAATAGGCTTCATTAGTGCTATTGAGGTTTTGTTTTAAAGAATATGATATGCAGTGTTAAATATTATAGATTAGTAGTCTTTAAAGCACTCTTGAGTGTTTAGCAAATTTTAAAGTTTAAAGAAATTCACATAAAATTTTAAAAAGTACTTTTATAAAATAGAATGTTAGCATATTGATTATTCATCATAAGATATATCTGTCCATTTGTATCAATTTCAAATCCAACTTAAGCATATAAATTATTATATATTTTCCTTTATTTAGGGAACATCAAGGATTCTATTTTTCACTAAGTCATTACTTTCAATTGTTATATCTCACTTATGTTGTTTTTCATTTCAATTTAGTTAAATTTGGAAATAAGAATTGAACCAAAATGCATTCTATTTTCAAAACTCATATATGTTAAGCTTAACACTAAAGCATAATCCAAGTGCAAAGTACTGAAGAAGATCAAGCTCATGTGAACTTAGGAATCAAGTCAGTAGACCACATGAGCCAAGAAGGGTTGAGCCTCATCATGTCAAAGTGTAGTCATGAAACTATATTAGGTTAAGGTAAAGGATCAAGCTAGGCAAAACTTGAACAAGTGTGCAACATCTTGAGTTGGTCACACATGTATTGAATGTTTGGGAAACAAGTGGCCTAGGAGATGAAATCTCTAGCCCACAATAGGGGACCAAACCCCTTTTTAGGTTGCATTATACATGCACAAATCAAATGGCTCATCTTGTGATATCAAATAGCTAGCATTCTTTTTGCCAATTAACCTTTCCATGAGTTGGGTAGCTCAGAGCACTTCAATTTGAAATTTGTAGTTGAAATCATTCCTACCTTTGTTATTGATAAATCAAATGATCTATATGCCATATGGCATGATAAAATTGCCCAAATCAAACCCTCCATCATCCAATCATCCATAATTCTTTTTGTTTTATAATTGTTGATCTAAAGAACCATATCATCTCCAATTAGACTCAAAATCTCTAATTGATCCCATCCAATGGCTGATTCACAAGCTATTAGTTGTGTTGTTACAAAACCCATTTTGAAGAATTTTACGAGTTATTTGATAGTAACTAGTAAAATAACTTTAGCTTGACTTTCTAACTACTTTAATCAAAGGCTTCCTAAAAAACACCAACAACTATGAATGAAAGGGTTAACAAATATGAATAAACATTTTGAGGTCTTATTCGAGTACTTCATAATATTCTAGTACTATAACTTCTCCCAGAAACGTACCTTGACTTAGTGTTAGAAATTCCAAACTCTTCTAACTAAGCCTAAAACTTAGTAGGTTGCTCACTTCACTTCATAATTTTGAGCTCAATGTAACCTAATCTATTCATCAAAGATAATAAGAAATTGCATACTTCTATTAGAAGTTTTTTCCTTGCTAAACTTTATTTTTTATTTTATGTTGTGGGGCTCAACATTTGTGAAAGCCAGAGTTTAATTTGATATCATTAAAAAAAATTTTCTTGTGCTCACAAATCCCTTTATTATAGTTGAAGCTAAAAAAGCTAGTATTTTAAAGGTAAATCATAACGAAAAACTTCAAGTTATAATTTTTGTAGTAGTTAATATTTTTTCATCCTTGGTTGAGGGTAGATTAAGGTTCTAGTTTAATCCAACCACTTAAATATTTTTGTATATTGTCTTGTTTTTTAAATTTTTTTATAATAAAAAAATTTAAAATTATTTACATAAATTCGAATACTAAGGTTTTCTATAAAGTAAACTATTCCTATAAACAATTTTTGAAAAATAAATATAATGTTAAAAATAGAAAAATTTTTTAAAACATATTATTCAATTTCTTTTTATAGGATTAATGTGCACTCATTTTACTTCAATTAGTCTTAGAGTAGGTTTCCTACAAACTGTGAGTCAAATCACCTGGGTTACTCTTCTTATATGTTTAACTCATTTTGCTAAGTTTAACTAATTTATAAATTTTTGCACACTAATTTTTTATTTTTGTCTTTTGTTTCACATGCTTACCAAAATACATGTGATCATTAATTTTCTTGATCAACTAAGTTTTTAATATGACTTATTTATGATTGATACTATGGTAATATTAGGTGTACATTTTTATTTATTTTATTCTCCATGATTTATGGATGAATTTTATTTATATGGAAAAAATAGTTAGAATTGTTGTTGAATCAATTGACTTAAAACTATGGGAAGTATTCACTAATCTTTGTGATTTTCCAAGTAATTCGTGCACTAAAAAGTTCCAATCGGTTAGTAAACTTAGTAGTGGCCAATGGAGAATGCCATATTAGATGCCAAAGCCCTTAACTACCTTCATTATGACATATCTCTTAATATTTAATTAAGTTATGAAGTTGCATATCTCATATAAATTTTTGAAGATGTTGGAAATAACTCAGGAAGGCTCTTCACAAGTTAAAGAAAAAATAAATATTCTTGCTAACAATTATGAGATCTTTTGAATGAATCTAAGAGAAAATATTAAATACATGCTTGTGCAACCTACAAATATTACTAACATATTAATAAATCTTGGAAAAGTTTTTTCTATTGTAGATGTTGTGAGAAAAGTAATAATAATTCCACCCAAAAGGCATGACCATCTAGCCACAACAATAAATATATCTAATGACATAAACAAGCTTATAATAGATTAGTTACCAGCAGAATTTTCGATGATCGAGATTTAGATGAATAGAAAAGTTGAAAACGTCTCTTCTATACGGAAGCCAAACTGGGGCATAAAAAGCCAAAAAAATGATTTGGGCATGACATACATCTTTTCCATCGATTTTGAAGAAGAGATCAATTTTCTTATTAAAGGTTTAGCTAAAACTTTGGTAGGAAGTTTTGTAAATAACTATTAGAAAAAGAAGAAAAGATGGGAGAATAAGATTACACCATGATGTTATGAATGTGGCAAAATTAGTGATGTTATATGAAATTTCCTACAAATCAATTGACACAAAAAGGAAGGATGAAAAAAGAAAAGAATGAAGAAGAAGAAAGCATTTGTAGCTACATGGATTGCATTTTAAGATTCAGACATAAAGCTTCATGTGGTGAGAAACAAAGAGTGTTGATCCAAGGCAAAGGCTAATTAATCAAGTATATTTAACAAAAAGGAAGAGAATTATATAAGGTTCTGGTCTTGTGAAACTCTTGAGAAGAAGAACCTAGAAGTTATTAGCACTTCAACTTTTTTAATGTTCGCATATAAAAAAGATGAAATGTTATACCAAAAAAATTGAAACTCTAGATTTTGTCATGAATGATATTTAGAAAATAAAAATAGAATTAATTCAATTTTTTGATAAAAAAAGGCTTACTTGAGGAAAAGGAAATCAATAATTTAGAAAAGATGTGTTCACTTAAACTTACATAATTTTTTAATGCTTCATTTGTCTTTTTTCCTAAGCATAAATCTATATCTTCTTTTAACCATATGTATAATGTTTCAAACGTTAAATGGTTTTATGATTGTAAAAAAGATTATACTATCAAGGACTATCAAATTATAAGAAACACTTTTTTTTCAAAAACATTTTTCAAAAGAGTGATTAAGAATAATAATATAAATACTATTGTAGTGAATGTTCATAACCCATGCTGGCTTAAGTACCTATCATTATAGAATAGATACTATAGAGTTTTAATAGGTAGAAGTAGTTTATTTCTGAATTATGTGTAAAAGAAAGTATATAAGTTAGGTAAATAAAAATCACATTTCTTAATTATTAAGTTAACATTTTCAATTCATGTAGCACTATAGAATGATAGAAACATGATCAATCTCTAGACTGTTGGATAGTAGATGCTCAAGACATATGGTTAAAGATTGAGCAAAATTTTATGAATAAGATGTCGTTCAAACAAAAGGGATCACCTAGGAGAGAACTTTATGAAGAAGATAATTAGAATTAGTTATATAGGTATTCCAAATTTTACAATTTCAAATATATTTTATAGTTGATTGATTAGAATTTAATTTAATTATTATCCTTAAATTATGAGATAATGAGAAACTTTAATCAAGTGTTATTAGTTCATAGAAGAAAATGTAACTTTTATTAAGTTTAAAAAATTACAACCTAGTAGATTAGAATGCCAAGTTGCAAATTCAAGTCAGAACACTTGATGGTATTGAATGCTAGATCATGTAGGTTTTTCTTCCATAAAAAGTTTAAACATGTTATATGTGGTTAGAGGTTTTCTCTTGACATATAAGGCTAATTAAATAATTTGTGAATCATGTTACAAAGGAAAGGAAGTTATTTTCTTCATTTAAAACTAAAAATGACCAAACTGTTTGTAGACATTTAAAGACAATTTATTTAGTCCCTTTTGGACCCATACAACCCTCGATTATTGGAGAAAAGAAGTTTGAATTTGTGACTATTGATAATGTTCATAGGTATCCTTGGGTTATATTTCTTACTAGTTAAAGTGAGGCGTTTTAAACCTTTTATAATTTTATGAGAGTGATAGAATGGTAAACTATACTCAAACTAATTTCTATTAAAAGTGATAGTAGTATTGAGTTTAAGAATGAGTTTTTTATGGCTATTGGAAAGGAATAGGTGTAAGGAATCAATTTACATGCCTTAATGCACCTCCCCCAAAAAAGATTCTATTAAGAAAGAGTAGCACCTCAGCGAAGGTGGGTAGATCTATATTAGTCAAATATAACTTAGCAAAGTACTTTTAGGTTCAGGCAATTAAACATAGCTTGTTTTATGATAAATACAATTAATTTAAGAACATAACTTAAGAAATCACCTTAAGATATATTTTAAAAATAAGAAATCAAATTTTAGTTACTTTCATGTTTTTGGGTGCAAATGCACCATTGTAAATAATGAAAGGGCTAACTTAAACCATTTAGCTGAAAAACTAAGCATAAGAGTTTTCATAGGATATTCTAGTTTTAGAAAAGCTTGTGGAGATTACAAAAAAAATATTTGAAATGTAGAGTAAAAAAGCATGTAGTGTTTTATGGGTCAATTTAGAAGGAAAATACAAACAATTAAGATGAAGAGGTAAAGTCCTTGAAGAACATAGACTTGAATGGGGATGAATGTATAAGAGAAAGTAAAGTAGAAGACAAAATAATAGAAATTGTTCATAATGCATTTGTGTCTTTGACAAAACTAATATCTATAGTAGAAGCTTTTAAGGATGACTATTGTGTTCAAGATATGAATTCAGAGTGAGATCAATTTGAGAGAAGCCAAGTGCACGTAGTAGTTGGCAAGCCTAGTGATCCATAAGTGATTAGAAATAAATGGGTATTCAAAAGTAACATATGTGAGAATGGAGTGATCATTAGAAACAAAGCTAAACTTGTTGTTAATGGTTATATCAAAGTTCAAGGTATCAATTTTGAGGTCGCATTTGTGTTGATAGCATGGCTAAAAGCAATTAGACTTCTCTTATTATATTCAAGTCATAAGAATTTTTGGTTATTTTAAATAGAATTAAAAAATACATTTTTAGAAGGGGTAATCGAAGAAGATGTGTATGTAGAACAATGTGATGTTTTGAGTCACATGCACTTTATGGTGTTAAGTGAGTTCCTTATGCATGATCTCATAGATTGAGTAATTATCTAGTTGATTTGGGTTTAAGGAAAGAAAAAGTAGCTACAACACTATTTCTAAAATCTCTAGATGTTGTTTTGCTAGTTGTATAAGTTAATGTTAGTGACATAATTTTTGGAATTAAAAAATTATATTTGTAAAGAATTTAGTAACTTAATAGTATGGATGTTTGAGATAAGTGTGATGGGTGAGATGAAAACTTTTTTTGGATTAAAAATAAAAAAAATTGGATATTTATTTCATAAACTAATTATTTAAAAGAATTAATTAACAAATTTAGTCATGGAAAAATTAAACATAGAAAAGTTCCAATGAATCACTCAGTCTATTTAGATTTGGATGAAGTAGGAAAACCCATAGATAAAAAACTTTATAGTGGTCTGATTTGATACCTGCTATATCTTATAGGTAGTAAACCAGATATCTTATTTTGTGTTTGCTTCTTTGCTAAGATGCAATCAAATCCAAACAAAAATCATCTAGAATTGGTTAAATCAATATTCAAATATTTAAAGGCTATATTAAACTTAGTATTATTATACCTTAGAAGTACTTTTTGATGTGAACTTTGAAGTTATAATGACTGATACTTTGTAGGCTCTATGGTCGAAAGGAACCATATCTCAATTTTTTCTTTACTCCCAAAAAATTATCAAATTTCATGGTAATGCAAAAGCAAATTATGTATCACTATCGACCACAGAGGCTGAGTATGTAGTGGTCAAAAGTTGTGTTACTCAAGTGTCATAATTAAGAGAAGAACATCATGATTAAGAATTAGAACTCTCACATATTCCTATTAGTGTAGATAATACAAGTTCCTTAGCCTAAGTGAAGAACCCAGTACAACATTTTAGGATCAAGCACATAAATATAAGATATCATGTTATTAGAGATCAAGTAGCTCAAATCTTAGTAAAATATTAATATATTACTTCCAAGAAAAATTGATAGTCATATTCACTAAATCACTTCTAACAAATCAATTTTAAATCATAAGGCAACAACTAAGCGTTATGTAAATTGTCTAAATTGTATCTCATCTTTTCTATGCCAAAGGGGATAATGGTCCTAGTTTAGACAAAATTTTAAATAGTAACAAAGTGTGGGGGAGTAAATAGTAAGGAGAGCATGCATTCTTCATTTTTAATACCTCTTATAATAATAACATCTCTTAAATATATGCTTTTCTTGTCATATTTTTTTATCTAACTATTTGTCATATCATGATTAAAAAACATTAATAATTAGGTCGCACTTATGTTTCCTACACCAAGCCATCTATATTTAATATTTTATTCTAATGGACTTGTTTAGAGTGAATTAGCTTTAGTTTTTATGAGTAATCTAAGACTTTTAAAGTTGGTGAATTTGTAGTTTTCAAAGGACCATGGAGTGCTTTGAAGGCTAAAAGGATTGATGGCATGAACATCAAATTTCAAATGATTTTCCTCTTTTATGAAATGTAATGTTATCTTATTTACTTTTAAAAATATAGAAAATCTCTTAACTCATATCAATTTCAAATAATGCTAAAGTATCTCAACTGTTCAATGTTTTCCTTTTCTTAAAAACAATTTTGGATTTCTTTTTTCAATTACTTCATCCTTTCCTTCATTAAATCTCACTTTTGTATTTTTTCCAAATTTCCATTTTTTAAAATAGAAAGATAAAATTAACAAAAATAATTCTATTTTAATATATATATATATATATATATATATATATATATATATATATATATATATATATATATATATATTATATGTGTGTGTGTGTGTATCTATATTTCATAATCATAAACCCCAAGTGTGACTAAAGCAGTCAATCTCGACCTGGCTTAGAATGCCTCATATCTGGAGATAGTTGGAACCAAGTAGGGCCTTGCTCGGTATTGGATATTGTGTTGTCATGAACCTAGATGGAGTGTTGTAAAGGAAGGATTGAGTCAAGGAAAACATCAACAAGTGTGTAATGGGTAAGTTGAACCCACATATGTTAAACCTATAAGATACAAGTGGCATAAGTTATGAAATCCCTAGAACACTAGTGAGAGACAACCACCCTTTAGCTCACATTACATGTGTATAACATTTTGTGAGGATTGAACATATTTCATATCCTACCTTATGGGACTAAAACATTTTAAAAAATTCCCATTCCTTACACCTCAGTGTTTAAGCATGCATGAATTTTTCTCATTCTAATCATTGATTGGATAGTGAATAATTCACAAAACAGTAATAACGTTTCAAGACTGAAATTAGAAGGTAAAAACCCCATCTAATGTTATCAAAATATTAGCATTCTTTTTGTTGTATTAGTTAACCTATCCTTAAAGAAAGTAGCCAAGAGCTCTCCACTTCAAATTCTATGATTGAGATCACTCTAGCATTTACTATTGATGAGTTGAATGATCTAGATCACACACGATGTGCTCAGATTGCCCAAATCAAATCCTCTGCTATCCAACCATGCTTAATGCTTCTAATTTTGTATCCTTGATCTAAAATGCCACATGCTCTCCAAAATTAGGAACTTGTTTCGATAAAAATCCAACAATTATGAATGAAAGAGCAAGTGAATGTTAATAAAATTTTTGTATCTCAATAAAGTGTTGCATGATATTGTATTAGTGTAAAATCTCCCAACAGCACACCACAATTTAGTATTACTCAAAATTGGAAACTCTTCTAGTTATGCCTAATGCTTGTAAGCTATCATTTTCTCACTTATGTTCATAATTTTGACCATATTGTGCTTTTATTTATTTGTTAACAAGCAAAGAAAGTTGTACATTTGTTAAAATGTTTTCTTATTGTACATTTCTTTTTCTTTTGGGTTATATGGACCTAAATTTTTAAATGGCAAAGTTTGGATTATAAAACTTAGTTTGGTTGAGCTCAAACAATTTTGGGTTACAATTGAATCCATAAAAGCTAATAAGTTTGGACCTAAATGTAAAGAAAAACTTTAAATTCTTATTTTTTTTAATAGAATTATTTCTTTGACCTTGATTAAGCATGAACATAGATTTTAGTATCGACTTAACCACTTAAAACTTTTTGTGAATTTTTCTTACTTTTATTTTGATTTTTGTTCTTGCTCATAACAATGGAAAGATATATATATAAATTGGAATATCCAGGCTTTCTAGAAAAGTAAAACACTTTTTGTAAGAAAAATAAATAAATTCTAAAAAATAGAAAAAATATTTTTTAATTCATAATTCACCATCTTCTTACGAGATTCTCACTTACTCATTTTAAGTATGCTAATTAACAAGGAATTTAGTCAAACATCGCTTGATTTATGCTCTATTAATCTTTTGAAATTACAAATAGTGAGGATGTGTCTAGCATATCTTATCCCAATCATGAAAAAATTTTCCATTCACAAATGTTATAATATTAGTCAATTGTTTCACCTAGAAATTTGCTACATTTAGATTTTTGATCTTGAAGTTCATTTGACTTCACGATATGAGATGAGTTATCCAAGGGTAAGATTTTTTCCCTTATGTCTTATGATTCCTCTGCCTCTTCTTACTCACACCGCACTCTTTCTCATCCATTTCTTGCTTGGCTATATAGAAGAGAAGTACATCTTAGATTTCTAAGCTAATTAAGTAAGGCATGGTACATATAAAAGATAATAAATCCTTAATCCATCTTAATACAATCCATCACTAATATTAGACCATGCTAATCTCAAGGATGGAATCTGTGAATCCTAATGTCGTCTATTATATTGATACTTTTTTCCAAATTTTCTTGTATGGCACAATAAATCTAATAGTTCAGAATGAAAGCAACTAAAATAATGATGTTGTTTATTAAGTTCTCCATATCATCCTTACACTGTACCTACTTTGTCTTATACCATGCACCAAATCTCTCTTTATCAACTATTAATTCATTTCATCTTAACTATATCATTCTATGATTTATGAATGATAACACACTATACATAGTTCTTACTGAATTAAGGTTTCCACTTCTCTAGGGAAAGTTTCTAATATAAAAAAAAATGCTAATATGAACATTTCGTTGAAACAAATCACAAAGACATTCTTAATAAATTGGTAATCTTTCATTATCGTCAGATTCCTTTTACAATAAGATGAATCATAAGTGATGAACCTTGATCATATAGAAGTCTATTGTTGTTGTGGTTTGGATTTATGTCTATTACATTGCACATTCTGTACCTTACAAGATGTTAAAAACAAATTGTACATCATTGTTAATAGATGATATTTTTATCTCTATCTTTTTTTCATTAACATAATATGCTGAAAATGAATTGAATTACTAATGAAATTTAACTCATGAACAATAAATCAAAATTTAAGTCATATATTAGTTTTAGTTTGAGGATCAATTTCTCACTTTTCCTAATCATTTACAAGTTCTTACATTTTTTCAATAGAAAAAATAGTGAATGCACAAAAAGCTTATTAAAATATGATTTTAATGCTCACTTTTTGAAATTCTTTAATGTATGAATCCATAAATAATAATGGTAATAAGAAAAGAAAAATAATCTAAGTTGAATAAATAACATGGAATGAGTTGAGGATTGCATATTATGATTACCACACTCGTACTAGCATGATGAAGCTAAGAGAAGCATTAGATATAAGGAACCATCATATCATAATAAGAAAATTAGTATGTCAATTCAACAGACCCATAAAAATTTTAGGGTCATAAAGTTATGAAAAGTGTTATTAGTAGTTAGAAAAGACACATTTAGCACTTGAAATAATACAACAATAGCTAAAGTACTAGTACAATATGAAGAAATGGAATAAATTGAGTTTTTTGTTTGAGTTAATTTAGATAATCAAAATTGGAAGTAAAGTGTTTTTGATCTAAGAAATTGGAACAACTTTGAAGAGATGACTAAGGGAACATAACTATAAGAGAAATAGAAATACTAGAATGCATGAGTCCATAAGAGAAAAAAATGGTGATATATATTAATTATTGTAACAAGATACCCAATTTTATCACCTTCTAGTCATGAGTTCTCTTAAGACCATATGTTTGACAAAAAGCTAGGAAAAAACGTCAACTACAAGAAAGGAAAAGTATGGTATCAAGCTTACTACAAGAAGAATAGAATACCCCATGTTGTGTTGTCCATTACTTGGAGTAGGGAACCCTTTGTTTTGCATAAAAACCTAGAAGCACATAAAGATAATAACAATTAAGTAAATATCCATGGAGCATTTAACTAGAATTTAAACTGAGTTCTATTTTTCTTTTTTCTTAAATCTATGACTTTACATATTGAACATTGCCTATCATTAGGGTCATTGAGTCATGATATTTCCATTTTATAATTAAATGCATGCTTATCTTTACTTTAAATCTCCTTCATGAATTAAGCATGAAGTTTATAATTTTGTTAATTAGTAATTATGTAACATGCTTGATTAAAAATCTATGATCCTATTATGAAATTTTGCTTCCAATTTTCAAGTTCTTTTTACACTATAAAAAATGATAATGTTTTCATTACATGTTTAAGTGAAGACATTGAATTGTTGCATTTATTTTGTGTTGGAATGGAAAGAAAGAAACTATGTGGTTAAAACTTGTTATGTAAATATGAGTTATTTCATGGCATTTCATAATGAAATTGACATCTTAAATGTCTAAATTATTCATGATGTTACTATTTTGAAAGTTAAATGCAACTTCTTATTATGTGACTTCCCCAAGAGAATTGAATTTTCATGAATATGAAAAAGGGACTTAATTACTCATGAAAGCCAAACTTTTTTTTGGACAACAACTTCCATAAATTAATTAGGTTTCTAATGAAATTAAATTTTTTATATTAAGATTTCTTTTTTATAATTAAGAGTATTTCTCACAATTTAGTACAGTAAATTGATATTGCAATTCAGATAATAATATGAAATTTATGCTAAAAATATTTCTTGAACGTCATAGCTAAAAACTTTTCAATTAAGTCATACTTTAAGCAAATCATGAGTAAATACATGTATGATCGTGTATAAAATTTCAAATTTGAAGCAACTCAAATTTAAAAGAAAAAAATTATTGGGGAATATTGCAATCCATAATATGAAGGAGATCAAGATATCTTATATGTCATGCTAATCTAGAAAATGAAACATTTAAAGATATAAAAATTAATTTTTTTATTACATACACCTAATCTAAATGAGTTAAATAATTCTTTTTTTATCTCAATCATACATTATTTTGAATAACAACTAAATTCTAAATCAAATGAACAATTAAAATAATAAATTATTACTTTAAAAATAAGTAAGTATATATTAAAGCTAAAACGAGATAATTTAAAGTAATGTAATATAACAAAAAAAATGTAAACATCAAGTTAGGTGAGATTTAGATTTATATAATAATAAAATAAAATTAAAGAAAAAAAAATTGATAAAATGAGATAAATTATATGAGAAAGTTACATATTAATTTAAGGACATCGAGCATAATATCCTTGATCATCAAATGTGGAATGAATCAAAATATCTTGGAAAATATACAAAAAGCGTATGAGTTTGAATATTTCGAACTATTAAAATGAATGTTTAACTTAATAGAGCTCATTGAGATGAATCCAACGATATTTGTTATGTCTCTACTAGATCTCATTTGGAATTACTCGGAGTTTAAAGTAAAGAGTAAAAAATAATAAACATAACAAAAAATTATTCATTTAATATTAAGTTAATATACTTTAAATATCTAATCATATAAATTATGCTGTTTCACTATAGCCAAATCATAGTGATTTAAAGGTTACAAGCATGGATAATTGGAGTTTAATTATAATAGAAGGTAATCATGGTAAAACATTTAAAGAAATTAACTAAATTGTATGAGAATGTAGTATTCAAAGACGTTAAAGATATTGATAGTAACATACTTGACTGTCAAATTAGGTACGAATCAATATATCTCATAATATGTGCCAAAATCTTTAAAATTTTAAAATATTTAGAATTAAAATAAACATATAATTTGAGAGAGCTAATGGAGATGCGTCCCAGATATTATTTTGTCTATATAAGAATTTGTTTAGAATTAGATCAGATTGCCCAATTAAATAAATATAAACTAATATAAATTATCAATTCAAATTTAAATAAACATATATTAATGAAAAATGAATACAATTTTCTCAAATGTAATATATTAAAATAATTGACATGTAAAAATTAAACCAGATAGGTCTTAAAGTTATGTACTAATACAACAAAATTAATGTAAAAAATTTTAGGAAATAAAATAAATTGCTCAGGAAAGTTAAAATCGATGATAGTAAGGAGATAGATCGTACCTTCAATCATCAAATTTGGTTCAAATATAAATATCTAAATTATAGAAATTAATTTTTAATTGGATAAGTCTCATCAAGATGAATCCAACATTGTTTATTTTGTCTCAAATTAACGTTCATTAGAATTACAACAAATTGCCAAAATAATAGTAATAAAACAATAAATTATTAATTTAATATTTAGTAGATATATATTAAACTTGAAATGTTATAAATTAAAGTAATATAATATATATAAATCATAGTAATATAAAGGTCACATGATAGGAGATTTAGAGTTTCATAGTAATATAACCAATTTGAAGCAAAAAAATTTGGAATGATGAGATAAATTGTCTAAAAAAGCATTATTTCGACTTACTAACGAGTTCAAGTGGGAGATCACTCAACAAGAAAATGAATCAAAAAAAAAAACTAGTAAAGTGTGCTAAAACCTTAAAAATGTATAGAAATGATTATTTAATTAAAAAAAGAGACTATTCGAATGAACTTTATTGGTATTCATCAAAAGTTGGTTGAAACTATTACTATTTTCTAATGTTAAAAAGAATAAATAATATGCAATTATTTTTTTAGCCATAAGTAGTTAAATATTAATTATGAAATCGTATAAATTTAAGCAATCTCACATAAAAAAATCAAAAGACATGTAAAGATCAAAAGAGAGGTGATTTAGGATCGCGTAGTGACCTTAAAAAACCAGGTTGAATAAATTGAATGAATAAGATATATGGTTTGACAAAGTTGCACCCCATGGGAATAAGAAGATCAAGCATAAAAACCGTATTTGTCAAATCAAGAAGTAATCAAAATATCTCGTAAACTAAGCTAAAATCCCAAAAAAATAAAGTCTTAAAAAAGCAAAAATAAATATTTAATTGGATTGAGCTCATCGAGGCAAGTCCAACAACATTTATTTCATCTCTCAAAACACTTGTGGAATTACAATAATGACCAAAATATGTAAGAATAATAATAATAAATTGTTATTTTAACATTAAGTCAACATACGATAAAGTTAAACTAAGATAAATTGAAACAATATAACAAAAATAAATTAAAGCACTATAAAGATCACACTAGAACAGATTTAGAATTATATATCGTTATAACCAAAGCCAACAACAAAAAATTTGAGAAAAATGAGATAAACTAAATTGGAAGTTTAATTCCAAGATACTAAGGAAATGAAATGTAACTTTCCCAATCATCAAATATGGTAATAAACTAAAATATCTCAAACAGTATGAAAAACCATGAAAAATAAAATATTTAAAACTATAAAAAAAGAATATTTAATTGGATAAAAATCAATAAGGAAAACCCAAAGACATTTGTTTTGCCGCCCTTAGACACAGTTTAGAAATATTTCAAATTGCCAAAGTAAATGAACATAAATAATAATAAATTAGAATTTTAATATTAAATAAATATATATTAAGGCTGAAATGGGATAACTTGAAGTAATGTGTTCTAACCAATTAAGGTGATGTAAAGGTGACTACACAATAGAATTAAGGATTAGTAATTCTATAACAAAATAAAACTAAAAAATTTGGAACAAATTAGATAAATTATAAAGAAATATTGAATTGAAAGACACTTAGAAAATCAACTATAACAACCTTTTTGTTAAAATAAGTATGAATGAAGATATCTTTCAAAGTATACCAAAACCATTGAAACTAAAATATTTGAAAATTTTCAAAATGATTACTTAATGGAATAGTGCTTATCAAGATAAGCCCAATGACATTTTTTCATCTTAGTAAGACCACATTTGTAGCCTAATTGTATTTATTATGAACTATTAATTTAACTAATCATAAATAATATTAAATTATTAATTTATAATAAAGTAAAAAAATATTAAAGCTAAAATCAAATAAATTAAAGTAATGTAACTTAACAAAATCAAAGATTTATAAAGGCCAAATTAGATGAGAATTATAATTAGGTAGTAATAAATCCAATTAAAGCAAAACATTTCAAAAAATAAGATAATACATACAAAGTAGATTTAGATTAATAACCACAATAGTAAAATCAATAATTAAAATATCTCATATAGAATACCAAAAACCTAAGAATTTAAATTTTTAAAGTTATAAAAATGAATTATTAATTGGATAGAGCTCATTGAGATGAATCCATTATAATTTGTTTCATCTCAATGATCCTTTATTTTGAAATACTATAAATTTAAAAAACTAAAAAATAAAAAATAATTTTTTGAATATTAAGTAAAAATATATTAACACTAAAATGTGATAGATTAATGTAATATAATGTTTCAAACAAAAAGCAATGTAATGGTCACATAAATGAGAATTAAAGTTTTGCAATAAAATTAACAAATAAGAGAAAAATAATTTAAAAATTAGATAAATTGTATAAAAACCTTCATTCAAAGCTACTAATGAAAATGAGTGTAAGATAATTAATTTTCAAAACCAGCTATGAATAAAAAATGACTTGTAAAGCATTCAAAAATCCTAAAAACTAAAAAATTATAAATAATAAGAAAATATATTTAATTCAATAGAAGTTATTAAGATTATTCTAATGATTTTTTCTCTTGATTGGACATCATTTGGAATTATTATGAACTCCTAATGTAAAAAAACATAAATAGTAATATTTTATTATTATTAATTAATTAAATGTTATAGATGAAATAAGTTAAATTTTAGAAAAAAATTATATCTAAATCAAACACATATAAGGGCACACAAGGGGAGATTTAGAGTTACATAATAATATGATAAATTCGAAGAAAAAATTAGAATTAATTAGAAAATTGTATAAGAAAGAAGTATTCAAAGAAACTCAAAAGATAGAGTGTAACAATATCAATTATCAAATAAGGTAGAAATCAAAATATCTTATAAAATATGCCACAACAAAAAATAAGGTATCTAGAAGTATAAAAAATGAATATTTTATTAGGTAGAGGTTGCCTAGATGAGCTCTACGATGTTTCGTTCATCTCGATCAGACTTTTATTTGAAATACTACAAACTACTAATTTAAAAATCATAAAAAACAATAAAGTATTATTTTAATATTAACAAAATATTTATCAAGACTAAATGAGATTAATTGAAATAATTTAATATAGCCAAATGAAACTAATATTGAGATCAAATGAGAGGAGATTAAGAGTTCCAAAGTAATGTAAAGAAATCAAAATAAAAGTTTGAATTAATTAGATAAATTGTTCGGAAAAGTTGAATTCCAACATAATAAGGGGCTTGAGTACAACAATCAAGATTCACAAGTCATAAAATGCCATAATGTCTCGTAAAATTTTCCAAGATATACAAAGTAAATTTTTAAAACATAAGAATTAATATTTAATTAAAATTTTTTTGAAATGAGTGTGACAACATTTTTTTCTTCCTGTCAATCCCATTCAAAATTATTGTAATTTTTTTAATTGAAAACGAAAAAAATAAATTTTTTATTACTTTAATTTTAAATAAATATATAATTACTTTGAAATGAGAAAAATTGATGCTATGTAATATAAGCAATCCTGAGAAATGTAAGGGGCACATAAGAGGTGATTTATTATCACATAATAAATAACTAAATCAAAGCAAAACATTAAAAGAAATATAAAAACTTGTGCAGGAGTTTTGAATTCAAAGATATTAAGGGAATAGAGTGTAACAAACTAAATTATAAAAACTTGTATGAATAAAATTTTCTTATAAAATAAACGAAGTTCCAATAAAATAAAATTTTTAAAACATAAATATAAATATTTAATTCGATAAAGCTTGTTGATGAATTTTTAATGATGTTTAATTTTTCTTAATTAGAGCTCATTTGGAATTACTATGAATTACCAAAAAAATGTGTAAATAATATGAAATTATAATTCTAATATTAAATTACAATTAATCAAGAAACTAGATAAATTTAAGAAATGTAATATAACTATTCAACTTAAAGATCAAAAGAGGGAAGAGTTAGAGTTACATACAAATAAATATAAATTGAAGAGAGAAATTTGAAGAAATGGGTAAATTACAACAAAATGTTAAATTCTAAAATACTTAAAAAATCTATTGTAACATTTTTTATTAAATAAGATATGAATCAAATACATTGTAAAGTATGCCAAGGGCCAAGAAAAATAAAGTTCTTAAAAATTTAAATCATAGGCCTTTTTGAGAAGAGTCTAATAATGTTTATTTCCTTTTGATTCATATCTAATAACAAAACTATATAAACATATATGATAATAAATTATTATTTTGAAATAAAAACATAATAAAGCTTAATATAGATAATTGAATCTTTATAATATAAATGAATCAAAGTGATGAAAATAATACCCTAGAAGAGATCTAGAATTATATAATAATTTAACTAAAAAAGTAAACAATTAAGAGAAAGGAGATAAGTTGTATTAGATGTTTAATTCCAAGTCAATCAGTACATTGAGCGACAATCTAAATTATCAAGTCAAATGAAAATTAAATGTCACCAAAAGGATACAAAATACTACAAAATAAAATATTAAAAATGACAAAAAAAATATTTAATTGGATATAGCTAACGAAAATGAGTTTGATGATGTTTGTTAAGTCTCCATTAGACATCATTTGAAATTTATGAATTTCCAAAGTAATAAAACACGAATAATAATAAAATATTATTTTAGTATTAAGGACTTATATACTAAGGCAAAAATGAGTTAAATTGAAGTATTAAAATATTACCAAATGAAAGCAATATTAAGGCTACTTGGTAGAAGAGTTAGAATTTCATATTTCAATAACCAAACTAAAGAAAAAAGACATTAATAATTTATTTAAATTGTACAAAAATATTGCTTTCTAAGAAAGTAAGGAGTTCAAGAGAAACATTCTTTTTTTAAAAGATGTACAAATCAAAATGTCTCATAAGCATGCTAAAACCTTAAAAAAATATTTCAAGAGTTTCAAAATGAAATTTAACAAGGTAAAGCATCTAAGATTAGTCCAAAAACTTTTTTCCATCACAACCAAAACAAGTTTAAAATTACTATGAATGACCAAAGTAAATAACTATAAATAATTAAAAGTTATTTTTCTAAAATTATGTAAATATATATTAAAGTTGAAATTATATAATTTGAAGAAATCTACTACAACATAATGAAAGATATGTTAAAAAATAAGATGAGATTAAGAATTAGATAATAATGTAACTAAATCAATTAAAACTATTTAAAGAAATTAGATGAATTATGCTAGAGAGGTACAGTTTAGACTACAAAGGAGATCCAACAGAAGTACTTTCATCATCAAATCATGTAGGAATAAAAATATCTCGTACAACAAAGAGAAAAGTTAGGAATGTAAAGACTACGTTTGGAATTGTTGTCAATTACAATGGAAAATATAAAAAGTTAAATAATAATTATTTTAATATTAAGTTAAAATATGTTAAAAATTAAATTAGATAAATTGAGATAATATAATATAACCAAGTCAAAACTACGTAAATGTCCGATGGGAAAAGAATAAGAGTTTGAATATAGCAAAACCAGATTAAAGAAATATTTTTAAAAATAACATATGTTGTATTGAAATGTTACATTCCAAGTTAGTAAGGAGTTCAACGGTAACAATATCAATCATTAAATCAAGTGTCAATCCAAAAGTCTTGAAAAGTATGGGAAAGAAAATTAAATATTAAAAAAAATTAAAAAATTATTTAATTGGATTAACCTTGTTGAGAAGATTCTAACATTTTTTTTTCTTAATCATACCACTTCAAGATTTGCAATAATTTAACAAATTAAATAAGCAAAAAAATTATAAATTACTTTTTTTAATATTAAGTGAATATATGTCAATGTTGAAATAAGATAAAATGAACCAATATAATATAACAAAACTAGAGACATCTAAAGGTCAAATTATAGAAAGCTTAGAGTTACATGTAAATATAACCAAATGAAAGTAAAATATTTAAAAGAACATGAAAAACTTAATTTGAAATTTATATTCCAAGATAGTGAGGAGATCAAGTGTAACATCCCTATTCACAAAACGAATTGAAATAACACAGAAAGTGTAACAAAACCCAAGAAATTAAAATATTTTTGAATATGTAAGTGAATATTTAATTAAGTAAAGGTTATTGAGGTGGGTCTAATGTCGTATATTTCATCTTAGTTAGACCTCTTTTGGAATTACTATGAACCACCATAGAAAATACTTTATTTAATAGGATTTTAATGCACTCTACAAGACAATTTCATTCTGACATGATTTTACAATCAAGAATGTTATGCTGAATCTTCATAGAGTATTCCATTACAATTTTCCTGATTTTTTCAATTGTTTTTTTTTACTTGGTTACATTTCCATGGAAGTATAATTCCCATCATGTTTAACCTTTACATCGTTTTGATTTGATTTTATTACATTCCTTTAGTTTATCTTGCATTAGTTTTATTACATATTTAATTAATATTTAAATAAATATTTAATTTTATTTATTCCTATTTACTTTGGTAATTATCATAAATTTGAAACTAAGCCTCACTGAGAAGAAAAAAAATGGTTTAACTCATCTCAAAACCGTTAGTCAAATTAAATATAAATTTTTTAATATATTTATATCGTTTATTTTTTTTTGTTTTAACATACTTTACGAGATATTTTGATTCATTGCAAATTTGACAATTAAGAAAGTTACATTCGATCTCCTTATTATTTTATTGCACAATTTATTTATTTGCTTCAACATTTTGCTCGCATTCAGATATATTAGTATCAAATTCTAATTTGACTTTCTTTTGCCATTTTCAACGCTTCATTACTTTAATTTATGTCATTTCAACTTTAATATTTATATATATATAAATATATATATATATATATATATATATATATATATATATATATATATATATATATATATATATATATATATATATATATATATATATATATATATATATATATATATATATATATATATATATATACATAATTTTAAAATAATCATTGGTTATCTTTTTTGTTTATTTCCTTATGCAATCCATTGTAATTCCAAACATAGTCCTTTGGAGAGTAAATGTTGTTTCACTCATCCAAATAATCTTTATCCAAAAATTTTGTAATTTTTTTATAATTTTTATTCATTTTAATTTCTTGAGGTTTTTGCATAATTTTTAGGACATTTAAGTATGCTAATTTTCCATGTTATACTTTGGCATATTTTAATTTTCCATGGTACTTAATTTATTTATAAAGTATTCACACTTGACATGTTTTGTATCATACAATATAGCTTTCCCATCAATTTTCTCATTTTTTGAAATTTTTGTCTTCGATTTTGTTACCTCACTATAAAACTCTAATTATCCTCTCTTATGATATTTACATTTCAATAATTTTATTATATTATATTACTTCAATTTGTCTCATATCAACATTAAAAAAATTTACCCAATATAAAAAGATTTTTTTAAATTTAATTTCATAAATTATTGTAATTCAAGACAAGATCTAAACAATACAAAATAAGTGTAGTTGGACTAAACTCGATGGGTACCATCCAATTAAATATTAAAATTTATATTATTATATACTTTTTTAAATTTCTTTGTCAAAAATAATAAGATATTGTGCTTGTACATAATTTGATGATTGATGGTATTATAATTGATCCTCTTAGAATTTTGTAATATAAATTTCCAATATACTTTATCTCATTTTTTCAAAGTTTTTATTTTAATTTAGTTATATTACTACAAAACTCTAAATCTCCTCTCATGTGTTATTTATGTCATTGATTTTGTGCTATAAAACTCTAAATAATAATTTATCATTTTTTATACTTATTTAATTTGATAACTCATAATAATTCTAAACAAGGTTTGATTAAGATGAAATAAATATTATTAGACTAACCTTCATGAGCTTTATCTAATTCAATTTAATTTTCTACATTTTAAATATTTATTTTTTAGGATTTTGATATGCTTTGTGAGGCAATTTCTTTCTTTTGTTTAAAGTTTTTTTTTGTTTTTTTATTTTACTATTTAATTCTAAATCAATTCGCATGTCACCTATATATGTCTTTAATTTGGTTATCTAAGATTGTTTAAATTAATCTTAATTTTACTTTAATATAAAAACTTCTCATTAAAATAATACTATGTCATTATTTTTTTATTTGCTACAATAATTCGTAAAATATCCAAAAAAAGATCAATTGAAGTTTATCAAATTTTAATGACTCGTCCCAATAAGCTTTATGAAATAAAATTTATTTTTAAAAATTTAAATTTTAATTATTTTGACATGTTTGAAAAGAGAACAAAATTTGACTATAGATGATCCTTCACCTGATCTCCTTTTTATCAAATAAAGAAACTTCATATATTATTTATCTCATTTTTCAAATTTTTTTGTCCAATATGGTCATATTACTAGATTATTCAAAGTCTATTCTATTTTTCCCTTTAGATTTCTTTTATTTTATAACATTATATAATTCAATTTATCATTCTTTAGATGTAATATATATTTACCTAATTGTAAAATAATAGTGTTTTAGTATTTCTACATATTTATATTTTAAATTGGCAATAATTTTAATGCGGTCAAATTGAGACAAAAAAACATCATTGGACTCTTCTTATGGAACTTAATCGAACTAAAGATATATTTTACAGTTATAAATATATCATTTTTTCACGTCTCGCTATGCTTTATTAGTTATTTCTATTTGTACCTCTTTTGATAATCAAGGATGTTATATATGATCTCTTTAATATCTCGAATTCTAAATCCCTTGTACAATTAATGATAGTTCTTCAATGTTTTTGCTTAAACTTGGCTCCAAGTGTTAAACTCTAATTCTCCACGCATGTGACATTTACATTAATTTGATTTAGTTTTATTACATTACAATAATTTATCTCATCTTAGCTTTATTATATATTTACTGAATAATAAACTAATATTAGTTATTATTCTTGCTTATTTACTCTTTTAATTTATAGAAAACGAAATCTTGGTCTGATCGAGAACAAACAAAAGGCACTAGATAGGTCTCAACAAGCTTAAGGTAATTAAATTTAAAAATTAATATATATATATATTAATTTTTAAAAATAATTATTTTTCAAATGTATTAGCATACTCTATGAGATATTTTTATTTGTTCTCAATTTGATGATTGTGGATGTTACACTCAATCTTTTTGCTATCCTAGAATGCAACGTTGCCACAAAATTTATCTCATTTTTAAAAATTTTTCACTTTGATTTTGTTGTACTACTATGATATTCTCATTCTCCTCTCTTGCAACATTTACATTAATTTAATCTTATTTTATTTTATTAATTTAGTTTATCTTATTATGTCATTTATTTTAAAAAATAATTTACTATTATTTATTATTTATTTTTTATTTTCCTTTGGGATTATCATAGTTTAAAGTGATATGCATAGGAGAGGAAACAAATATATCTAATGACCTCTACCCAATTAAATTTTTATTTTTATATTTTTAAATATTTTATTTTTTAGGTTTTGGCATGCCTAAAGAGGCTTTTAAACTTTTACTTGATTTGTTAATTGAATATGTCACACTTGATATCCTAAATATCTTAGCTTTATAGCTTTTTAGTATAATTTATGACAGCTATTTAAATTTTTCATTTTCATTTGGTTACATTATTATGGAACTTTGATTCTCTTCTAATATCACCTCCATATTACTATGATTTTCTTATAATGTATTGCTTAAATTTTTTTAATGTCTTCTTTAATATAAATTTACTTAATATTTATATAAAAAATTATTGTTATTTATGATTATTTTGTAGTGCTAAATGTAGTAATCCCAAACAAATTTTGATCAATATGAAACAAATGTCTTTAGGATTGTCTTAAGAAGCATTATCAAATTAAGTAATGAATTTTATAATTTTAAATACTTTTTGCTTTGTGGAACAAATGATGATGCATTTTTAGTCATACCTGATTTGATGAATGAAAATGTTTTACTTGATCCCTATAGGATATTAAAATGTTATTTTCTTGTATAATTTATCTCTTTTCTTTAAATTTTTTGCATTAGTTTGGCTATATGATTATGAAACTCTAGTTCCTCTCCTTTAACGTTTAAATTTCTTGGATTATGTTATATTATGCTATGATAATATATCTTATTATATTTTTATTGCATATTTAGTTAATATTAAAAAATAATTTATTATATTTTGAATATAAATTTAAATAATTCATAATAATTTAAAATGATGTCTTATTGAGAAAAAATAAACATCATTGGTCTCTTTCCAATAAGTACTTTTAAATTAAATGTGTATTTTTTACATTTTTTAAAAATATTTTATTTTGCAGTATTTTAATATGTTTTATGAGAAATTTTGATTCGTATCTAGCTTCCACTAGAACCTTGAATATGGAATGCAATTTTTTTCATATAGTTTGCCTCATTTTCTCAATTTTTTTTACTTAAAGTTAATATCTTGCTACCACTCTTCTATTTTATGACATTCACATACATTTATTTTGTTATATTATATTTTTTCAATTTATAAAGAATATTATCACATATTTACTTAATAATAAAATAATAATATTCTGTTATTTATGTCTATTTATCATGGGGATTTCTTAGTAATTACAAAGAAGGTTTGATCATCATAAAATGAACATCAATGCTCTTATATTATAACAAATATCTCATCAAATATACATATTTAAATTTTTAAATACTTAATTTTCAAAGGTATTGAAATATCCTTTGAGATATTTTGATTCTCACATAATTTAGTGATTAAGGATGTTGCCCTTGATCTCCATAGCATCTTGTGATGCAACCTTCCAATACAACTTATCAAATTTCTTTAAATTTTTTGTCGATTAGATCACATTTTGATGGAACCCTAATTCTTCATTTAACTTTTACATCACTATGAATTTGTAGTATTACATTTCTTTATTTTATCTCATTTTAGATTTATTTTGTATTTACTTAATGTTAAAATAATACTTATTTGTCATTAATGGTTACTTTGATATTCTGAAAAATTTTAAATTTGGTTTGATTAAGACAAAAAATATTGTTAGACTTCTCTTGATAAGCTCAATTAATAGAATATATATTTTTAATTATTAAATAATTTATTTCTAAGGTTTTTGTATTATTTACAAGTCATTTTGAACCATTATTGATTTGATGATATTGTCAACTACACTTCATCTCCTTAATGTCATGTAATTGAACTTTCTCAAATAATTTATCATTTCTTCAAGTGTTTTGCTTTTAATTGGTTATATTACTATGAAGCCCTAATACTTCTTATGGTAATCTTCATATTGTTTTAATTTTTTTATACTTCAATGCATCAACTTATTTCTTTTCAATTTTAATGCATATTTACTTAATTTTAAAAGAATAACTTATTATTATCAATGCTTTTTTATTGTGGTAATTCCTAGTAATTCCAAACTTAATTCAATAAAGATGCAACAAATACTTTTACTCCTATCACAATAATAGATATCCAAATAAATATCTGATTTTATTTATTTTAAATATTTTATTTTTAAGGGTTTTGGCATAATTTATGAGACATTTTGATTTATTTATTTGCTTATCAAGTATGTTAGACTCAATATCCTCTATATCTTCGAATGCAGCTTTCTTATATAATTTATCTCGTTTCTTCAAATTTTTCTCTTTAAAATTATCGCACTACTAGAGGCTCTAATTTTCCTCTCGTGTGACATCCACATTGTAATGATTTGATTAAGCTACATTGCCTAAATTTAATAATTTTAGCTGTTATATTTATTTACATAATCATAAAATAGTAATTTATTGTTATTTATGTTTATTTACTCTAGCAATTTTTAGCAATTCCAAGCAAGAGAAACTTTTGATGAAATTAAGGATGCTCGACACATCTCTATGTGTATACTACAATTAAAAATTGAAATTTACATTTGAAATTTAAAGAGACATTTTTATTTGAACCTTTTGTACTGCCACTTTTGAGCATAATTTATCATTTCTTCAAATATTTTTTTTGATTTGGTTATATTAACATTGAACACTAGATTTACACATATTTTACTTTTAAAAAATGATTTTGTTATATTAATAGGATTAAATAATCTAATTTTATGTTTATTTTATATTTAGTAAATATTAAAAAATATTGTATTGATATTTATTCTTATTTAATTTGGTAATTCATAACAATCACAAACGAGGTCTAACAGAGAGAAAAAAACCTCATTAGACTCATCTTCATGAGTTCTATCCAATCATATATTAAATTTTATATTTTTGAGATATTTTATTTTCTAACATTTTAATATATGTTATGAGCCATTTTGATTAGTACATTATTTGATTATTAAAGATGTAACACCATATCTCATCAATACCTTAGAGTGAAGCTTTAACATGCACTTTATCAATTTTTTCAATTTTTTTCTTTGATTTGGCTATATTTCTATTTAACTATAAATCACCACTTATTTGCCATCTATATGTCCTCAATCTAGTTTTCTTATACTATTTCAATTTATCTCATTCTAGATTTAGTATATATAAACTTAATGTTAATGTAATAATTTTGTATTTATTTTTTCTATTTACTTTAATAATTTGAAATAAACATCATTGGAATTATTTTGATGAGATCTTTCAAATTAATTGTTCATTTCTACATTCTCAAATATTTTATTTTTTTTGTTTTTGGCATGTTTTAAATGTCATTTTGATTTCAATCTAAGCTAACGATCATGAATATTAAACTTGATCAGCTTAGTATCTTAGAATGCTGCTTTTTCATACCAATTATGTTATTTCTTTAACCTTTTGCTTTTATTTGGTTATTACTACATAACTCTAAATCTTCTTTCTAGTAACCTTTGTATCACCTCAATTTCATTACATTACAATGCTTCAGTTTTTCTTTTTTTCTTTAATTTTGTTGCATTATAATGCATCAAATTATATTATTAATTTGCATTAATTGTAAAAAAAATCAGATAAAGTTAAAAAGAAAATCATTGGACATGTCTTAATGAGTTATATTCTCTTAACAATACATTTTTAAATTGTTAGATTTTTTATTGTTTTTCTTCATTCTTAATGAGACATCTCTATGTCTGTGTAATTTGATGATTTATGATGTTATATTTGATCTCCATAGTATCTTCTAATGCGACGTTTCCCAGCAATTTATCTCATTTCTTCAAATTTATCACTTTGATTTGGTTATATTTCTATTAAATAATAATTCTTATCTCGTGAAACCATTAAATTGCTTCCATTTTATTTTATTGCATTTCATTAACTTATCTCATTTAAAATTAACTTTATATTTACTTAATAGTAAATATTAATTTATTCTAAGTTATGCTTATTTTCTTTCCTAATTTACAAAAATTCCAAACTAGTTTGATTGAGTTGAAACAAACATTGTTAAGCTCTTGTTGACAATCCAATTAAAATTTAATAAATATTTTAAAACTCAAAAATAATTTATTTTATTTTATTTTGGCATGCATATTAGATATTTTTATTTTGTTATCAAGGAAGTCACACAAGATCACTTAAGACTCTTGGAATGAATCTTTCGCATATAATTTATATGATTTCTTTAAATTCTTCACTTTTATCTTGTTATTTTATTATGTCTAATTATCTTCTCTTTTCAGCTTTACGTCACTTTTGTTTGGTTATATTTCATGCCTTTAATTTATCTCATTTCATTGTTAAAATATAATTGTTTAATTATAAAATAATATTATATTATTATTTCAACTTACCTTGATAATTGGCAATAGCTCCAAATGTCATTTAAAGAAGTGAACATATACATTATTGGGCTCATCTTGATGGGGCATACCCATTCAAATATATTTTTAATAACTTTTATATTCTTTATATTATATGCATTTTAGTATTCTTTACAAGTCAATTACATTAGTACCTAATTTGATGATCGATTACGTGATACTTGATCTACTTTGTATCTTAGAATTTAGCATTTCCAAATAATTTCACTTATTTCTTCAAATTTCTAAAATTAGATATTTCTTATATCTTCAAATAATTTTCATAACTGAATGTAGCCTTTTTATTCAAACCATTTTTGACAATCGATGATGTTAAACTTAGTCTACTTTCCATCTCTCAATGTAGGATTCTAATATAATTTATAATATTTCTTCAATTTATTTGATTCAATTATATTATTATGAAACAAAAATTCTGTTATTAAATAACCTTTACATGCCTTTGGTGAGCTCTTACAATTATTAATTTTATAAATTTCAAATATTTAGTTTCTTTAATTTTTATCGAATTTATAAGATATTTTAATTATCATTAGATTTGATAAATAGAATGTAACACTTGATCTCCAAAGTAACTTCTCTTATAATACAATGTAATTCTAAATCTTCAATTATGTGATGCTTAAATCTCCTTTAAGTATTTATTTTTTATATTTTTTCAATTTATCCTATTTTAGCTTTGTCATACACTTAATATAAAATTTATAATAATTTTTAATATATGCTTACTTGATTTGGTAATTCTTAGCAATTCTAAACATGATATGATTAAAGTGAAATAATTGCCATTGGGAACTTCTTAGTGAGATCTACTATTAAAATATTAACTATTTATTTTAAAATATTTTAATTTTTTTTTAGATTTTTGACATGATTTATAAAATATTTCAATTCGTACCTGATTTGATGCTCGATAATATTACACACGATTTCCTTTGTTTTTTGGAGCCTATGATTAGTAAAAAAAAACTTATCTCACCTCAAAATTTTTTATGATATGATTTTACCACTATGTCACTCTAAGTATGCACTTATTTGATCACAATATGTCCTTGATTTCCATTTATTATATTTGCTATATTTATCTCATTTTTACTTTAATATATATTTACTTAATATTAAAGAAAAACTTTATATTATATATTATTATTTACTTTTTTGCTGTTTTTTTAGATAAGAACATATTATCACCAATCGAAACATCATTAGACTCACCTCAATGAGCTCTATCTAATTAGGTGTTATTTCTCTTAATTATTTTACTTTGTGGTTTTTGCATTTTTAACACATATTCAAGTCTTACTTGATTTGATGATTGTGGATGTTACACTTGATCCCCTTAATATCTATGAATGTAATATTTTAATATAATTTATCCCACATCTAAAAATGTTTTCATTTGATTCATTTTGTTAACATCTAACTCTAAATCATCTTTCATGCGAACAATATGTCTTTTTGATTTGGTTATATTAAGTACTTTAATTTCTTTGCTCTTAGCTTCATTATTTATTTTCTAAAATTAAAATTAAAATTTGTTATTACTCATGCTTATTTAGTTTCATAATTCATAGTAATTGGGAATGAGGTCCAATCAAGATGAAATGAAAACATTGGTCACATCTCGATGAGGTTTATCTAATTAATTATTTTTTTAATATTTTTTTAAATTTTAAGTTTTCAATATATTTACATGTTTTATGAGATAATTTTATGCACACCTAATTTAACAAATTAGAATGTTATAATCAAGTTTTTAGTATCTTAGAATGCAACGTTTTTATACATTTTGTGCCATTTTGTTAAATAATTTTTCTTGATTTTTTTATACTACTATGGAACTCTAAATGTCCTTTCATTTGGCTTTTGATTTGCTTTCATTTGGTTGTAGTATATTGCTTTACTTTATCTCATTTTAGCTCTAATAGTTTTTACTTAGTGTGAAAGTAATAATTTATTATTATTTATGCTTAATAGATTTTGTAATTTCTAGCATTTCAAATTCTGATTCAAACAAGTTGAGACAAACATCATTGGACTTCTCTTAATGAGTCCTACTAAATGGAATATTCATATGTTTTTAATTTTTCTATATTTTACTCCCTAGTTTTTTGGCATGATTTTTGAGAAATTTTCATTTCTACTATGTTTAATGAATGAGAATATGACACTTGATCTTATAAGTATTTTTCAATACAACTTTTGCATGTAATGTGAGACATTACTTGAAAGTTTTGACATTGAATTAGTTGTTGTACTAAAAAATCTCATTTTCTTATCAAATGACCTTTACATCATTCTCATGTAATTATATCACAAAATTTTAATTTATAGCATTTTATAATTAAAATAAATTATCTTTATAATAAAATGTTAATTTATTATTATTTATATTTAACAACTTTGATAATTCATAGTTTTGTGGGATGTAGTCCTAAAGAGACAAAAAATATTGTTGAACTTATCGTCAGAAGATACAATTAAATGGTAATGTTTTTTATTTTTTCAATTTTTTAGGACTTTTTCACATTTTAGCTAACATCTTGATTCATACTTTATTTTATTATTGAGGATGCTGTACTCAATCTCCTTAGCATATTGGAAAGCAACATTCCAATAAAATTAATTCTTTTTTCTTCAAAAATTTTTTCTATCATTAATTATAATACTATGTAGCTCTTGATTTCGTCTCCTGTCACTTTTACATGTTTTTATTTTGTTATAACATATAGCTTAAATTTACCTTATTTTTTGTTTAATATATAATTATGTAATATTTAAATAAAACATTGCCATTATTTAAACTTATTTATAATAGTAATCGATAATAATACTAAAAGAGGTCTAATAAAGACAATCAATGTGGCTAGAATCTTCTTGATGACTCCTACTAAATTAAATATTAATTTTTATATTTTTAAATATTTTTTCTTCTGAGGTTGTGCGTACTTTAGATAACACTTTGACTCGTATATGAGTTGATGATCAAAGATGTTACACTCATTCTACTTTATATCTTGGAATTTATTTTTATCTCAAAATTTGTCTTAATTGTTCAAATTATCCACTTTCATCTTGTTATGCTATAATATAATTCTAAATATTCTCACATGTGACCTTTACATAACTTTGACTTGGTTATGTTACAATATTTAAATTTATTTTATATTAGCTTTGCTATACATTTTCTTAATAATATAATTTGAAATTATTTTTGCTTATTTAATTTGCTTTTTTTTTAATTTTGAAGGATGTTAGACTAAGATGATCCAACATCATTGGACATGACTCCATGAGCTCTATCCAACTAAAAAAAATTATGTTTTTAATTATTTTTTGTAGAGCTTCCAAAAGCATTACAAGACATTTCTATTTGTAGCATATTTAATGATTAAGGATGTTAAATTTGATTCCCTTAGTGTTTTGGAATGCTTTTTTGAGCTTTATTTATACTTTTTTCAAGTTTTTTATTGTGATTTTGTTATATTAGTAGAACTTCTGGTGCTCCTTTTATGTGACCTTTGCATCTCTTTAATTTTGTTATGTTGTACAACTTCAATTTATTTCATTTCCACTATAATATATATATTTACTTAATGTTTAAATTATAATTTATTAATATTTATGCCTATTTATTTTTATAATTCGTAGTAATTTCAAATGAGGTTTGATTGAAATAAAAAGAAACATAAATATGCTTATGTCAATGAGCCCTACATAATTAAATATTATTTTGTTATTTTTCAAAATATTATTGGTTTTGTTTTATGAGACATTTTTATTCCTACCTAATCTGATGATCGAAGATGTTGCACTCGATCTCCATATCTCTTGGAATGTTGCATTCATAAATAATTTATCTCATTTTTCAAATTCTTTACTTTGATTTTGGTATATTCCTATAAAATTCTTATTCTACTTTAGCATGAGCTTTACATGTCATTCATTTTGTTATGTTATATTCAACAAATTTATTTTATTTTAATTTTAATATATAGTTTTTTAACATTTAAAAAACTTTGTAATTATTTATTTTTATTTACCTTAGTTACTCATAGTGATTTCAAACAACGATGAGTCGAATTGGAAAAATCATCATTTGAGTCATCTCACAAGGTTTATCTAATTTAGTATTTTATATATTTTTAAATGTTATAAAATTTACCGTTTTTGTTTTACAAGATATTTTAAATTTTGCGTAATCTTAAGATCAGGGATATTTTGATTCACTAAGTATTTAGAAACGTAACATTTCTATAAAACTTATCTCATTTCTTGTCATGTGTCACTTTGATTTGATTATAGTATCGTATAACACTAAATTTTATCTCGTGTGACCTATGCATCATATGCATTTCATTATATTATATATTTTTCAATTTAACTCATTTTCATTTTAACATTTATTTACTTGACATTAAGCTAATAATTTGTTATTATTTATGCTTGTTTATTTTAGTAATTCATAATAATTTTAAATAAGATCTAGTTAAGGTGAAAAAATGTCAATAGATTCAAGTCAATGAGGTCAATCTAATTAAATATTTATTTTATATATTTTTATATATTTTAGTTTTTAATATCTGAGCACGTTTAATTTCATATAATTTGTACATAATCTAACAATCAAGCATCTTACACTTGATCATTTTGCAAACTTAGAATGCAATTTTTCCATAAATTGTTACATATATTTTTCAAATTATTTATTAAATTTTATTATATTATTATGAAACTCCAAATCACATATAATAAGCTTTTAAATTAGTTTTTTTGTTTTCCTACATTTTTTAAATTTATTTCAATTTAGTTTTAATATATATTTACTTAACTTAAAAATATTAATTTATTATATATAAATGCTTACTTAATTTTTTTTATCTTAGAGTAATTAAAATAGTAGTCCAATCTATGTGAAACAACAATTATTTAATTTTTTAATTTTTTTGCAATAAATTATTTATATTTATAAAAACTCTCATTTTCCTCCAATGTGTCTTTTTGTTGCCTTGGATTTTTTTATGTTACATTACTTCAATTTATCCTTTTCTAGCATTAACAAATATTTATTATACAGAAAAATAATATGTTATTTATGTTTTTCTTAACAACCTTGCTAATTCATAATAATTTCAAATGAGGCCTGACATAGACAAGACAAACATTGTTGGAGTTGTGTTTAAAACAACTATCAGATCAAATATATTTTATAAAAATGTTTTACTTTCTATAATTTTAGCACATTTCAAGAAACAATTTTATTCAAACATGATTTAATAGTCAATAATATTATACTCAATCTTCTAAGCATCTTGAAATGCAACTTTGTAGTATAATTTATCTTTTTCTATTCAAAGGTTTTCTTTTGATTTGTTATATTACTATGTAATTAACAATGTCCCCTCTTGTAATCTTTGCACCAATTTTCTTTGTTTGTATTGCATACCTTCAATTTACCATATTTTAACTTTAATTATTTATAAAATATTTAAATATAGTTTTATTATAATTTATGCTTGCATAGTTTTGTGATTCACAATAATCCTAATCAAGGTCTAATCATTCAATTTATATTTTAAAATAATTTTTTAGTATTTTTGCATGAGTTATGAAACACTTGATTTGTACATTACACTCGATCTCCTTAGTATCTTGGAATTCATGTTCATTTTAAAATTTATCTCATTTTTAAAAATAGTTTTCTTTCATTTTATTAAATTACAATGTAAATATAAATCTCCATACATGTCAACTTCACTATGCTTTGACATCTTTGAACTATATTACATTAATTTATCTAAAATATAATAAAACTCAAGAAAATAAAATAAATTGGGAAGTAAAAATAATTATTTAATTAGATGGAGATAGTTGAGGTAGTCCAACAGCATTTTTTTCATGATTAGTCCCCTTTTGTACTACTGTGAATTATCAAAGTAAATAGGCAAAATAAAAAATTATTATTATTATTAAAATAAATAAATATATTTTAAAGCTAAAATAACCCAAATTGAAATAATGCAATGTAACCAATTAACTTGATGTAAATGTCACAAGAATGGAGAATTAGAGATCAACTTATTATCTTTGAAAGATTCACTCAAAGATCATAAGTTGATCAAGTGCAATATCCATGATCGACAAATTATTTATGACTCGAAATGCCCTAAAAATCATGTGGGAATCATAGAAAATGAATTATTTAAAAATATGGAAATGATTAATTAATTGGATAGAGTTTGTTAAGCTAAGTCTAATGACATATTTTTTTGTCAAGATCGCACTTCATTTAGAATTACTGGAAAACACCATTTGAAACAATAATAAATTATTATTTTAATGTTGAATATATATATATATATATATATATATATATATATATATATATGTGAAAAAAGATAAATTAAAGTAATATAATACAAAAAAATTGAAACATTTTAAATGTGACAAAAGAAAGGATTAGGTGTTACATAGTAATATAACAAGTAGAAGAGAAAACATTTAAAGGAAATTAAGAAAATGCACGAGAAGTAGGATTCTGCTAGACAAAAAAGATTGAGAGTAACATTCTTGATCACCATGATAGGTAAGAATCAAAAGGTCTTATAGAGCTTGCAAAAATCAAAGAAAAATATATTTAAATAAATACAAATGAATACCAAACAACATAGAGTTTGTTGAGACAAGTATAATCATATTTGTTTCATCTCAAATAATTCATTTATAATTACTATAAATTACAAAAGTAAATAAGCTTAAATAATAAAAAACAATTATTTCAATATTGAAGGAATATATATTGGAGATAAAAACGAGATAAATTGAACAAATGTAATACATAATGAAAAATTCAAAGTGCAAAATTGGATGTAATGAGAGATATTATAAGACAAAGTTGCATTTTATTATAATGAAGACATTGGAAGCAACATACTCAATAGTAAAATGAATTCAAATGTCTAATAAACAACAAAAAAGCTTTAGAAAAAATAATTACTCAAAAATATAACATCAAATTTTTAATTAGGTTGAGCATATCGAAATAGGTGGAACGATGCTTATTTTTCCTCAATGGGACCACATTTTGAATTACTATGAATCAACAAAGTAAATAAGCATAAACAATAACTAATTATTTAGATATTAACATTCTTGGTTATAAAATTAGTTGTAAATCAAAATAGCACATTAAGGGTGCCAAAATAGAATAAAATATTAAAAAAATATCAAAAACAATATTTTATTGAATAAAGCTCGTTGAGATGTGTCAAATGATGTTTTCTTCCTCGATTGAACCTTGTCTTTATTAAAGTGATAAAAATACAATGCGAAAGGAGAATTAAAGTTACAAAGTAACATAACCACAAAAAATTGAAAACTTTAATGAAATGAGATAAATTGGATAATTTGAAAGAAAAAGTTGCATTCCAAGATACCAAGGAGGTCAAGTATAAAATAGTTGATAGATAAATCTTGTATTTATAAAAACGTCTCCTAATATTTGTGAAATTATATAAATTAAAATATTTTAAGAAATAAAAATTAATAAATATTTACTTGGATAGGGCTTATCAAATTAGTCCAGAAATGTTTATTTCATCTTGACTAAATTGGTTTTCAAATACTATGAATTCCCAAATGAATATACATCAGTGATAAAAAATATTGTATTTAAAAAATAAATTTATATTAAAGTTAAAAATGATATAAATTTAAGCAATTTAATATAATATAATTGAAGTCATGTAAAGGTCACATAAAATGAGAATTGTAGTTTCATAGTAATATCACAAAAAGAAACAAAAACATTTTGAGAAATAAGATAACTATACATAAAAGCTGTATTCAAAGATAATAAGGTGATCAAGTACAACATCCTCAATTGATAAATCAAGTATGAATCAAAATGTCTCGTAAATCATGACAAATCCTAGAAATTTAAAATTTAAAAATTAAAAAAATATTATTTACTTGGAAAGAGCTTTATCAGGAACAGTTTAATGACATTTCTATCATCCATATTAGACCTCACTTCGAGTTACTAAAGCTACTAAGTAAATAAACATAAATATAAAAAATTATTATATTAAAATTATATATAAAAGTTGTAATAAGATTTAATTGGAGTAATTTAGTATTACTGAATGAAAGAGTTGTAAATGCCAAATGAGACTAGACTTTAACTCACAAAGTAATATAACCAAATCACAACAAATATGGTGAAGAAAAGAATATAAATTAAATGATAGTGATGTAAATTTCACACAATATGAGATTTATAGTTACATAGTAATATAACAAAATCAAAGTAAAAAAGTTGATAATACAAAACAAATTGCATTAGAAAGTAATGTTCCATGATACCTACAAATTGAGAATAATATCTTTCATAATTAAATGAAGTACAAATTATAGTTAACTTTAAAGTATGCCTAAACTCTAGAAAGAATATATAAAAATATTAAAATTAATATTTAATCAAACAAAACTTTTTGAGGTGAGTCGGATGTTTTTTTCTCATCTTGAATTGATGCACTTTGAAATATGATGGATTACCAAAGTAAATAAGAATAAAGAATATTAAGTTATAATTTTAATAATATTTAATTATATATTAAAGTAAAAATAACATATTTTGAAGCAATAATAGCAAATCAACGAAAACAAATTGAATAATTGAGATAATTATTCAAAAAAGTAGAATTCGAAGACACTAATGAGTTAGAGTGTAATACCTTTAATCATTACATCAAGCATAAATAAACATATCACATAAAGCATTCTAAATTTAAAAAAATAAAGTTTTTAAAATATGTATAAATGAATATTTAATTCGATAGAGCTCATCGAGAGTAGTACAATAAATTTTTTCATCTCTATCAGATCTTATTTGGAATTATTATGAGTAACCAAAGAGAATTTATATAAACTATAATAAATTATAATAAATTATAATAAATTACTTTTTTAAAAATAAGTAAATTTTTATTAAATATAAGATTAGATAAATTATAGTAATGTTATATAACAAATTGAGCCAATGTACACATTACATGAGAGGAGAATTATAGTTTCATAGTAATATAACTAAAAAAAAGTGAAAAGATTGAATATATGAGATAAATTGTACGAGAAAGTAACGTTCAAAGATACCAGGGAGATTAAGGGCAAAATCTTTGATCAACAAATGTGTATAAAAAATGCTTTGCAAAGCACGCCAAAACATTAGAAAATAAAATATTTAAAAATAAAGAAATGAATATTTAATTTTGTGCAGCTCATTGAGAAGAGTAAAACAACATTTATTTCATCTCAATTTGACCTTGCTTTGAATTATTATGAATCACCAAGGTAAATAACCACTACCTATGTTTATTTTAAGAAAACATAAGTATATATTAAAGCTAAAATGAAATAAATGGAAGTAAGATAATATGACCAAATCAAGGAAATGTGAAACACGAGAAGACAATTAGAGTATCATGCTAATAAAACTAAATCAAAGCTACATATCCAAAGAAATAAGATACAATTTATGGAAGGATATATTGAAAGATTCTAGGTGGATCAAGTGTATCATCATTGGTCATTAAATGAAGTACAAATCAAAATATCTTATAAAAAGCAAAAAAATCTTGGAAAATAAAACATTTACACATGTAAAAGAATATCACAATTAGGTAGAGCTTATCAAAATGATTGGAATTATGTTTATATCAGATTGATCAGATCTCCTCTGAAATTACACCAAATTAAAAAAATTGAAGGAGCATAAATCACAATAAATTATTATTTTAATATTATATGATTGTACGTTATAATTCCAATGAGGTAAATTGCAAAAATATATCATTACCAAATCAATGAGATGTAAATGTCAAATGAGAGAGATTTTGAATACATAGTAATATAATTAATTTAAAATGAAAGATTGGTAAAACCATATAAATTATCGGAAAGTTTTTTCTATTATAATAAGGTTTTTGAGTGTAATATACTTGATCATCAAATGAAGTATAAATTAAAATGACTCATAAAGCATAAAAAAAACTTTAGAAAATAGAATATTAAAAAAATATAAAAAATAATTTAGTTGGATAGAGCTCATTAAGATGATTGGAACAATGTTTGTTTCATGTTAATTTAACCTAATTTTGAATTACTACATATAATAAAAATAAATAAACTAAAATAATAATAAATTAATATATTTAAAACAAAGTGAACATATACTAATGCTAAAATGTGATGAATAAAAGTAATATAATATAACAAAATTAAAGTCATATAAAAATTAAAAAAGATGACAAAAATAGTTTCTTAGTAATATAATGAAGTAAATGATTTTAAGAAATTAGATAAATTTTAGGGAAAGTTCCAAAACATTAAAGAGTTTTAATGTGATATCCTTGATAGTTAAATCATGTACAACTCAAAATATTTCATAATATTTTCCAAAATCAAGTAAAACAAAATAATTATATATATATATATATATATATATATATATATATATATATATATATATATATATATATATATATATATATATATATATATATATATATATATATATATATATATATATATATATATATATATATATATAAGTGAATATTTAATTGTATAGTGCTCATTGAGATGAGATCAATATGATTTATTTTGTATTGGTTAAACAATATTTGCAAGTATTATAATTTACAATACTAACAAGAATTTTAAAAAATAAAAAATTAATCTTTAAAAACTAAGTAACTAAATAATAAATTTGCATTGATATAAAAAGAAATTCAATATAAAAAATCTAAACAATAAATTTGAAGAAATGCGATAAATTGTATAAAAAAGTTATATTCCAAGATACTGAACTAGTAGACTTTACATACTCGATCATACGATTAGGTATAGTTAGAAAATTCTTATAAAACATACAAAAACCCTTAAAAAAATATTTAAAAACATAAAAATGAAAATTTAATTTGGTAGAACTCCTCAACACTAGTAGAACAACATTTGTTCATCTCATGCATCCTAGTTTCTAGTTTCTATGAATTATTCAAGTAAATATTTATAATAATAACAAATATTATTTTGAATATTTTTTAAATATATATATTAAAGCATAAATGAGACACATAAACCAATATAGTATAACAAAAAAAAAGTTTAAGTAATAAGATAAATTATATGGAAAGTGGAATTCTAAGATACAAAAAGGATCAAGAATATAGAAATGAGCACAATTATGGTTTTTTCATCTCCGTAGGATTTATTTTTATTTAGTAAATTTAACATGTAAAAAGAAAAAATAATTATTTTAATATTTTAAAAATATATATTAAAATTAAAATAAAGTAAATTTAAGAATTATAATATAACAAAATCAAAATGATGTAATGGTCACACAAGAGAAAAGTTAGAGTTTCATAGTAATATTAATAAATAAAAATAAAATATTGTGATAAATGAGATAAATTATAAGAGAAAGTTGCATTCGATGAACTAAAAAAATAGAATGTAATATCTTTGATAATCAAATCATCTACGAATCAAAAGGTATTAAAAAAATACCAAAACTTTAGAAAATAAATTACTTCGAACATAAAATTGAATATTAAATTTCATAGAGCTCCCTAAGATGAAAGTAAAACCTTTCTTTTCTGGTTTATTAGAACTCATTCAGAATTACTATGAATTATCAAATTAGCTCAGTAAAAATAAAATAAAATTGCAATTACAATATTAAATAAATATATATTAAAGCTAAAATGATGAAAATTAAAACAAAGTAACAAGTAACATATCCCAAAGAAAGCAATATAAAAGAAAATGAAGGGATATTTAGAGTTAAATAGTAAAATAACTAAATCAAATAAACAAATTTTAAGAAAAAAGTTTTCAATAAGAATGTTGCTTTCAAGGATGCAAAGGAGATTGAGTACATCCTAGATTATCACATGAGGTAAGAATTAAAATATCTCATAAAGTGTATTAAAACCATATAAAAATAAAATATTTAATTAGATAGAGCTCATATAAATAGTCTAATGATATTTTTTGTATTCATTAAAATGTGTTTAAAATTAAAGAAAATTATCAAAGTAAATTACAACAAAAAATAATAATTATTTCGTAAACTTATATAGATATATATAAAAGTTAATATTAGAAAAATTACAGTAAAATAAGATAATAAACTTAAAGCAATGTAGATGTCACATGAGAGGATATTTAGATTAACATATTAATATAACAATATTAAAGCAAAAGCCACATAAGTCATATAAATTGTATTGAAAAGTTACAATCTAAGATACTAGAGAGATAGACTTTAGAATCCTTTAAAACGAAATCAAGTGCAAATTGAAATGTACTATAATGTATTTTTAAACCTAGTATAATGTTTAAATAAAATTTTAATTTGTTAGAGCTCATTCATACAAATCCATTAATGTTTATTTCATCTTTTATTGATCTCATTTGTACTTACTATAAATTATTAAATTAAATAAAAATAAAATAAATAATATTAAAATTATTTTTTAATATTAACTAAATTTTTATTATAACTAAAAGGAGATAAATTAAAACAATATAACGTAACCAAAATCTAAGTGAGTAATGGTCACATGAGATAATAGTTAAAATATGCAATAATATAACCAAATAAAAAAAATTAAAGAAATTAGATAAATTATTTGAGAAGGATGTACTCCATGACACCATGGAGATCAAGTGTGATATCCTCCAAAGTCAAAAGTAATATGAATCAAAATTTCTTATAAAACAAGCCAAAACTTTAGAAGATAAAATATTTCAAAATATTAAAATAAATATTTAATAAAGTAGACCTCATTGAATCGAGTCCAACAATTTTTTGTTCAAGTTGACTTGATATTTTTAAACTTTCTATTTAAAAAAATTCATAACCATAATTAAAAATAATTTATTATTTTTATATTATTTAGATATATATTAGAGCTAAAATAAGATAAATTGAAGCAATGCAATATATCCAAGTAAAAGCGATATAAAAGTCACGTGAGACGAGAATTTGACTTTTATTGCAATATAAAAAAAATAAAGTAATAAATTTAGAGAAATGAGATAAGTTGTACAAGCAAGCTTCATTCCATGATAGAGAACTTTAGGTGTAACATCCTTAATCATAAAATCTGATATGAATTAAAATATATCAAATTATGACCAAACAATTGAAAAATAAATTTTAAAAAAAAATTAAATTAGATAAACCTCTTAAACATGTCTCTAATTTCATCTTCATCTAATTTTTTCTAAAATTAAGGCAAAATACTAAAGTTAATAAGCATAGATAATAATGATTCTTTTTAATCATAAGTAAAAATATATAATAGTTGAAAAGGGATAAATTAAAACAATATAGCATATTCTATTATAGTTAATGTAAAGCTTAAAAAGAAGGAGAGATAGAGTTTCATAGTAATATAACCAAATGAAGGCAAAACAAGCTGAAAAATGAGAAATTGTTTAGAAAAGATGCACTACAAGATACTAAGACGATCGAGCTGAAAATTATTGATTGTCAATTTTGGTATGAATAAAATATGTCATAAACTGAACAAAAATAAAATATTTAAATATTTAAAATTAATTTGTAACTAAATAGTTCTCACCAATCTAAGCCCGTGGATGATTATTTCGTCATGGTAACATCCTTTGAATTACAATGAATTACCATAACAAGTTCAAATACATTAAAATATTTTCTTAAGATTAAGTAAATATATATTAATGTAGAAATGACATAAATTGAAGTCTATTATAATGAAATCATGATGATATAAAAGTCAAATAAGAGATGTAGAGTCACATAACAAAGAAAGCAAGTCAATGCAAAACTTTTAAAGAAATTTGATAAATAATAATAAAAAATTACATTCAAATGCACTATGGAGATCGAGTGCAACAGCCTAATTTGTGAGATAAGGTTTGAATAAAAATAACATATTAGTTTTACTAAAGCACTAAAAATAAAAAAAAACTTTTTTTATTAATAAAGCTTATCAAAACTAGTCCAAAGACATATGCTTCATCATAACTAGAACATGTTTTGTTTAACTAAGAAAACCATCATAAATATAAAGAAATAACAATAAATTAATATTTTACTTTGAAGTAATTATGTATAAAACTTGAAATGAGATAAATCAAAGAAAAGTAATTTATCGAAATCAAAGTTATGAACAAGTCAAACTAAAAGAGAATATTGTTAGATAATATTGTAACAAATTTAATTAAAACACTTTTACTAAATTAGATACATTATATAGAAAATGTTTATTCAAAGATACTAAGGAGACCCAGTGTAACATACTAAATAATCAAATATTATACCAATTAAAATATATCGCAAAGCATGAAAAATACTTGGAAATAAAAAAAATTAAAAATATAAAATAAAAATTTTAAGCGATAATGCTTGTCGAGAAGACTTGTCAATGTTTATTTTTCCTCTAAACCCCATTTTGAATGGCTATGAATTACCAAATTAAACAAACATAAATAATATAAATTATTTTTTAAAAATTTTGTAAATATATTATAAATTTGAAATGATATAAATTGAGACAATAAAATATAACTAAATCGAAGTTATGTAATGATCACATGAGAGGAGAATTTGAGTTTTATAATATATAATAAAACAAAAGAACTAAAAAGTGAATAAATCAAACAAATTATAAAAGAATTTTGAATTCAAAGAAACTAAGGACATTGATTTTAATATCATCAATCATCAAACAGTGTATAAGTAAAAATGCCATAAAAGGAATGCCAAAGTAAATTAAGTTAAATAAAAATTATTATTATGTGAATATTTAGTAAATAATTCAAAGAAAAAAAAGATAAATTGAAAAAATATAATATAACCAAATCAAAGAAAACTATTTGATTAAATAAGATAAATTATACAAGAAAGTTGCATTTGAGGTGAGAGAGGAGATAAAATGTAACATCCTCGATCATTAAATCTAGTATGAAACACAATCTCAAATAAAATATGCCAAAATCTATGGTAACAAATAGTTTTAAAATATAAAAATGAAAGCCTAACTATATAGAGTACATGGACACAAATATGGCAGCATTTCTCTTGTGACCAACGGATTTCAATCGTAATTATTATGAATTACAAAAGCAAATAGCTTAAATAATTATAAATTATTATTTGAATACTAGGAAACTATATATTAAAGTTTAAATGAGAAAACTTGAAGCAATTTAATATAATCAAATCATAGTGTTGTGAAGGTCACAAGAGAAGAAATTAGACATTACATTAATATAGCAAAATAAAAAAAATATTTGAATAAATAAGATAAATTACATGGAAAAGATGCTTTCGATATATTAAAGAAATTTAGTACAACATTATTGATCATAAAATAGGTCAAAAATTTAAATATTTCATAAAGCATAGCAAATTTCTAGAAAATAAATATTTAAAGACAAAAAATTTTAAATACATAAAGCTTATCAGTACAAGTCAAGCAACCTCTCTTATATTTCAATTGAACTTTTTTAAAATTACTCTGAATTATCAAAATAAATAAGAAATAAAAATAAAAAATTAGTATCATTTTAATACTAAAAAAGTATATTTTATTTTAAATGAGATAGCCAAATAAAAATAAAACATTTCATTAAATGAGATAATAGTATAAAACTGATACATTAACAGATACTATTTAAATTGATTATAACATCCTCTATCCTCAAATAAGATATGAGTAAAAATGTCTCACAAAGCATGCAAAAATCATAAAAAAATAAAATACATAAAAAATAAATATTTTATAGGATAGAGAGCATCTAATCGAGCACTTGGACATGTTTTCTTAGTCGAACCTCATTTGGACTTACTACGAATCACCATAATTAATAAATATAACTAATAACAAATTAATATTTCAATATTAAATATATATATATATATATATATATATATATATATATATATATATATATATATATATATATATATATATATATATATATTAACATTGACGTGAGGTAAACATAAAGAATTTAAAAATGAACATTTAATTGGATAAAATTCATCGATAGGAGTCCAGTGATGTTCCTTTCATCTCAATCAATGCTCATTTGGAATTATTCAAAACTAACAAAATAAATAAGAATAAATAACATAAATTTTTATTTTAATTTTAATTAAAAATTTAGTAAAATTGAAGTGATATAAATCAAAGTAATGTAACTAAAAAAATTAACGTGGTTTAAAGATCATGTGAGAGAAGATTAAGTGTTAGATAGCAATATGATAAAATTAAAGCAAGAATATTTCAAAAAAAGTGATAAAGATTTTATGAATATTGTATTCTAACACACTAAGGATATTGAGTATAATATGCTCAATCGTCAAATAAGGCACCAATAAAAATGACTTGTATGGCATACTAAAACTCTAGAGAAAAATACCTATAAAATAGAAATGAATATTTTGTATGATAACCCCATTCAAGGTATGTCCAATGATAATTATTTCCTCTCAATCATAATTTTTCGGAATTACTACTAAATGACAAAATAAATAAGATAAATAATAGTATGTTAATATATAAATAATAAGTTAATGTAAATTAATATTGAAATAAGATAAATTAAAACTTTGGAACATAACAACAACAAAGTAATAAAAATATTGCTTGACAAAAAACTTAGAGTTTCATAGTAATATAACCAAATGAAAGCCCAAACTTTGAAGAAATCAGATAAATTTTATAAGAAATTCGTATTCCAAGATACAAAGTAGAGTTAGGGTAATATCATTTATCATTAAATGAGCTACAACTCGAAATATCTTATAAAGGCTACAAATTAAATTATATATATATATATACTTATTATTATAATTACAAGTTATTCTTTATTTTTCTTATTTGTTATAGAAAGTTTTAGTAATTCCAATAAGATCTAATAAAGATGAAAATAAAATTTGAAACCACTACACATTATTTATATAATTAAATATTTATTTTTATATTTTTAAATATTTTATTTTCAAATATTTTGTCTTATTTTTATGAGACAATTTTACTAATTCTGTTTTTTATGATTATGCTTGTTACACTTGATCTCTTTATTTATCTTGGAATGCAATTATTTCATACAATTGATCTCATTTCTTCAAACTTTTGTGTTAATGTTCTAATATTATAAGCTTTAATTTATCTCATGTTTAGTAGTAATTAAAATTTCCTTAATTAAAAAAATAATTTATTATTTTTTACTTTTTATCAATTTGCAGTAATTCTAAACAAGGTTTGATTCACATGAAACAAACATTTTTTGGCTCATCTTTACAAGCTCTATCCATCAAAATATTTGTTTTAATATTTTTAAATATTTGATTTTCATAAAGTTATACATATATATGAGATATGTTTATTTATATTTTATTTGATAATGGAGAATGTTACACTAAACCTCCTTTGTACGTTTGAATCAAACATTCTTATATCATTTGTTTGATTTTTTTAAATATTTTACCTTCTTTAGTCAAGTAACTATTTAACACTAAATCTTTTAGCAGGTGACCTTTACATTGGGTTATATTACAATGTTTCAAATTAACACTTTTAACTAGCATATATTTTTACTTAATATTAAATAATAGTTCATTACTATTTATGCTTATTACTTTGATAATTCATAGTAATTCTAAACAATGTCTAATCGAGATAAAAGTTATATCATTACACTATCTCGATAGACTCTATCTAATAAAATATTAAATTTATATTTTTAGATATTTATTTTTTATTTTTAGCATGCTTTATAAAATATTTCATTTTGTACATATCATAAGTGAACATATTACACTTGATCTCTTTAATGTCTAGAATATATTATTCTTCTACATTTAATCTCACTTCCTCAACATTTTCACTTTGATTATGAAATATGGCAATGTAAATCTAAATCTTCTCTTGAGTAACCCTGACATAACCTTGATTTTTTTATATCATATTAATTCAATTTATCTTGTTTCCTCTATAATATGAATTTTCATAATATTGTAAATTTTTTAAATTATTCATACTTATTTATCTTATTAATTTCTCAATAATTCTTACTGAGTTTTGTTATAGTTATAAATAATATCGTTGGGCTCATCTTAATTAAATATTCATTTTTATATTTTAAATATTTTCTTTTTTACCTAATTTAATGAGCGAGGATGCTACACATGATGTCATTAGTTCTAAAAAATTCAACTTTCTAATACAATTTATCCAATTTATTCATGTTTTGCACTTTGATTTTGTTAATTTAACATGTAACACTATATTTTCTCTATTGTGACCTTTATATTTCCATGATTTGGATAACTATATTTATTACACATATTCCATTAAATGTTGAATTTATATTTAGTTCAACAACTAGTAATAATTCCAAACATGATCTCATCAAGATAATACAAAATTCATTATAGTCCTCTCAAAAAGCTATATCTAATTCAATATTAATTTTATTATTTTCAATTATTTTTATTTTTTTATTATTTTTTATATGAATTGAGAGATGTTTTGATTCATAAGTTTTTGATGATACTATCTGTTACACACCATCCTTTTTGTATATTTGATTTGAATTTTCATATAAAATTTATCTCATATCATCAAATATTTTTCTTTGAGTTGGTTGTACTGTTATGCAACATCAAATCTTCTTTGATGTGTCTTTTACATCACTTTGATTTTGTTACAATATAATGCTTCAATATATCTCATTTTAGGTTTAATATATATTCATTTATAGTATTATAATAATGATAATTACTTATGCCTATTTATTTATGTGACATGCCATAATTTCGAACGAGATCCATTGAAGGCGAAATGAAACTTGTTGGAGTCATCTTCATTGAATACATTGAATTAAACATTCATTTTTTTATTTTTAATATTTTTTTAAATCTATGATAGGTTTTATGAGTTATTTTAATTTACACTTAGTTTAATGTTCAATTATTTTACATTGGATCTCATTACTATCTTAAAACTTATCTTTGATATATAATTTATCTCATTTCTTCAATTTTTTTGCTTTAATTTTTTTATATTACTATGTATCTCTAAATCTCCTTTTGATAAGTTTTGAATGCATTATAATTCTTAAATTAATTTCTTTTTTTCTCTAAAATGAGAGTCAATGGAAATGAAACAAATATCATTATCCCATTTGACAAGCTCTTTTCTATTAATGTTTTATTTTTATATTATTTAACATTTTATTTTCAAACATTTTGACGAGTTTCATGATGTATTTTCATTCATACCTAATTATACAATCAAGAAAATTACATTTGATCTCCAAAGTATATTGGAATATAACTTTCTTTATATTTTATCTCATCTCTTTAAAAATTTCTCTTTGATTTTGTTGTATTACTATATTACTCAAAATATTCTCTCAACTTACCATTACATCACCTTGATTTGGTTGAATTACATTTTTTAAAAATTGTAATATTTCCACATTAATATTTATTTCCTTAGTATTAAAATAATAATTTATATATTTTTATTTATAATTACTTTGTTAATTCACTATAATTCTAAACAAGGTTCAATTGTAACACACTAAAATTTTTTTGATTTTTCTTGGCATGCTATATTAAAATAAATATTCATTTTCATTTTTTTGGATATTTCAGTTTCAAAGGTTTTAGCAAACTTTATAGGATATTTTTAGTTTGCACCTGATTTGATGATCGAGGAGGTTACACTCGATGTAATTAATATTTCAAATTATAACTCTCTCGTAAAGTGCATCCTATTTCTAAAATTATTTTCTTTGATTTTCTTATATTACTTTGATTAAATTTGTCTTAGATATTATTTAATATAAATATTTTTAATATTCAAAAATTATTTTTTTGGTCATTTGTGCTTGTTAAACTTAGTAATTCATAATAGCTCGAAATCACATCAAAATAAAGACAAAACAATTGTTGTCGGACTTATCTCAACAGGCTCAATATCAAATAAAAATATTCATTTATATATTTTTTAATCTTTTATTTTTATGATGTTTTTTCCATTTTTTATTAGATATTTTTTCGTATCAAATTTGATGGTTATTGATATCACTGTCCATCTGCATAGTGTATTTAATTGAACTTCCTTTATATTATCTCTCATTTGTACAAATGTTTTACTTTGATTTGGCAATTTTATTATATAACTCTGAATTTCTTCTCAATTTACATTACTTGATTTGCTTGCATTATATTGTTTCAATTGAATCATTTTTGTATTAATGTATATTTTATTAATGTTAAAATAATATGTTGCAATTATTAATGCTTATTTGTTTATTTAATTTATTGCAATTCCAAAGAAGTTATTTTTAAGATGAAACTAAGCTCATTGCACTCATCTTGGCAAGTTTTAAATAACAATATATTTTTTTTCATTTTTAAATATTTTTTATTTTAGAATGCTTTTAATTTATAATTTTTCTTAAAATTTTTTTAATATTTTGAGTCATCTCTTATTTGACAATTAAGGATGTTATAATCAATCTCTTTTATATCTTTTAATGCAACATTCTCATAGAATTTATCTCATTTTGCTAAATATTTCTTATTTGTTTGGTTATATTACTATATAACCTTGATGTTTTCTTGAGTGATATTTTCATTGATTTGATTTGATTAAATTTTGTTACTTCATTTTACCTTTTTTTACCTTCAATATAATTTATGAATTATTAAAAAAATATTTTATTGTTATTTTATCATATCTAATATATTAATTCATAGTAATTCCAAATGTGTTAAAATTTAGAAGAAACAAACATCATTAGATTCTTCTTGACTAAATATATTCAATTAAATTTTTATTTTTATAACTTTAAATGATCATTTTCCATAATTTTTTATTGTCATATGAGGCATTTTAATTGGTTCCAAATTTATCAATCGAGGATATTACACATGAACAATTTAGTATCTTAGAATATAACTTTCTTCACTTGTGTAATATTTAAATCACTTTGATTGTGTCATACTACATTGCTTTAGTTATCAAATTTGAGCATTAATAACTTTTAACATAATATTAAAATAAAAATTTTCTATTGTTTGTGCATGTTAGTTTATTTGTAATAATTAAAGTTGAGGCATAATCTATTTAAATCTAACATTTTTTTTATTCATCATTACAAGATTTATTGAATAAAATGTTTATTATATGTAAATATACATACATACATACATACATATATATATACGATGAATTGATGTTATATTACACACACAAATAAAAGATGTATAATGGTCATACAAGAAGAGATTTAGAGTTACATAAAAATAAAACCAAACCAAAGTAATGTTTTTGAATAAAGGAGATAAATTGTATGAGAAAGTTGTGTTGTAAGATACTAAGGAGATCAAGTGTGACATCCTAATCATGGAATAAGTTACAAATAGAAATATCAAAAACTCATGCAAAGACCACAATAGGAAAAAAAATTTAAAAATACAAAATTGAATATTTCTCATTAAGATGAGCCTAATGACCTTTTCATAATGTCAATAAGACCACATTTAGAATACTATCGATTTCCAAGTTAAAAGAGAATTGAATAATACAAAATTAGTACTTTAATTTTAAGTAAATATATGTTAAAGTCGAAATGAAAAATATTGAAACAATCTAAAATAACGAAAACAAAACATTTTAAAGGACACACATGAGGAGATTAAGATTTACGTCGTAATATATCAATTTAAAAGCAAACAAATTGAAACAATTATGTAGATTATAATAAAAAGTTGCATTACACGCTAGTAATGAGTTAAGAGTGACATCCTTCATTATCAAAGCTTGAAATGCCTAATCCCTAATTCCTATGCATCCTTTATTATCAAAGGTGTAAGAATTTAAATGTCTCATTAAGCCTACTAAACTTTGTAAAATAAAGAATTTGAAAATATAAAAAACGAATACAAAAATGTACAGACCTCTCTGACATGATTCTATTCAAGTTTTCTTCATTTCAATTAGACCTCTTTTAGAATCACTATGAATTATAAAATTATATATGTATAAATATCAACAAAAAATTTATTTTAATGTTAAAAAAATATATATTAAAGCTAAAAATAGACAAATTGAATCGATGCAATATATAAAAATCATAGTAATGTAAAGGTCACAAAAGAAGAGATTTGGAGTTGCAAACCTATATAACAAAATTAATGTCAAAAGCTTAAACAAATGAGAAAAATTGCAAGGGAATATTGTTTTGCAAGGTACTTAAGTATATCAAGTGCACCGTCTTAATTCATTAAATTAGATAGTAATCTAAATGTCTTGCAAAGTTTTCTTTTACCTCAAAAAAAAATATTTATCCATATGGAAATGAATGTTTAATTTGATAAACCTCATCGAGCAAGCTCAATGATAGTTGTTTCATCTCAATTGATTCTCATATGAAATTACTTCAAATTTCTAAGCTAAATAAACATAAAAACTTATAAATATTATTTAAATATTTAGTAAATATATCTTAAAGATAAAATAAAATAAATTAAAGCACTGTATTATAACAAAAATACCGAATTGTAAATGCCACATAAGATATGTACAGTTACATAGCATAAATGCAAAATAAAAAAGAAAATTGTGAAAACCTTAGAAAAATTTTATGGAAAAGCCCATACCAAAATGTTAAAGAGATCGAGTGTAATATTTTTTGTAATAAATTCATGTGTGAATGTCAAAATCTCGTAAGCATACAAAAAGCCAAAAATTAAACTATTAAGAAGACAAAAAGTTAATATTTAATTGTGTAAAACTCATCAAGATGAGTCTAACAATGTTTTTCTTCCCTCTACTAGACCACGTTTAGTATTATAGAGAATTATAAAAATAAATTAGCATAAATGATACTCAATTGTTTCTTAATATTTAGAAAATATTTATTAAAGTTGAGTATGATATATCAATTTGAAAAATTTCAATAAATAAAATATATTGCATAAAAAAGTTGGCTTCTAATATGTAAAAGGGATCGAGGGTAAATCCTCGATCGTCACTTAAGGTACGAATAGAAATACAAAAAAAATCATGCCGAACCTAAAGAAAAAAATAAAAATTGCAATAATGAATATCTAATAAGATATAGCACATCGAATTGAGTGAAGTGATGATTGTTCTATCTCATCAAAATGCATTTAGAAGTATTAAAGAATTACCAAGTAAATAAGAGAAAATAATAATAATATAGTATTTTATAGATGAAATTTGATAAATTAAAGGAGTATATTATAACGAAATCAAACAAAAGAATTAGTCAGATAATAAAAAAATTTAGAGTTGCAAAATAATATAACAAAATGAAAGTGCAAAATTTTAAAAAATGAGAGAAGTTATACATCAAAAATGTTTTAAAATTAAAAAACAACTAAGTATAACATCCTCAATTATCAAATAAGATATGAATCTAAATCTCTTGTAAATATTATAAAAATGCTAGAAATTAAAACAATTTTAAAAAAGAATTTTTAATGGGATAGAGCCCATCAAAATCTATCCAACAACTTTTATATCTTCTCAATTAGGAATCATTTTTAATTACTACTACTTAGAAAATTAAATAATCCTAAATAATAATACATTACTTATTTAATAATAAAATAAAAATTACAATGACATAAATGTGATAAGAGAAAAGATTTTGCATTACATAGTATTATGATGAAATCAATGAAAAAAATTTTAAAAATGCAATACATTATATCGAAAGGTTGCATTCCAAGTCATTGATGAGACTGAGCATAATATTATTAATCATCAAATCAAGTTTGAATAAAAATTTCTCTTAAAATAATCTAAAACAATAGAAAATGAAATATTTATAAATATAAAAATGAATATTGAATTGATAAGGCTTTTTGAGGCTAGTTCGATAATATTAGTTTCATCTCAATTGATAAACATAAGTAAAAAATATTACTATTTTTAATGTTAAGTAAATATATATTAAAGTTTTGAAATGATAAAGTTAGACAATGTAATATATCTAAATCAAAGTGATCAAAAGATCCCACAAGTGGAAATTTAGAGTTACTTAGTCATATAATCAAACCAAATGAAAATTTAAAAACATGTGATAAATTGAAAAGGATGCCAAAGAGATTGAGTGTAACATCACAAATCATCAATTCATGTATGACTCAAAAGCAAGCCTAAATATAGAAATAAATATTTTATTAGAAGGAGCACATCGAGATGAGTCTATTGGCATATTTTTATTAGACTTACTTTAGAATTACTACAAAATGTTAATGTAAATAACCATGAAGAAATATAAATTATTGTTTTAAAAATAAGTAGATATATGTTAAAAGTAAAATTAAATAAATTGAAGCAATGTGATACAACAAATTTTAGAAAATTTTTAGGTCACATAAGAAAATGTTTATAATAACATAGAAAAAAATCCAAATCAAAAAAAACTTTTGATGAAATGACAAAAATTATATTGGAAAGTTATGTTCTGAGATGCAAAAGAACTCGAATGCATTATCTTCAATCATCAAATTCGGCACAAATCAGAATTGCTTGTATGGAAATTTTAAACCATAGAGAAATTATATTTCAAAATATAGAAATGAATATTTAATTCGACAAAACTCATATGGTGGAGTGTAACATCATTTGTTTTTTCTTCGATTAGACATTTAATTACTAAACATTACTAAAATAAATAAGAAGAAATTAAAAAAAAACTATTTTAATATAAATTAAATATATATCAAAGAAAAAAATAAGACAAATTTAATTAATGTAATTTAACAAAATCAAAGAAAAGGAAATGTCACAAGATAAGAGATTTAGAGTTATATGGTAATTTAACAAAATGAAAGCAAATAAGTTTTACAAATGATATAAATCAAGTGCATTGAACCAAAAGGTTTAACATCCTTTATCATGAATCAAGTACGAATAATATTGTCTCATAAAACATGTCAAAGCCTTAAAAAAATAAAGTATTTTAAAATATAAAAAAAATATTTAGTTGAATAGTGCTTAACGATTCTGGTCCAATAACATTTGTTTCATCTCTAATAGACCTAATTTTTAACTGCTTCAATTTACAAAAATAAATGAGCATAAAAATTAATAAATTATTATTGTTATATTATGTATGTATTTATTAAAGTTGAAATGAGATTAATTAAAGAAATATAATATAACCAAATCATGTTGATCTAAAAGTCACATGCGATGACATGTAGTATTACATGGTACAATAAAAAATTCAAGTAAAAAAAGCTTTGGAAAATGAGTTCGTTTATTTGACAATGTTGCATTGCATGATTCTAAACAGATCGAAGGTAGCAGCATCAATCATCAAGTAAAGTATGAATTAAAACAACTCAAAAAGTAGGCAATGATCTCATAAGAGAAAATATTTAGAAATATATAAATTAATATTTGAATAGATAGAGCCCATTGAATTGAGTTCTATGATGTCTATTTAATCTCAATCATACCTTGACAAGAGTTATTGTAAATTACAGATATTAATAGAAGTATATAACAAGAAATGCTGATAATATTAAGCAAGTATTTACTAAAGTTAAAATGAGCTAAATTGAAACAAAAAAATAAAACCAAATTAATGAGAAAAGTATTAACAAATGGTACAAATTATACAAGAAAATACATATTCCAGGTGTTGAGGTGATCAGGTGTAACACTCAGGACTATCAAATTTGGTATAAATAAAAATATCTTATAAATCATTTCAAAACCATTGAAAATAAAATATTTAAAACTTTAATATTTAATCTTTGATAGGATCGATCACTTTGAGATGAGTATAATGACATTTATTTGCTCTCGATAGAAAAAAATTTAGAGTTATTATGATTTTTCAAAGTAAATAAACATAAATCATAAAAGAAAATTTATATTAAATATATATTAAACCTAAATTTGATAAAGTAAAGAAATGTAATATAACCAAAAAAAAGCCATGTGAAAGCAACGCAAGAGATGATTTATAGCTAAAAAATAATATAGCTAAATCAAAACAAAGGATTGTTAAAAAATAAAAAAAGTTGTTGGGAATGTAAAATTTCAAGACACTTAGGAGTTAGCATGTAATATCTTTGGCTATAAAATAAGGTACAAATTAAAATGTTCCAAAATATTACAAAACAATATTTAAAGATACATAAAATGAATATTTATTTAGATAGAGTTCATTAAGATACATTAATTGACATTTTTTCCATCTTAATTAGATCTTATTTTGGATTACTATGAATTACCCAAATAAACAACCATAAATTATATTAATTTTTTACTTTTAATAAATAAACATTGAAGTTGAAATAATATAAATTAAAGCAATAAGGTATAACAAAATAAAAGTCTTCTAAAGGTCACACAATTGGAGAATTATAGTTTCATAGTCATACGATAAAGTCATAATGAAACACTTGAAAAAACTAAATAAATTATACATCAACTTTGAATTACAAGCTACTAAGAAGATCTAGTGTAACACTCTTGATGATCTAATCATGTATGAATCAAATGACTCATAATACAGGACAAAACTATAAAACAAAATAGTTAAAGTATAAAAACTAAATTTAACTTGGATAGAGCTCTCTAATATGAATCCAATGATATTTGCTTCTTGTTAATCAAAATTGTTTTAGAATTATTACAAAATAAATAAGAATATATTATAATAAATAATTATTTTAATTACGAATAAAATGATATTAATGTAGGAAGCATTGTATTAAAGCTAATTCAAAGTGATGTAAAGGTTATTCAAGATGACAATTAGCATTACATAGTAATATAATAAAATCAAAGAAAATGTTTTGAATAAATGAGAAAAAAATCTAAGGGAAAGTTCATTCCAAGTTACAAAGGAGATTGAGTGTAACATCTTTTATTATAAAATTTGGTACAAATGAAATATCTCATAAAGTATATAAAAACAAAAGAAAATAAAAAATTTAAAAAAATATAAAAAGAATATTTAATAAGATAAAACTCATCAATATGAGCCCAACCAATCTCTTATGTTTGATGATAATAAACCTTAACTATTTCTAATATGTTTGTTTAAATAAAATTTCAGATTTTAAGTAGTGATGCTCAGGTCCATGCTGGAACTTAAATAAGATGTGTATATGTAAAATCACTTGAAGATCATCTTGGCTTGAGTGACAACCCATCAAAAGATATATTTTCAATTAAATTTTGGGTATTTTTATTTTATCTAAATTACAATGTTAATATTAATATAAATATTCATTACAAATTTGAAAAAGAAATTCTAATTAAATTAATCATCATAAAAAAATTAGGCTCCCAAAAACTTAACACATCCTCATTGACTATTTTGAGAACAATTTTTTCTTATAATATCTTAATTTTTTTTTAATAAATTTTAAAAAACATTATATTATAATTGTATTAACTTATTTTTAAAAATAACACTATTTAAAAAAGAATAGCTAAATTATATGGAAAATGAACCAAAAGTAATGATAGTGCCTCAAACATGCTATCTATCATATCAAGTATTTAAAATTGTAACATGATCAAGTGCTACATCATTGATCATCAATTAAGTTATCGACAAAAATGTCTCCTAAAGTATGTCATATCTTTAGAAATTAAAATATCTAAAAATATAGAAACAAATATTTATGTTATTAGAGCAAGTTAAGATGAGTCCAAAAATATTTATTTCTTCTTGATTAGACTTCATTTGAAATTACTATGAATTACTATGTAAATGAGCATGAATAATAATAAGTTATAATTTAAATATTTGGTAAATATATATTAAAGCTTAAACAAGATAAGTTTAATGATTATAATATAAGCATATTAAAGTGATATAAGGTTCATAATAGAAAAGAATTATAGTTACATAGTAATATATTTAAATCAAAGAAAAACATTAAATGTAATTTGGAAAAGTTCAACAAAGTTTTACTCCAAAATACTATGGTGAATGAGTGTAACATCTTTAGTTCCCAAATAAGTGGTAAATCAAAATTAAACTTAGAGCATGGCAAAATCTTAGAAAAATAAATGATTAAAATATAAAAATAAATATTTAATTGGATATAGATAAGTAGTAAATAAAAATTCAACTTTGGCCATATTTGTTTCATCTAAAATACCATGTTTAAAATTACCACAAATTTAACAAATAATTAATCTTAAAAAATAATAAGGTATTCTTTTAATATTAAGTAATATATATTATAACTAAAATAAATTAAATTAAATCAATGTAACATAACAATGTCAAAATGATATAGAAGTCACATGAGAAGAGATTTAAAACTATGTAGTAATGAAACAAAATAGAAGAAAAACAATTTGCAAAAATGGGATACATTTGACATAAAAGTTAATTTCCCAGGAACTAAATAGATCAAGTATAGCATCCTTAATCATGAAACCCTATAGTAATTGAAGTTCTCATAAAGTGTGTCAAAATCATAAAAAATTAAATATTTAAAAATATAAAAATTAAAGCAATCTAATATAATTAATTCAAGTTCATATACTCATAACAAGAGAGGACATGTAAAGTTTGAATGCAAAGTAAACATTAGAAAGTAAAACATTTGAAAAAGGAAAAAATGTGTGGGACAATTACATTCTATGATACCTAGGATATTGAGGGTAATATCCTTAATCATCTAATAAGGGACAAATTGAGTTCTCCAAAAATGATAAAATAAATTTTTCAAATTAAAATATTAAATAATGCAAAAATATTATTTTATTCAATATAACTCATAGAGATAAGTCTAGTGACATTTAAATTTTTTTATTCATACCTCATATTGATTTACTAAAAATTATAATATTAAAATAGTATAAAAAATAAAAAAACTTTTTCCTTAAATGTTAAGTAAATATACATTAAAGCCTAAAAAATAAAATGAATCAATGTAAAACAACCCAATTAAAGTGATGTATAGGTCATATGATAAGAGACTTAGAGTTGCATAATAATATATGTAGATGAAAGAGAAAATTTTTAAAAAACGAGATACATTGTATGAGTAAACTATATCCAATATACTGACAAGAACGTTGTAATATCATTGATTATCATATTAGGTAAAAATCAAGGTATCTCATAAAAAAATAAAAAACAATTAAAGAATAAAATATTAAAAAATACTAAAAAAGAATATTAAACTGTTTATTGCTGTAGAGATGAGTTCAATGTCTATTTGGTTTGTCTTGATCATACCTTATTTTGAATTTTTATGAATTACAAAAGAAAAGAAGTATAAGTGATAATAAATTATTATTTTAAAATTAGGTAAACATATGTAAAAGCTAAAATTAGACAAATTGATGTAATGCATATAGCCAAACCAAGGTGATGTAAATTGTGACCTAGAAGACATTTAGAGTTGTGAAGTAATCTAACCAATTTGAACTAAAAAACTTAAAAAATGAGATAATTTTTATGAGAATGATGAATTCTAAAATACTAAGGATGTCTAGTTTAACATTCTTGATCATCTAATTAAGTACAAATTAAAATGCCTTAGAAGTTAAAAAAATAAATAAATAATAAAATATATTCAAATAAAGAATTAATTATTTAGTGGGAAAGAGCTCATTTACATGAGTCCAATAATGTTTATTTCATCTTGACTAGACCTTGTTTCGAATATTTTTTAATTATGAAAGTAAATAAGTATAAATAATAATAAATTGTTATTTTTGTATTTAGTGAATATATCTTAATGTGAAAATAGGTTTAGCTATGGAATTAAAATATAGCCAATTGAAATAGATGCAAAGATAGAATTAGAGAAGAATTAGAGATTTAAAGTGATATAACCAAATCAAGGTAAAACATTTAAAAAATTAAGAAAAGTTTTACTCAAAAATTGAAGTGTTTCATAATGAAAGCAAAGCTTCAAGAACAATGTTGAAAATGTAAAAAAAAAAAGATCACTTATGATATTAGAGCTTACTGAGATAAGTTTGATAATATTTGGTTCTTCTCAATTTGACCTTATTTGAAATTATCGCAAGTACCAAAGTATATCAACCCAAATAATAGTAAATTGAATGAATTTAATAGAACTAGATTAAAGTGATGCAAAGGCCATATGAGAAGAGATATAGAGTTATAAAGAAATATATACAAATCAATGAAAATAATTTAACGAAATAAAAAACAATGTATACGTATGTTGCATTCCAAGATCCAATGCTGACTAAGTGACATATCTTGATCAATAAATCAAGTAGTAATCAAAATATATCATTAATGAACACTAAAAAATAAAATATTTAATTATTTATGAGAATATAGCATTGCAACATATAAAAGAAATTGATTATAACATCCTCAATTATCAAATAAGAAACTAATAAAATTATGTAAAAAATATCCTAAAATATTATAAAATAAAATTATTTAAAATTATAGAAATAAATATTTAATTTGATAAAACTTTTCAAGATGAGTGTAATGATGTTGCTTTCATCTACAATGCAACTTATTTCGAATTGCTACAAATTAGAAAAACAAATAAGCATTAATAATAAAAAAAAATATTGTCTTAATATTAGTCAAATAAATATATATTCAAGAAAAAATTATTTAAAGTGAAAAAATATAACATAAGTAAATCAAGTGATGTAAATGTAACACTAGAAGAAATTTAGAGTTATATAATAAAATAACCAAATCAAAGAAGAATATTTAAACAAAAGAGATATAATTTACAACAAAGTCTAATTTCTACATACAGAGGAGATCAAGTGTGATATCCTTCATCAAATTTGGTACAACAAAACATCTAATAAAAAATTGAAAAACTCTTAAAAATAAAATATTACAAAATGTATAAATGAATATTTTATTTCATAAAGAGCTTGTCAAGATAAGTCCTATAAGGATTATTTTCTCTATTTGACTTGATTTAAAATTATTGAGAATTACTAAGTTTAATAAACATAAATAAAAAATTATTTTTAATATATTAAGAAGATATATATTAATTGCAAATGAGATAAATTTAAAATAAACCAATATAAAAAATTGAAGCTAAAAAATCGTAGAAATGAAATGCATTACAGGAGAGAGTTATACTACGAAATACTAATGAGATCGAGTGTAACATTCATGATAATCAAATCAAGTACAAATTGAAAATTTCCTATAAAGTGTGCAAAACCACTAGAAAATAAATACTTATTTTGATAGTGCTTGTGAAGACGAATCCAAAAATTTTTATTTTTTCACATTTTAACTATCTATTGAATTCTATTGAATATGTATAGAAATTATAAATAAAAATTATAAATGATTATTTAAATACTTAGAAAATAAATATTAAAGCTTAAATGTTAAAATTTTAAATAATGTAATATAACAAAATCAAAGCAATGTAAATGAAAGATGAGATAATATTTCCAGTAACATAGTAATACAACAAAATAAAAATGAAGTAGTTGAGAAAAGGATGTCAAATATATAACAAAGTTGATTTCCAAGGGACGTTTGAGACCAAGTGTAACATCCTAGTTTATTAATTAAGTACAAATGAAAATTCATCAAAATGTTGGAAAAAAAAATATTTAATCATATAAAATAAATTTAACAGCAAAGAGATTGTCAAAAAAGAGATAAATTGAAGAATTATAAAAGGACTAAATCAAAGCTATTTAAATATCACACAAAAAAAGATTTAAAGCTACAAAGTTATATAATAAAATTAAAGTAAAAAAGTTGAAGAAATGAGACAAATTATGTATGAAAGTTAAATTTTAAAATAGTAAGGAGATCTAGAGTAAAATCTTTAATCATTAAAGTTTATGCAAATTAAAATATCTCATAAACACTATCATAAGCTTAAAAATTAAAATATTAAAAAATAAAAAATAAATTTCAATTCGATGTAGTTGGTCGAGAGACTCAAACAAGTTTTACTTCATCTTGATTTGATCTCATTCAAAATTATGGCATCTTACAAAACTAAATAAGCATAAGTAATTATTAATTATTGTTATTATAATATTAAGTGAATGTATAATGAACTGAAGTGAGATAAATTTATGCCTTATCCTATAACAAAATCAAAATGATGTAGAAGCAGCATAAGAGGAAATTTATAGTTTCATAACAATATAACAAACTCAAAAAAATGTTTCATGATGCAAAGAGGATGGAGTGTAACATCTAGCATCATCAAATTAATTATGAGTTAAAATATCTTTCTAATAATATGAAAAACAATAAAAAATAAAAAATAGCTAAAAATATAAAAAATTAATATTTAATTAGATAGAGGTCATCGAGAGGACTACAATGACATTTGTATAGTCTCGATGACATCTTTTTAGGAAATACTGCTTATTACTAAATTAAATATAAATTGAAAATCGACTGAAATAAGTTAAAGAAATGTAAGATATAAAAATCAAAGAAATATAAAAGTCTCTTGAGACAAGATATAGAGTTACATAGAAAAATAACTAAATAAAATGGAAAAATAAGACTAAATTAGATAGGTTGTATAAGAAAATTAAATTCTAGAAAACTAATGACATCAAGTGTGGCATCATCGATCATTATTTACATAAGTATAAAAAATATCTCATAAAGCTAGAAAACAAATAAAAAAATATTTAAAAATATAGTAAATGAATATTTAATTAGATTGAGCACATCAGGATGAGTCAAATAGTACTATTTCTGACAAGATCATAACTTAGTTAAAATTATTGAGAAATTAAAAAGGAAAATAAGTATAAATAACGATAATATTTTTTTGTAATATAATGTTAATATATATATATTGGATGAAATCAAATAAGTTTATTTAATATAATGTAAGAAAATTAAAGTGATGTGAAAGCTACTTGAGAGGAGATTTTGATTTACAAAGTCATATAGCCTAATCAAAGTGCAAATGTTGAAGAAATGAGATAAATTGTAGGAGAATAATATATTTTTAGATACTAAAAGAGTTCAATTATAACACCTTCACTCATCAAATCAGGTACAAATCGAAATGTTCTATAAAACATGGTCAAATTAAAAAATAAAATATTTAGAATAATAAAATTTAATATTTTATAAGATAGAGCATAATGAGACAGTCCAATGATTCTTGTTTCATCTTGATCAGCCTTTATCTAGAGCTATTATCAATTATCAAAGTAAATAAGGATAAATAAAAATAAGTTATTATTCTAATATTAACTTAAAACATATTATAGTTAAAAAGAGATAACGTGAAACAATATAATATAGCCTAGTTAAGGTCATGTAAAGGTCACACACTATAAGATTTATTGTTAAATAGTAATTTGACCAAATGAAAGTGAAATATTTGAAAAAATGAGATAAATTAGAAAAGAAAGTTTGATTCAGAGATACAAAGAAAGTTGAGTCTAACATCCTCAATCATCAAATCAGTTACAAATAAAAATCTCAAATAAACTTGTCAAAAATTGTAAAAAAATATTTAAAAATATAAAAATAAATATTTCAATGAAAAGAGCTTATTGAGATTAGCCAAAAATAATTTTTGTTTCATATGGATTTAACCTTGTTCGGAATTACTACAAATTACTAGAATAGTCAAGTATAGAAAATAATAAATTACTTCAAAAAATTAAACAAATATTTATTGTTGCTAAAAGTGACACAAATTGATGATTATAAAGTTAGAAAATCAACACAAAAATATGAATAAATGAGGTTAATTGTATGAGACAGTTGTATTTCGTGATACATAAGAGATCAAGTGTAACAAACAAAATGATCAAAAAAAGGTATGAGCAAAAATGTCTAGTAACACATGCTTAAACTCTTAAAAATAAAATATTTAAACATATAAAAATAAATATTTAATTAGATATGGCTTATGGAGATGTTTCAAACATCGCTTCATCTTCATTAATTCTTATTAAAATTACTAAACATTTCCATAATAAATAAACATAATAGATGATAAATTATAACTATAATTTTATATATATATATATATTAAAGCTAAAGTAAGATTAATTAAAGTAATATAATATAGCCAAATAAAAGCAACATAATGGTAACACAATAAAAGTTTTAGTGTTAACAAAATTAAAACAAAATAAAGCTTTTGAAAAAATAAGTTGTATGAGAAAGTTGTGCTGCAAAATACTAAGGAGATCAAGTGTAATATTCTAAATCATAGAATATGACAAAAATAGAAATGTTTCAAAAAGCATGCAAAGATTAAGAAAATAAAATATTAAAAAAATATAAAATTTAATATTCCTCATTTAGATGTGTCCAATGACCTTTGTTTATTGTCCCAATAGGACCACAATTGGGAAACTATGAATTTTAAAAATTAAATAAAACTAAATAATAAAAATAAGTATATTACTATTAAGTAAATATATGTTAAAACTAAAATAAAAAATATTGAAACAATCTAAAATAGCCAAATCAAAACATTGTAAAGGACACACATGAGGAGATTTAGATGTACATCGTAATATAGTAAATTAAAAGATAAAATATTGAAGAAAAGTGATAAACTATACAAGAAAATTATATTACAAGCTAGCAAGGAAATTAAGAGTGACATCCATTATTGTCAAAGCTTTTAATGCATAATCTCTAATCTACGAACATACTTCATTATCAAATCTTGTACAAAATCCAATGTCTCATAAATCTTACAAAACTTCATAAAATAAAGAATTTGAAAACATAAAAAATGAACTCCAAAATGGATAGACCTTGTTGACATGATTCTAATGAAGTTTAGATTTCATTTCAATGAGGCCTCTATTAGAATTACTATGAATTACAATATAACATAAATGAAAGAAAATGAATGGGTATGAAAAGTAAGAAACCATAGACATAATTCTCATTTGAAATATTAAACTATATATCTGTATTATGTCTTTAAATGTTTTTTTTATTTATAATCAGCTTCATAATAATCTTAATGTAACATATAATAAAATTATAGCATAAGAGAAATGTGTGCTACATAAAAAATGGATCTTTGAATTATAGTAATAGAAAATATTCGTTTTTACAAAAGAAAAATGAAACTAGACAAAACATAAAATCATTTTACAATTTGAAATATCTTCTATATTAAAAATTTATTTAAATATAATAAAAAATAAACTTATTTTGATTGATAAAAATTTCAAATATTTAAATCAGTGGTTACAAATTTCTATATATTTCATCTAAATATGGAATCATGAAAAGTAACTTGAGTCAAAAAAGTTTATAATTACAACAATCATAGAGATAATAAAAAATTACTAAAATTACAAATATGCCCCCAATTTATAAGGATAAATCATTTATATAATAAAAATTTATTAAACATTAAATTTAGTGAAATATCTTTAAAAGAATTTAAAAAAATAAAAGTTTGAAGGTGAAAAATTAAATCCTTTCCAAATACATGAAATTAAGAGCTTCGTTGCTGACATGAGAATAAAAATCATCTTGATCAGAATAATAAAATTGAATTGATGATTAAAATTTATTAGAATAATTGCTTTTGAAAATTTTTAAATTTAATTACACAACTAACTTTTGAAATCATATTACAAATTTTTTAATAATTTTAAAATTTCAATTATACTTAAATAGTGACAATCATTAAACCTTTTCCTCTAAAATATTAATTAAAAGTAATATTGTTAAGTAAAAGTAAGTATCTTTGTTTCCAAATAAATATATATAATTGTATAAAAAAAATACTTATCTTCATGAAATGATTTTTAAATTTTCTAAATGATTTTCATAATGAATGACAAACTAGTCTTTTTCAATTAATATTTTATTAGTACTAAGAATCATAATAATTACTTGAAAGAATAACATGTAACACAAATAAAATCATGCATTATAATGACAAATAAATTTTCCAATTTAGTTTTATAATAGATTGAAGAGGAATGGATTTATTTTTGTGACGGTACAATGTGTAAACTATTAGACATCAGAAGGCTTCTTCAAATAAAATTTGTATCCCATTTAATGAAAAGTAGTCATGTATTAAGAAAATTGAGAAAAATTAATGAACATTTTTTTATAAAACTTAATTAGAAGATACTAACAAACAATTTTTGTAGTCTAACTACTGGTTAATGAATTACCAATTTGCAAAGCACATGACCTAGATTAAATGGATAAAACATTTGATTACAAGCAATGCAAAGTGGTCTAACTCAATGAATTGTTAGATATGATTAGTAACTTATGATGTGTAATTTAATAGCATTCTACTTGGGATTATTTGATATCAAAAGAGCCAATTCTAAAATATAAACTATAGTTTTGGAGTACTAATTATTTTTTCAAGATTTTAATATTGATATTAATGATATTTAATCTCTATAACATTATAAAAATATAAAAAATTATGGCTAAATAAAATGTGATAAGTTTTTTAAAAAATGTTAAAACAAAATAGCTACATGACAATTATAAAAATATATTAAATTGTTTTATGTGTTTACACAATACATTATAAAGTTGGGCAATAATGTAAGCAAAAGAAAAGATTGTTGCTATAATGAAAAATAAAAAGATTATAAACATATAAAAATAATTATGATAATTGAATACTTAATTTATGAAAAACTATCTTTAATTTAGTTAACAAAATTATTGTACGTATCAAAAGTGAAAGAAATTTTAAAATTTATAAAATTAATTAAAATATAATTAAATTGTTAAAAATAAAAAATAAAACAGATAAATAAATAATGCATGCATGCCTCAAATTGGTTATTGATTTTTTATTATGGTTGTGTTACACCCGAAGTTATTTTTAACAAGCAAATTCATGCATTTAATCTGAATGAATTAAATTTCTTAAATATATTTTAAAACTTATATTTACGCCTTATATATTTGGTGTATTTTTATTGCAGAAAAAATTCTTAGTTAAATGTAGTAATGCAATCATGTTAAATATTCTAGTTTACTAATAGCTGCAAAACAAAAGTGACGGAATGAACTTTAAGATAGTGTTTTATTAATAATAGTATAATATATTTACATAAATGGAAAAACATATTCATTTATTTTATATATATGTAGGGAAATTATAGCTGTACACAGCAACTAAAACAATAAATATCTTAACCATAAAATTTTTAATTAGAATATAATATATTATGAAAAAAAATATAATTGTTTATTGAAGCAATGATAATGTATCATTGGCAAAGAAAAATTCGTCACTTTGTTATATAAAAAAATGCAACGTACAATATGAGATAATATTGAGAAGAAAATAAAGAAAAACTTTTTCACAAAACAAGTTCTTAAAAATAATAGTTATAATAAATAACAAATGATATATTATTGAGAAGAAAATAAAATAAAGATTAAAAAAGCAAAACGGATAAAAAAAAGAAAGTGAAAACAAAGAACATCATAGGAAAATATTATACTAAAACGTGCAAAACAAACATATGCTTAAAAAGAAATATTATGAAAAGCACACAAAATGAAAAATCATCTAAAGAAAGATGCACTAAAAGTATTGAAGATTATATGCAAAACAAGTTGTAAATTATTTTGAAGTAATTAAATCATAAATAATATTTCATTAAAAAAATATTTCAATATAAGAAAATTTATGTGATTATAAAAAATTTAAAATTTAAAAATCATTCAAAATATGTTATTAGGAAGCCTTCTTTAATTATAATCATTAGAAATTTGTGGATATAGGTATAACGAGTTTAGGATAATGAAATAAAATATAACTATAAAAATAATTAGACATTCAAAGCAAGAAAAAAATCAAAACTTTATGCAAAAAATTTAACCAACCATTTTCTTGCAAATATAAGAACCTAGTCATATCACAGGAATGTTAATATGATAATAAAATATTTAAATATTTAAAATACATTGAGTGAAATATCAATAGCAAACAAAAAGGAAAAATAACGTATTGAATGCTTTTTGGATTGAAAATTTACGTAAGCATAATAAAATAAAAATTATCTTAATTAAAAGAATTTGAGATGTTGAAAGGAATTAACTTAATATTTTAATAAAATATGATATTAAAATTTTTTTATATTTTATAATATATTAGTAAAAAAATTAATAATTTAATTCAATGATATTATGCCCTAAAAAAGTATAGAACAAAGTAATTAAATATTAAAACAATTTGAAAAAGATCATGCAATATTAATAAAATTCCTTAAAATGTCAAATTAATGGAATAAAATATCAAAAATTTCTTTTTAAAAAATAATAAATATTCAAAATTATATATCATGTAAGAGTTTTTTATTTGAAATAACTTTAATTGTTTTTAAAAATTAAAAATCAAGTATGCTTAAAATGAATTATGAAATATTAAATAATAATTTTTAAAATCATTAAGATACAAAAATATTTAAAATACTTATATTATGCAATAATAAATGCATTATTATTAATAATAAAATATTTAATTTAAGTAACAAAAAGTTTTCTCATCATGAAATGGAAATATTTAGTGAAAGAAAAAAAATATATAATTAATAAAGAAAGGAAAAGTTTCAAACTTTATAAAGTATATAAATACGTTCACAAAAATAAAAAAATTAACAAAAAGGAAGAAAAAGAAAAACACATGTAGAATCATGCCTATCTAGAATATAAAATATATTTTCATAAATTATTAAAAAACTTTCTTGATCAATCAATACTAAATAAACCAATATCAAAAAAATGAAAAAAAAACTTAATAAATATGAAAATTGTCTTTAACAAAATGAATCTTTTGCAGCATTTGGATATTTTTCTACTTGTTTTAAAAATAATTTAGCACAAATAATAAAATTTATAATTAATTTAAAATTTTCAATTTTTTAATTTAATAAAAATTTTTGAAATTTTATTTTAAGTTTTGAACTTTTAAAAAAGTCTCATAATAATAAAACCTTAATGAAGAAATTAACAATTTCAAAAATATAGTGTAATTATAAATACAAATAATATAATATGCTAAATAAAATTAAATATTCAAAATATTATGTACATTGAATGGAATATATACAAAGAATATAACCTTGTTCGACTCAATAATATAAATAATTAACACAAACTAACAATAAAAATGGCCAACTAGATTGTATAATTCTTGAGTTTTGTAAATGTAAGCTAGCCAAACACAAAAATGTTACATATGTAAAAAAAAGTATAGTAGTGAATAAAAGTTTAAAATCTTAGAAATAATGAGTCAATTCAATCATTGTGCAATACATGAATAATTAGTCAAAAAGATTTTTAAATAACTTCAAGTTGATAAACATGTTTGTGCAATTTTAAACTACAAAAGACTAAAATAAAATTATAAGAAATATTTAATCTTGTGAAAAAAAAAGAAAAAAACTATGCATATTTATAACAACAAATAATTATAATAAGGTAAAACATTAGGTATCTATTTATAAAAAAGAACATTTAAATATGTAAGAAATAAAAAATTGTAGAATAATGAAATTTTTTTTTATCATAATGTGTTTAAAAAATAAGAGAAAAAATTCACTAATAATGATAAAAAATATTAAAAATTAATTTTTAATGTTCAAAATTATTATTATTGTTCATAAAAAATTTAATATGAGGACAATTCCAATTATAACATATTTTGATATAGAAGTATTTAATAGTTTTAAGTATAAATGTCATGTAATTCACAAGCAAATTATTAAAAATTTAAAATATTGAGAACTAAAAAGTACAACTCAACATTTAAATAAATAATATGAAAAATAAAAAACATATAAAATTATAAAAAAAAATAGATAAATATTTGCTCCTTTAAAAATTTAAAATATTGACAACAAAAAAGTACAAATCAACATTTAATAAATAATAAGAAAAATTAAAAAAATAAAAAATTATCAAATAATAAAATATTTAAATTTTCTAATGTTGGAAATGTGTGAACAAGTTGTGCAAAAGCTGGTTTTAATTGTTCAAATTTATATGTAGTAAACTTTAATTTTCTTTCGACATGTCAATTACTAATAAAGATATTAGTTAAATTCTTTTAATCTCTAAATACAAAAATAAAAATCAAACTTTAATAATTAAATTTATACCAAAATAATAAATGTTTCTTCAAAATTCTCCTATTAAAAAGAAAAAAAGTAGATATTTTAAAAAATTAATATATTTAACATAAGAGCAATTATATTATGTGCACAAAACAATTGAAAAGAATAAAAAATAGGAACATCAATATAATTAACTCATAATATATTTTGTATATTTACATAAAAGATTAACAAAAACACTTCTAAATATCTTAATTTAGTAAAAATTCATATTATAATAAAAACTAAAAAGTTAAATATCTAAAAATTCAAATATCCAATAGCATGATGAAATGATAAAATGTTAAAAACTTTTTCGCTATGTTATAGCTAAATAATTTTATAAAAAATATCATATAATTAATTAATATTGTGAAATAAATAACAAGCAAATAAAATGTCTAGGTATGTAAAACAAAGTGAATAATACTATCTAATTGATGATGTTTTGTTAGGCATGTAGACTGCTTCGTATTTCCTTCTCATTACAATATATCAATTTAGGTATTAAGATTAATTTACTTGAAAATTTTGAAATGTTAAATATTTTATGTTAAATATATAATAGATATTTTCTACATAATTTTCATTACTTTAAATATTTTATTTTAACATTTATTTTTATCTCTTCATTATAATATATATTTTTATATTTGCTTCAATATGAAGCAAGCATTACTCAATATTTTTGATAATTTATGTCCATTGTTATATTGTTACAAATTATTAACTTCATTAAATTTTTAGATGTATTTATGCTTATGGTAACATCTAATTTTTGCTACAATATTAATGGTATTTTTAAAAAGTCTTTCAATAGCAAATTATAAACAATTCTTTATTAATTTTAAATCATTTATTATATTCTTGAAATAAAATGAAAATATTGGAATTTAAGTAAAACTAAACAAATATGAAGATCAAATAATTTGGATATTAGAATATTGATAATATTAAAAATATTTCTTGACAAGTATGCTATTAAAAATAAAATTTTTTTAAAAAATAATTATAATATTAGAACAAAAACAAATAATGATATTAATAAAACAAGATAAAAATATAAAAATTGTTTTACAGAAAATGAAACAAGATTATCAACATTACGAGATATTTAAAATCATACAAAATTGATGTTAAATAACTTCAAAGAAATAAATGCACAATAAGTTATTGTTCATTTGAAATCATGTTTATGAATTGTTAAATGAAAAAATAAATCTTAGCAAATAATATATTTGTTTATGACAACTATTATTATAATTAAAGTTAAAATATGTTTTATGTTTGTGAAGACATTAATAATTTGTCTTTTAAATGTGCAATGTTATTGTTGTTGTGCTCTATTTTATTTACTCTTCATCATTGGTTATAAATTTTTTTGTGTTCATTTTATTTGAAATAACAAATTAGCCATACCTTTATTATTATAATACTTTCTAATATAAAAAGAAGTTCTCTTATATTTTTAATTTTGAATACTTTACTTGTTTCTAAGTTTATTTCTGTATTTGTTTAAGTTTTTTACATTTGTAAATTTATATGCTTTGCATCACAATAAATTATGCAAATTGTTTTAAGAATTTTTTATATTTATAATGCAAGTCTCTCAAAGATTTTATTGGTATTATTTTTTAAAATATATTTTCTTATCATAATATTAATTTATTGTTATTGAATTTTTAATATTTTACATTAGATTTGTTTCTGATATTACTTTAGTTTATATTATGAATTTTTTTATTTTTTTATTGAATTTTTTTTTACTAAAGAAATGTTGGAGTGCTTGTCATGAAAAAAATTTTAAGTAATAAAAAAATAATTTGCAGAATCACCAAGGTATGTCATTGCCACAAAAACGTAGCACGTCAGATCAAAATATATAAAGTTTTTATAATAACAAAACAACTTTCACATTTAAAATACTTTTAAAAAACTGAAAAAAAATTACTTTCACATAAACATTAAAATTTTTAATATTGTTTAATGTCAAAAACTTTTATGTTTCCATGGAATTTACTAAATAAATGACTTTACAAAAATAAAAAGACATAACTCAAAAATTGCAATTTTGACTAAAAATAAAATTTAAAATGAAAATATGATAAGTAAAACTATATTAAAACTTAAAAAATTATAATCAATATGATAAAATATTAATACACGAAATAAATATAAATTACTTGTGTAATACATGAATAATGAGTCACTTCTAACTTCAAGTTAAAAACAATCACAATGTAAAAAAAAGATGTTTAAATTTAAAAAATATACAAAATTTTTAATATAGTAAATATTTTAAAATGCTGAAAGTTATGGTTATAAAATGTGCAAAAAATTTTTATTGATGGTAAATAAAATGTAAATTTAATTAAAAATCCCAAATGATGAGAAGAGGTGCATGAAAAATAAACAATAATAATAAATTAGAGGGCATCATCGTATATAAATTATCTATCACATATGAGATACATAAGGGCTCATCTTTATGTTACTTGGCAGTTTCTTTTAATTTTGAGAGTATTTTATACAATTACTCTCTACTATAAAATTATGTTAATAATTTAAATAACAATCTATATAAATATGATTTAAAATTGTAATCACTTTTTCGTCATATCATTTGATCACTAAAAATGGACATATTTATCTCATGTTTATTTGAAATGTCATATTGATCATTTATTGTTAGTTATTTATGTTTTTATTAGTAAAACAAAAAGTTATATGTTATACTTTAAATATTTGGAGTTTTTTTGTTATTGTAATTTTTTTATTATCTCATAAAAGATATATTTAATGCTACCAAGTGTTTTTTTGGATAATGCTTATTCTTTTGAGTAGTTTAAATATTTTATGTTAATCATTTTCTTTTTGTTTAATCCAAAAAAATATTTTGCAATATTTGTTGAACATTGAACATATAAAACCTTGCTTATTTGTTAATAGAATGTGGTAGATAATTTTTTAATATTTTGTGTTATTTGTTATTACAATTATTTTTAATTTGCCTAAAATGTATTTATATTTATTGTGATATTTTGTATGTTTAGAATGACAGATCAATTTTTTCTTTAAAATTTTATATGAATAATTTATACCTTTTAACTATATGACAATAATGAGGTTGATGTTTTATTTGTTTGCTTTTAAATATTCTATATAATTGATTATTATACAAAGCAAGTACTCTTGAATTTTTAGCAGTTAATGTACCAATGTTTAATGTTAGAAATTTTAATTTAATAAGTTTTTAATTTGTTTATCATAATTTTTTTGTTGTCGTATAAACATTATTGAAAATTATTGAAAAAATTAAAAAAATCTTACTTTTTTGCTAAGAAAGTTAAAATAGCTTTAGTTTAAATAAAATTATGTAGATAAGAAAAACAATAACATAATGGACTTTTTAAAATTTTAAAAATTCTGACATTTTACGTAAAAAGGGATTTCTTTATGTTACCATGAATAAAAATATATTATTATATGTTAAATAATGTAACTTGAAACTATAAATTAATAAAATATACTTTAAAATGTTAAGTATATTTTATATTATTAGAGCCTATTTTGAAATAATTTAAGGAAAATATCATTTAAATGTATGATGCACTATTTTTCATATTTTTTAGTCATTAAAAGCTAGCATATTTATCCCATTTTTATTTGAAATATCATATTAGTCATTCTTGTTGGCTATTTATGTTCTTATAAGTATAACAAAAACTTTTCATTATACTTCAAATATTAGGACTTATTTGTTGCCATAAATCTTTTTCTAATCCAATATTATTAGTTATTTTAAAATAAAAATAATAAAAATGATCTTTAATGAAGCAGCTTATTCATTAATTGTAGTATAAAAAATAAATTATTAGAAAATAAAAAATCCTTAGGTTTAAAATAATTAAAAAACTCAAAAAGGCAAATTTTCTTTCATTAAAATTCTAAATACATGAAAATAATATAATTATTATAATGAAATAAATGAATTATTTGTGCAACATAATCTCAAAAAATATTTCATAATATTACAAGTTAAACATTCTTAATGTTGCAAATATTAAATCTTCAAAATTACTAACATAAATAGAACAATAATGATAGTAAAGTACTTAAAACATTAAAAACTATGTATAACCTATTAACAAAAAATTATTCTCATCATATCAAGCATACTAAAATTTAAAAAAAGATGCAAATAACTAATTTATTTAAAAGAATGAAATTTTGTAATGTAATTGTACAAAGTTTTAAATAAATAATGTAAGCATTAAACAATGGAAGACGATTATTTCCCTTATAAAATTTATTTAGTTGGCATAGATAATGTAAGAGTATTGTTGAGACTATTAAATACACAAAGAGATGCATGAGAACCACTAATACATGATTCACAAGTGTGAAAAATATGTTTAAAAATGTAGATTGAGTTAGGGGATGATTTAGATATTGATAGAGTGCATAAATATTAAGAAATGCATAAGCATATAATAATAGATCATGGTAGGCGATACAACAAAGAAAAGGAGAGCTGAGAATACCTTTTGTGGATAAAATTTTAATTATTTCGAAACTTTTTTTTTCTATATTAACTATGTCGAACACTAAGTTGTTACATAATATTTTGATGATAAAAAATTTTTCATGCACTTTATTAATTTTTTTGTTAATTATTTCATATCACACATCTCAAGATTTGATGGATCAGTCCATTATAGAGCTTAATTAATTGATTCATTGTTAAATAAAAAAATTAAAGACAAGTAAATGAGTGTTGGAGGCAATGCTTTAGAATAACTGAACTTTCAAATGTTGCAGCTAATTGAAAGAGCTCTTAATGTAGTAATTTCTCATCTAGAGTATGTCTTATACAACTTTCGGTTAGAATTCTTGTACTAATCATATGATACTCATATGACACACAAATTTACATTCATCTTACTTATGATAAGGGGCATCACTTTGCACAATCTTTATGTAAGATGAAATGTCAATCTCTATTCGTAAGAGTACACAATGAAACATATAGATAAATATTAGTGAATAGTAAAAATCTAAAAAGTTTAATTAACCAAAGGTTTAATTTAAGTCCAACGAGAATTGAACTCATGTTGACACAAATTATTCTATTAAATATGTTTGTAAATCACATGATTGCAAGCCCTTTAACATAATAGTTATGGAGTTAAACACAAGTTATTGTGTTTTATTAAATGATAACTAAGTATTTATAATAACTTTTATTAAATAAATTTTAATAATTTGAATAGCTAATTTTTATGTTGATCGAAGAACCTATGTAAGAGTAAATTTAATATCTTGTAAAGATTCTTTTCGTTAGAGTGAAAAATTACTATGAGATTCACTATTAGTTTAATTTTAGAAAATAAATTTTTAATTTTTATTAAAATATTAAACATGATTAAAAAAATTTTTACAGGATGTAAAAAATAAAAATTTCATCATCGTTGTAATTTTAATTTAAATTAACTAACTTAAGAAATATATGACTCCAAACTTTGGTCTTTTTAGAAGTCATCATATCTTGACCGTATCATTGAAATCATTTTTCCAAAGATGCAAAAAATAAATTTTAAAAATAAGCTCTTTATAACTAACATAAGCCTAAACTTTCCTTATTATATTGTTAAGGCATGACTCTTCAACTCATATATTACACTACCAAGTCATAGAATCACTGTCAAAATCTTTGTGCAATTTATTAGCAAGCAAGAGCCTTGATCTTCAAAGCTAACCAGGGGTGGTGAAACTCTTATTTTTTTGTGATTGTATATGCACAATTAAAGCTTATATAAAATTATCTCATGTGCAAGTAAATAATGTATGTCGAAAACTTCAAATTTGTTTTGCATTTATCACTTCAAAAAAGTTGAAGTGGATGTGCAACATTTGATTTTGGTAACACTAAATAATCTAAAATTTATTCACCTTGCTAAAACAAACTGAGCCAAGTCCATAGTCTGATCAAACAATTTTGGTGATTAAACATTAAAAGATTCGTCCATCTTTCAAAAATACATAAATTTATATCCAATAATTCAGTCATCCAATTTTCAAGATTGAATGGTCAAACTTCTATACCATTTCTAAACTACATCAATTTAAGTCTACTTAATTATTACACTTTTATAATGCAATAGTTTAGATTAAAATCAATCATGCATCAATAATTTACCTTGATTCAATTAAATAATTTTTTTATTTGATAGTTTACATTAAAATCTATCACATGGCTATCATTTACATTTTACAAACAAAACAAGTTTTTACATCTAACAATCAATATTAAAATCAATCATGTTGTGCTTATTTACATTGATAAATCCTAGATTTGGAAAGTCTCAATGAAAATCATTTAATTGTTAGAGTTATTTTGTAAACACCGTTGGGCCTCCCAAACTCATTATTTATTGTAAACTACTATTTTTGAACAACTATTGAATTTCAGATATTCTACACATGACAACTTGTATGATTGTTTTGTAACTATTTTTTACTCATAATATGTTTATAAATAGTGTATTTTTTAATATTAAAAGATTGTTGAAAGAATCAAGAAGTTATTCAAGCTACAAAACTTAAGTCTTAACAACTACTGTTAATGATTACTTCTATTCATTATATCCCTAATTCTTTGAACTCTCAAGTCTCTTATCTTCTCCAATAAGAAAATTTTTTATTCTTTTATTCTTTCATTCTAGGAAAAGCATAATTCATTTGTATTTTTTTGATATTTTCACAAACAAAATATTGCCATAAGCATCAAATTCATATTTGTTGTTGTAATTTTTTCTACATTTTTTATTTCATTGAAATACTATTATAGCCCTTTTATTCTACCTTATTTTAGTGAGAATTGTCTATTTGTGAAAGGCTTATACTAATTGCTTCGATTTTTTATTTATCTTTTTTGGGCTTCACGTAAGCTTCAATTTAAGCTGCATCATCAAAACTTGTTATACTTTATTATTACTTCTAAATTTTCTAATTTAATTTTTTTATTTAAAAAAAATTAAAATTAATTTATTTTACAAAACTGAAATTTGCAAAAAATTATTAACAAAGACATATCGAAGCTTAATAGGAAGCTAAAGAAGATGAGCATCTCATCTTTAGTGTATAATGGACAAGTTATACAACTAGTAGCTACTTGGTAAGCAGAGGAAGAGATGCATTGAAGGCATCCCAACAAGTTTTTAGTTTTAATGTTTAAATTCAAATATGTATGAAAGTTTGCAAAATATCCGATGAACTTCATGATTTATTTAATAGTTATTGAACATTATCAAAGGGGAATTCCATACGGATATTTTTGTATAAGATCACAAAGAGTGTTATTTGAATGAACTAATAATATGGATGAGAAGTGGCATGAAAAATGAAAATGAAATGTAAATAGTAATTCAACTTTAAGTGGAAGTGGATTTCATAAAAAGAAATACAAAAACTTAAACATAATATGAACTTAATTATGATGGCATTATTATGGATAAATAATAAAGCACAAGATGTTGTTAGAAACAATTGAATGTTTTACTTAAATAAATAGCACTTGAAGTAGTTTTTTATGAATTTGTTCAAAACATTTTTGGAAGTCTTTTGTAAGAGAATGTGGAAGAAATAAAGATCTTTAGTAGGTTTTATCTCAAGGAATTTCTAACAAAAAATTATATGTACCAGATGAGGATAATTTTAAGAGGAATGCTACTAATAGTGGTGAAGGATAAGAAGAGGAACACAAATCAAATAATTCTAGAAGTGCCTTTAAGGAAGTTCAAGGTACAACCCTTATGAAGTCATTACACTAGGCTTCTTCAAGGAAGACAAGTGAGACACCACTAAAAGAAGGATTTAATTTTCAAAAACTTTAATAATGGTTCGAGCCAATATGTATATCACATAAGGAATTTAATATTGTTAATTACTCTTTCACTAGAAAAGTACATTGTAAGAGGATTTTTAGGATGGTAAAGCTTTCAAGTAGATGAGACTTGTTCTTGCCACTAGATACCAAATGATCCTATAAATGGACATAATGGTCCAAAAATTTTATAGAAGGGAGACAATGTCACTATGAAATTATAGTCGACAATTTTACGATCCTTTCATGCTATATTTAATGTTTTAAAATATTTTTCTGTTTGTTGATAAAAGGTCTTGTAAGGAAAAAGGTGAGTCTCATAATAACAAATTTAATATTCAAAATAATTTAATAATAATCAAAGTTTATATGAATGTCATATATGACATTTAATATTAAATATTATACTTTCACTAACAAAGTACATTGTAAGGGGAGTTTTGGAATGATAAAGCCCAGAGAGAGATGGACCTTTTATTTCAAGTGAATGGCAAATGATCCCATAAATTGTTGTAATGGTCTAAAAATGTTGAAGAATGGAAACAATCTCACTTTCAATAGATAGTTTTTAGTTTGTCGATTATTTCATAGCGTATTAAATGGTTTATTATGCTATTGACACTTACTCATGGTATTTTTTTCATGATAGCGAATTTTAAGAATTACCAATAAAGCTCTTTGAGTAAATTTTTAAATTAAAAAATATTTGATGCTGATACTTTAGGGAAAATTTAAAAAGAAAGAAAAGCTAAGATAAAATCTCATGAAGATCATCTCTATTGATGTTGTAAATAGTTAACAAATATATGTTGAATTTAATTTTAGATATTTTGATTTCTTAAAATATTAGTTTTTATTAAAATCATTCATACATGGAAAAAAAATAAAATTTTATATAAATGAATTATATTAAAAAATTATTAGGATTCTAAAATCTTGATCTTATATTGATTGTCTAAATAATTGCTTTATTCTTTATCATATATTTGGAAATCTTCTTTCAAAAAATTATAATAGCAAGTGTATTTGAATTATAATAATTAATTAGTAAAAAATAATAATATAATTAAAATATCAAAAAAAAGAAAAGCCTATTTGTAATATGAACAAAAAGATTTAGGTTAGAGCATAGTGCAAGAATTTATTTAGCTGCATTTATTGTGTCAACTATATAACTCCCAAATCAAGGGCCTAAATTAAATCCTAATTTCTTAGAAATATTGATTTAATATTATCCAACAAATCGAGATATTTTCAAGATCCAATCGTCTAGGAGCCTTTCAGTTGATTGTTCCCAAGTAACTGCACTTCTATTCGTTGTTTTGAGCCATTAGGATTTTTATAATTTAGTAATTAAAATTGTATGATGGACATTTAAATAATTAGTAATGAAGAATATTTTACTTTAGACAGTGTTTTTAGACATTAGAGAATGGCTATAGATATGTGAATTATTGAACAAAATTGACTGATAAAAGTTTAACAAAATAAAAAAAAACTGCAACTTTACGACATTAATGCTATTTGCACTCGGTGTTCATCATTGCTTCATTATGCTACATCCTTCACTCATGAAACCAATAATCCCTAAATTCTTCTCAAATAAATTTTTTCATTTTCTTTATTTCTAATTGGTTAAAATAAAACACTTCTGTACATCAAGCATAAGATTTCTATTTGTATTAACATTAATATTTTTCCTCACTAAACTATTTTATAATATTGCTAATATTTTTTGTTGAAATGTCATAGTAACGTGTTTCTATTATTTACTTATAAAGATCTAACCTTCTCATTTTTGGCAAAATGATTTATATTAGTTGTGATTTTTGTTGGTTTTTGTCAAGGAATGATATAGGCTTCATTTTAAGTTGAGTTACCGAAAACTTGTTTGCACATACTTTATATTTTTGTTGATTTTTTTCATAATTTTCATAAAGCTTTTTTATTAAAATTAGGATAATGTGTTCCAAATAAAATTAACATTTTCTCAAAAAAACTTTTAAATATGTGCATTAGTTTATTAGCAATATTACTTCAAAGAATTTTCTTTAAATATTCACTAAGGATCCAAAAACTTTATTCTTAATAATTTGCCCACTTCTTGTTAAATTTTGTGAATCACAATTCAATAGGAGTAAGAGAAAAATTTGTTTCTAGTAGGAAAGAATCATATAGTTGATCCATTACTCGAATTAATATTTTAACAAGTATGTATAATTGTGCTTCATCTAACAGAACATTACACTTTTTTGACAATTGTTGTCCAAGTTGGAAGAATGGAATGGCCACTCATTTAAAATTTTTTAATAAAAAAATATGAGAACTAATAAAAAATCCTTTTAACATTGTGTAATAAAAAACACAAGACAAATTTATACATTAATTAATTAGCACAACGATTCAAAAACAAAAGTACAACTTATAATCAAAAGATTGAGTTATTATAAGTATTTTTTATTACTTATGTAAGATAAATTTAGACTTCTATTAGGGTACAAAATTTTAGCCTATAATGCTAAAGATGCCAAATTGATTGTTAGGAAATATGGAAAAATACTATTCACCAATTTAGGTAAAGTAGTGTGTGTTATTTTCAGACCTACTAAAAGATTAGTATTCTAAAGTTGTTATCTAGATTGTTAAGTTGAGTAAGTGACAAAAACTTAGGTATTAATAAAAAAATCTAGCAAAATAATTTTTATCATTTTGAATTTCATGCATATAAAATAGAAAATTTAAAAAAAACTCTTTATGGACTAGCATAATACAAAAAAGTGATGTTAGCTATAGATTACAATCTAAAAAATTAATATTATTAAAAGGGCACATGTTTCTTGTTGTGGATGTGTTGTTGTTATGTAGGCCTTAACATTTGAAGCACCAAAGTTGTAAAAGGTTATGTTTTGGTGAGTTGGGTTAATGCAAAACCTTGAGGTGTTGATGAAGGTAAGAATTTGTTTGGTTATCAACTTTCTTCATGGAAAGTCTTTCACTTTTGATCCATGTCCCTCATAAGTGATTTTGCTCGACTCCTTTGCTGGAACATCTCTCACTTTATAACATTCTCTCTCACAAGTAAAGTTGGAATCTCTCAAACTGAGTTGAGCACACACACTTTGCTCATATAGTGAAAGCACAAACAAAATAAATAGATTTCATAATTTTTCATTCCCTACAACCTCAAAAAAATCTACATTTTGTATAGATCTTAAATGTTCATAAATAATGTTTTTTAAAAAAATTAAAAAATAGAAAATGTTAAAAACTTAATTGAATTAATGAGTTTCAAAACTAGTTGTGCATTTTGGAGTAGCAATAACGACAAGCGATGAGATAGTGGGCAAAACAACGACAGGGCGAGAGACATGACAGAGTTGGCCAGATTTTTTAGTAAGCTTAGGTAATGTAGAACATAATGGGTTTGTGGGGTTAGTTGGTTGGTACTGGTCAAGGTTTGACATCCTTAGTGACTAATCAACACATTTCAAGCAAGGCTCAAACTATGTTCTCAAGCCAATTGGGGTCATGTGGGTGCACGACTTAGCTTGGGCAGTCACTGTGGCTGTTGATAGTTTTAGTGATGGTGACAATTGGGGTGAATGATGGTTGGTCACGAAGTCAATAAAAAAAATAAAATTTTAAGTGTTTTGAGCAATTTTGAACCAGATTTTAGACCTATGGACACGCAGAACTTGTGTGTTGCCAAAGAATGTATTTGTGGCATAATTCTTTATTCCTCTATGCCATCCTTCATAGCAACATGATACTGTAGCTCGATGTCATCAATTTAGGTGATCGGCATTGTTAGTGTTCTAACAGGTGTGAGGTAATATGTTGTAGGTCATGATAAGCAAGCTAGGAGTTATTGACTGGATGTTTGCCATCCAACACAGTAAAATATTTTTATTCTTTGGTTGAAATTATCTCATTATCTAAAATTTCTTTCACATTTTGCTTCCTCTCAAGGTTAATGCAGTGGAAGAACAAATTTACTCAATACAAGAGAGTGAAACTCAAAATGAGTGACTTGGTATTAGATGTAGTACATTATAGGAGACTAAATTGTTAATGTTAAAGGTTACCTTAATCTCATATTCTTCTAGAAAATCCTATGCATTTGTATTAGTTCCAAGTTTTTGAATATTCTTAGAATGTCTAGCTTCATAAACTTGTAATTTCTTAAGAGCTATGATAAGAAACTATTTTGAAATAAGTATAATTATAACATAGTCTATTTCACAAAATTCTCTAACTTTTCTTCGAGCATCTCAAACTTTTCTTGTACATTTCACCGTTTAAATTAATTTTTTTAGTTGTTATTATAGGCAATAACGACATTTTAGTAAAGATAGAAATTTCAAAGTCCACTAGTAAAGGAATAAAATCAATAAAATATATTATCTTATTATTATGAGCCTATATAATAAATGGTAGGTCAAGTAAAGTAGTGGCTAAACCTTAATTATAAGAAACCAAAGTACGTCTCCTTTATCAAGAGTCCTTCAACTTGAGGTAGTGTATTGAATTTTAAATTATTTGTCTTTCCTTTTTCTTTATTTATGGGCTTAGAATTTTCTATAAATTGTTTAGGCTGAAGTGGTTATGCTCTTTCATAAGATGGAGCATGGTGTAATGTGATGGTTTTTTCTTCATAAATAAAAGAACACAAATTTGTCATACCCCTCAAGTTCACATCCTCATTAAAAAGCCATTATCTTCTTAGCATAAGATGAGCTACTTACATAGGTACAAAATCGTATAAAACCTCGTTGCTCCACCTAACCAAATTCAACGACACATAACATCGTTACTTAATAGGAAAGAGGGTTTATCTATCCATTACATAGAGTAAGGGTTTGAACTTTCCCATAAAGAAGCTCTTGATTATTTAATAACCATAGGAGATACTGCGTTATTGTAGCAGGCATTATCTATGATCATCCAAAAAAAATTTTCCTTAATGTTTTGTTGTTGTTAAAGAAATTGGTGAGCTTTAAGTCTTATTGCAATTGAGGGTTTGTAAGGGTGGTGGGTCTAACTATGAAATTTTTCATGTTTTTTTAATTGTAGCTCAACATCCTCATCAAACATTATATTTTTTCTTGTTCTAACTCTTTATATTCTTAACACCCATTAGGTTCTTAGTCATGAATGTCTTTGGATAGTTTACATCAATATGTCCCTTTCTACGACACCTAAAATAGGTAATTCAAAATTAGGTGTGTTGGCTTATAGAAGGGGTATTGAGAAGTGCACGTTAACATATGTTTCGAAAGTTTAAATACTATGGTGGATGGGGTAGATAAAGTGTGAGTATGAGTGGGTATAGAAACAATGGTGCATGCCTTTAGAGGATTTGGATCATCGTTCCTCTTGAAATAGAAATTTTTAATTTTTTTTAATATTTTTAGCTATAATATAGGATTTCTCTATGGTATTAACATTTCTTGAGTTAAACATCAAAAATATATATCCATTTCTCTAGATCATTTATATCACACCTAAGTTCATAATTCTCAAACATATTAATGTAGATTTCAATGGATCCACCACATTGAGAAAATGTTTACTATTAATCTTATATTTTGATGGTATAAGTTATCGAAATAAATCTATTGTATCACTTAACCTTAAGATTTGTCTATGTTTAGGATATGTCTTTATAATTATTAGTATATTATTGCTCTATATTTTCAAGGAACCCATCGATAATACATAGAGTGTAGTCTTAATAAATTGATATTATTTGCTCACTCATTTCGTGTTAGTCAATGTGATCATCCATATTAGTTTGTTAGTCGAAGTAGTCCTCCGGATCATAACTATCGTCAAAAGTTGGAGCATATAGTTTCACATTAAGGATATCCTCAAATCTCAATATCTCTTAGGTCTTTCCTCGTCACTATAAATATCTAGATTACTATTTTAGTCTAACTTTTTAGAAGCCTTACTTCTTCTACAATTATGATTTCTCTTATGAATATCTTAGATTTATTAGAAAGATCATCATCTCTTTTATGGTTCCTATGTCTTCTAAAGTTTCTTAGTTTTAAATCATTGGTCTATCTTTTCTTCTCTACTTATCCTTTTTTCTTCTAAGATTTGCTTCATGCTATTGGTTTAAGAGGATTTGTCCAACTATTATGATTAGTTGTGCTATTGATTAGGATATGTCTTGCTTGGGGTCTTAGTTTATATTTTATCTTTGTTTTGAACTAATTCTAAACTTTTATTTGCTATTTGATAAGACTTACTATATCTCACAGTCATAATAAGGTTTGCCATACGAGAGGACATAAAGAAAAATATTGTTGGAACTTTTTGTAATAAAACATTATGAAAGCAATGCAATTGCATTTATAGACAAACAAAGCTTAAATGAGGCGTGGTTCTTAAAAAATGACAAGTGATCAAGGCCTAGCTTTTGCCATAACACTTCCTTAATATAATCAAATAGTTCTCAGGAAAATGCTAACTGAGGTGACTCTAGGAAAAATGTACTTGTCAGCCAATGTTAGACATCCTTACGTCAATTGTACTTTAAATATTTTTGGATTTAAAAGAATTTTATATTTAGCCACAAGTTTTGAAATTTGCATAAGCGAGAGACAACATATGAATAATCGTTTGGGAAGATGGGTCAAAAGAAAGGGACTAAGAAAAGAAGATATTGAAAACAGTTTTGAGTGGGTGAAAAGAGGATAGGAAATGTGAAGGAAGAAAACAATGAAGGCATTTTTGCGTGAGAACCTAAAAAGAAATAGAAGAAGAAAGTACGTCTTAAGTGAGTTGAATGCAAATTTTTCGAAACAAATTTGGCTTAGTAATTCTTTTTATGTTTGTAAAGAATATAAAAATTTTATTTAAAAATATTGAAAAAATAAAAGAGAAACATTATGAATATGGAGGTCTTTTTTATTACACTAAAAATATGGTTGATATTTATTTATTGAATATAAGAAAGGTCAATAATTATTGAATGCAAAAGTTAATGAGCACAAATCATTAGTTAAGGAATATGGTAATTTTAAATATTTACAATCCCTTTAATCATTTTTAAATGTAATGGAGCTTACTAAGTTAGAGATATGAGGAGATCTTATGTACATAAGTATATGGACATCCCATATATTTATAATAATAAGTTTATATGTATTATTTTTTATATATTCTAATCATACTTGTCATGCAAGTAAAATAAGAGAGAGAATTTATTCTAAATTTTTTAGTTTTTCATGGATAGTAAAGTAACTTGAAATCTGTAATGGCCAAAATCTTTTATTTTCACTACTTGAATAAATTATTTAAGCATGCTTTAGCAAGGCAAACTTATAGTATGTACTATTTTTTACTAAGGTAGCTAAAAATGAGACATTCTAAAAAAGATAAATAGAATAAACACTTGTTTTAAAATAAATTACTTCATTTGATAAATTGACATAATTAGAAGGATGTCAATTAGTACAATAGTGAACACAAAAATTTTATCTAATTTTGGTTTGATTATAATTCCTTATTATGAAGCATTTTGAACAATTTTTCTTATTAATAAATAATAACAATGTTATTTTTCCAAGTAGCTTTCGCTTCCCTCATTGAAACTAGTTTATATGTCTATAATTATCATATAAATGAGCAAATAAAAAAAATTTGTTGATTATCACTTGTGGTATCAATGAAAAGAAGAAAATATATTAGACAAAATATCCAAAAAATTTATTTTTTATATTATTGTTGGGTTGGTCACCCAAGGGATGTGACATTTTTTCATACTACTATTAAAAAAATCTTAAGATAATAGAATTCTCATTGTATTAAAAGCTATGCACAAAACATATTTATTTAAAAAATTCTCAAGATGTGATGGGCAACAAATTCACCCAACCAAGTCATTAAATTAATAAAAGAATCTACCAATTAAAAAGTTAAGTTCATAGCAACTAACTTGTGTGGGCATGCATTAGTTAAGTACAATATATATTTTAAAGTAATACAAATTTTCAAAATGGATATAAAGATCGCTTATGTACTTCATAGCACGCTTCAACATTTTTCCACACTAGATCACATTGATCACTTCCAATTTGTGTATCTAAATAAAAAGATTCATTATGCATTGCAGAACATTGTTTATATTATTGATAGTACACTAGACTTGATCGAATATGTAAGTGGTCTTGTATAGTTGTTCTCTTTGTTGTGATACTTTTTTATCCTTTCTATCAGAACTTTCCTTTTTTTAATTTATAAAAACATTTTTGTCTTGTTTTTAATAAAGAGATACTTCATATTAATATAAAATATTTTTGACAAATATTTTAATTTATTAATTATTCTATTTTAAAAATTTTAGATATTGCTCATCATGTAATATTCTCGATTTTGATGTTCAAATAATTTATATTAGTATAATTTTTTAAAATAAATGTGCTTATCATTAGTTAATAAAGCAATATTATGAATATTTTTAATTTTTTAAATTTGTATCATTTCATATACTACTAGCTTTTTTAGTATTTAATATTTTGTTAATTTCAAAGATGCACTTTCTCACTATGTAATGATGAGAATAATGACAGTTTAATTTTTTTCACAATTGTAGTTTATTCAAATGTTTTGTTAGAATGCTAAATTTTGTTTCTTTATTCTCATATGTTACATTATATTTTTTTTGTATCTTTTCAATGTTTGTTTACAAGTTGAGTATATAACTCATATATTAGAAATCTTAAATTATCTTAATTGATTTATTATTTATGTCAACATAACATTTTTTTTCTTCTTTTAAAATCTAAAAAATTCGTTTTTAATCAATTGTAAAAATTTGTTTTTCTTTTTCATCAATAAATAAAGTAAAATTTTTTGTTTACAGCAATTTAACTAAAAAATATAATAAATCATTGAAAATAAAATTACTTTTTTATAATTATGTTTTTATGTTTTCAAAAGTGAAGACTACGAAATATTAATAAAAAAAGAACTTACCAATTCCAATACGGCATCTATATTATTAAATAAAATTGCAAAAGTAATGAAAAACATCTATATTATTAAATAAAATAGCGAAAGTAATGAAAAAAGTAGAAATTTATCTTTAGCGATTTACTTTAAATTTCTAACTAATATTTTTAAGATATATTGATCAGATTTTTTATTAAATATAAGCTTGTTATTATATAATACATCAAAATAATTCCATAAATGTTAATGAAAAGATACTTTATGATGTATCTAAAAAGTCTAAAACTATATAGTGAAAGGGAAGAATAATTAATAATAGAAAATAATAAATTAATCAAGAAAAAAACAATCTTTAATATTTTGGCTTATTTGAATAGGAAGGGAAAAAGCAAATTTTATAAACAAATTTAAAGCAAAAAAGTATATAAAATTATTGAGATAAAAGACAATCTAAATTGTGTAGATTTATTTAAATAGCTTGTTAGCAAGTGGATGTTTTGTTTACAAACATAGAAAAGCATCAAGGTTTTGTATCATATATTAACGTTCGAATTATAAATGAGTTATTATAAATAAAAAAACATAAGTATTTTACAAATATTGTATCACATCAAAGAATTAACTTATGGGAAATTATAGTTTCTTCTATAAATAATAGAGAAGTACAAGAAAAAAAAAGTAACACAAATATAATGAATATATAAATTATTTTGTGAATTTACACAAAATATTAGGAAAAAAAATTCTAAATAATTTAATTTAGGAAAAATTAAAATTATAATAAAATTAAAATCCAAAGATTTAAAAACACAAATATCTACAAGTGTAAGGAAATACTACAAATGTTAATAAAAAACTCCATAACGAACTTACTAAAAAACTTTTTTTTTAGATTAAATGAAAAGTTTATGATGAAAATTATCAAATTAATTAATAGACCAAAATAAATAACAAGTAAATGGGTGTCGTAAGCATATAACAAAAATGTAAATAATATTTCATAACTAATGATGTTTTGTTGGATATTTAGATGGTTTATTACCATTTTGATTAGCTTTTCTGTTTCTTGGTATTGCATTAATTTCTGTACTAAGAAGACCACTGCATACTTATAATGAATTTTTTTTACGATTTAGTGGTTTGTTTTGATTAATGATTAAAAATGTTAGATCATTTGTATGTATCGTTTTGGAGAAGTCATTTTTTATGAGAATATGTTTATTTTTAGTTCAAAATATTTTTTTTATTAGTAAAAATATATTTTACATATTTTTGCAATAATGAATTATTCTTATTTTTAATTTTAAATTATTTTCTTATTTAATATTCCATGACAATTTTTATTTTTTTCATTTTTTTGGTTAATATTCCATGCATTAGTACAAAATTTGAATATTATTTTCAAGATTTTAAATAATGTTTCGTATTCTTAACATTCCTTTTTTTATTAGGCATTCTTTTCATTTTTTTGAAATAATATGTTTTTTTCAAAGTTTATCAAAGCGTTGCTGATGAAAATTTTCAAATAATATAAATTTTTGTTATCATATTTTTAATGTCTTGAGTAGTATATAAATTTATTTTATATGTGACACAAATAATTTTATTTGAAATATTCAACATTTAACATTATGAAAAATATGTAATAGATTTACGTTTCGTAATTTTCATTGATTTAATTATTTTACATTATTGAAAATATAAGGCTTGCAAACTCAAATATCTTTGAAGATTTATATGAGTTTTCTGGACATAAAAATTTATTATGTTCATGTTATTAAAAGATTTGCTTTTGTTTTTTGTCAAACATTAAAAAAACTTTGCAGCTCAGAATTATTTGCCTTTTATGGCATAAAGTTTTAAATTTTTTTATTTTATGTAATATTATAATGATTTGTTTTAAGAAAATGGGATTATTCCACAATAAAAAAATAGAAAAAAATTTTATTTATAAATATTTGAAGAACATATTTTTAATAAAATATAATTTGTACATAAATGATATGGTGAATTAAATAGTGTATGGAGAGCTATAAGCCATTAAGTGATCTAAAATATTCAATGATATAACAAGAAAATTGTTAAAGCAATTTGAAACCGTATAAAAAACTTCAAATTATATGCATTTCGTTTCAGAAAAATTATTTCTTTTAAAATAAAATAAGATCACCAAAACACATATGAACTAGTTTTGCTTTTGAAATAAAAAACAATTATGTAACCAAAGTAAAAAAGAATAACAATGGGAAAGCAGAAAATTCAAATTTAAACAACAAGATATTGCATAGCTTAAAATTTATAAATAACAGTCCAATACAAGTTTGTAAAAAATGTAGGTTTTCAAAAAATAAAAAAATGAAAAAGATCTAATAATAAATGCGCCAAAGGTTTCAAATTCTACATTTTAATTTAAAAGAAGTTAATAACGTTACATTATACATTGATTGAGAAAAGTTCATTCAAACTTTAAAAATTTTCACTAATTAAGAAATAAATAGATTATTGATGTTTTAATTAAGATATCATACTTTTGTCAATGTAATAAATAAACTGACAAAAATAAAATGAATCGAGAAGCAAAGGCAAAAGTCATATTTAAAATTGTCAACATAATTAAATATTTACAATAATTTTTTAAATAAGTAAGAAATTTTATCCTAATAATTATTACAAATTATTCTTATTAAACTAAAGGGTATTAAAAAATATAAAAATCAAAACATTAAAGACCATAATATTGTATGCAACAATACAAGTATAGTAATTACACAAATATAATTGGAATAAAAAATAAAAATTAAACGTTACAAATAGACTATTGGATATAACTGTTCATGATATGCAAAACCTAATGTAATAATTTCTTAAAGAAATTCACGAATTATGACTTGACCACAATGAAAAAAGTGTAAAAATAATAAAATTTCCAATTAAATAAAAATAAATGACAATTAAAATTATGTGTAATACATCAAAATATGTTGTTTTACTATTACAGTGTTGATAAATATATTTGTACACAATAAAATTGAAACATTTATAATTATTAATAAATCAAAAATATAAATATTGATACATAAAATTTTTAAATATTCTAAATTTTATACAAAATAAATAAACATAATTTTTTCTTGTTGTACGTCCAACTTCATTTTAATAACAAATAAATAATGTATATTAAAAACTTTCACGTCAAATATGTAATATTAAAATACTATAAATTATTTCATAAAAAATAATATTGTGAACATTAAGACTTATTTTGAATATTTAATTATATATAGCAAATATTAAAAAAATAAAATAGACAAATAATTCATAGTATTAAATTTTAGAATGAAATTTTCAAAATACATAAATAAAATATTTTATTAAAACAAACTTACTAAAAACAATATTAACAATAGAATATATATATAACATGTGTTGTAAATAAAATAAAATATAAGAAAAAATTTAATTATTAAATTGATTTGTTGTGCAAAGCATATCTTTAGATTGGAAAATAATGATCGCCATGGATGATGATTCATCAACTAGTTATGATATGGTCAAAATGATGTTATAGACAAATTTATTATATGGATATCTTTGTCAAAAGATGATATCTCTCATTGTCACATCGAACAAATGTACTTCAAAGATGCTTGCCATTTGACTTCAAAAATACTATATAATGTCAATCTTTGGATGTAGCACACAAGAAATAATACAATGTTTATCATGGAATAAGTTTGATTTAAAAAAAGGAAAAAAGTTTGTAGTATTGCATAATGTGTTATTGGCAAAAAACATAGCACAAGGGATCACAAAATATTATGTTTTAAAAATAAAAAAAAAATTTCTATTATAAACTTTTGATAACATGAAAAATTACTTTCATGTAAACATTAAAATATTCAATATTGCACAATATCAAAACATTTTGTGCTTGGTATCAATTTACAAAATAATTTACTTTTATGAATAAACACCATAACTAAAAAATTAAAAATTCTAATAAATAATTAAATTTAAAATATAAACATGACATGTAAAATATTATTAAAAATTTAAAAAATATCATCGATATAATTAAATATTAATACATTAAAAATATAAATCATTTACATCATACATAAAGAAAATGTTTTCATACTGCAAGCTAAAAACACCACATTGTAAATGAAAGATGCTAAAACTTTAAACTTATTAAAAAACTATTAATATGGTAAATATTTAAAAAGCTAATTGTTATGAAAATAAAAGTGTCCACAAACTTTAGTGATGGAAAGTAAATATATAAATATAATTAAAAAAATCTAAAATAATCAAGAGGAAATGCTTGAAAAGATAAATAAAATAATAAATTAAGGTCACTGTCTTATATAACCTTCAATTGATATTGTGATGATAGACAAAGTGAAAACTCATGATTATGTCATTTGTATTTCTTCTGAATGTTGAATATATTTCTTATATTTTCAACTTTAAAATAATATTAAAATAACAAGGTAAGAAACGCTATCTAAATATGATTTGTGTTAGTAATGTGCATTTTTCATATCTTTTACTCATTGAAGAAGTAGACATATTTATCTCAATTTTATTTCAAATGCGATATTTATAATATTTTTTGTTAGCATTTATGCTTTTGTTTGTATAATAAAATCTTATTTTATATTTTAAATATTTAAAGTTATTTGTTGTTGTAACGTTTTTTATAATCTTAAAATATTTTATATTTTCTACATATAAGTATTTTTTATGATAATTCTCACTCTATTAAATCATTTTAACATATTGTATTATTTATAATTTTTGGTTCTTAAATCAAAAAAACAACATTTACGATATTTGCTAAACACATAAAGTAAAGCCACCTCGATTTTTTCTCTATGGAATTTTATAAATAATTTTTAATTATTTATATTATTTTTCATTACATTTATATTTTTATTTATGTGAAGTTATAGATATATTGTCATATTTTTAATGTTTTTAATGATAATTCAATTTTTTTCAAAAAAATTATAATTGCACTTCTAAATATTTATCAATAATGAAGTCTAATTTTTTATTTATTTGTTTTTTAATATTCTATATAATGGAAAGTTATTCAAAGCATGCACTATTGAGCTATTTCTCAAAAAATATACCATTTTTTTTGTTAGAAATTTTATGACAAGAGTTTTCCTTATTTATATATTTTGATTTTTTTTAATTATCAGAAAAAAATTTTAAAATTGCTTGATAAAATGCAAAAAATTTGATGATTATACTTATTTTTGACAAGAAACATGATGTTGCTTTAATTTAAATACAACTATGCCATTAAGGAAATAATTAAAATTACAGATTGTTTAAAGTTTTAAAAATTATGTCATACTATGTAGAAAAAGTTTTCATAATAGAACAATAATTGAAAATAAAGTATTATAAGTTAAAAATTGTAACTTAAAAAGCAGAACAATGCAATTTGTTTTATATATTAAATTTTTTTAATATTATAATCTAATCAAATATGATAGTACATAAAACTTTTAAAATAATTGTTAAAAATTATTATTATATAAGTTAAGAGTTTCTTTTTTAAATAACATGTTAATATTTTTTATAAATGATATAGTAAGAATTAAAAAAATCAAAAAAAGGTAACAAAGATAAATAATACACATGTATAAAAACACAAAAAATACAATGTTACCAAAACAACAAAATTTTAAATCTATTGTATAATGCTTGATGCAAAAAAATTTAAAATAAACAATTATAAAAATAATATCTCAACAATAATAATGATTATAATACATAAAATTCAAGATATTAGTTGTGTAAATTATATTGACAACATAGCCAAGAAAATTCATACATTAAGTAACTATAATAACAAGATTTAAAAATGATCATTTAATGTGGAAAAACTTTAAATTATTGAACACTTTTGTTAATTTAAAAATTGCAAAAAACTTATGACTATTTAAAAAAAGTGAAACATCAATTTGTTTTATGTAGGATACATAAAAATTAAGAAAAAAATGTATAATGAAATAATTTTTATTTTAATGACATTGGTATCAAATGTTTACTAAAAATAAGAAGCTTATTTTTTAAAAAATCCAAGACATTTGTGAGGGAAAATGAAATACAAAATTGGCAGTTGAAAAAGACATATTAAATGCGATGTACAATGAATGAATTTTTCAATCAAATGTATTATCAAAAATTTATTAAAATAAATTAAAGGTAGTTATATTTTTTAAAAAATATTTTGAAATAAATAATTAAACCAAAAAATTATTACCAACATAAAAATTTAAAATACATAACAATAGTTAATTATTATAATGATTAACTTGACTTATGGAAATAATATAAAATTAAAAATCCTTTCATGATATTATAACTTAAACAAAGTTAGTGTTAAGCATAAAATAATTTTAAAATTACTAACACACACAAAACAAATAAATATAATAGAATACTTAAAACATTAAACTTTAACTCTATATCTTATTTACAAAAAATATTCTTGTCATGATAACCATAATAAATTTGTAACAAAGAAGTGCAAATTACTAATTTATTTAAAGCAATAAAATTTTAAAATCTTTGTGCCAAAATTTTAAATAAATATTGTAACCATTAAATAATGGAAGGCATTTAATTTTTCTATAAAAATAACTTAGGCATAGATAACGCTTATTAGTCTTGCTATGACTAATCAATACACAAGGTGATGCATGCCAAGTATTAGTACATGGCTCAAGATAGTGAAGAACATACTTAGATGTGTTGATTGAGGCAGAGGATGATTTAGACAATAGATGTACACATAAATATTATGTAATGCATTAGCTTATAATAATTGATCCTAGTATGACAATACAAGAAAGCTATATGAGAGCTAAAATGACTATTTATAGATAGAGTTTAATCATCATTGAATTTTTTATTTGTATGCTATTTACTCGAGTAATTATTCAACAACAAATTTCAATTATTGAAAAGTTTTATAGTTTGTTATGCTAGTATTGTTCAACCATTATTTCTTACATTACTTTTTGATGATAAAAAAACATTATATTGTTTATTAATTTCTTTTGTTGAGTATTTCAAATCATGTATCTTAGTATGACATAGATTAATCTATTATAGAGCTCAATTAATTGATTCATGGGAGAATACACAGTTGAAGACAATTAAATAAGTGTTGGAGACATGGCTTAAGAGTGACTTAATATCAAATTTTTTAGCTAATAGACAGAGCTCTTAGTGTAGTAGTTTCCAATCTAAAACACATCTTCTACATTATAGTTTGGGTAAAATTATTAAAGCAATCACTTAGTACACATATGGCACATAGGTTTACAAATTCATTTTGCTTATATCACTTAAAATAGTTGAAGGTGAATGTGCACTATTTGATCTCATAGTCAACGTGATCAAATGTTCAAATATTCATCATCTTTTCAAAAGTGTATAGACTTAAATTCAGCTATTTGGTCATGCAATTTTCAAAATAAAAAGGCAGAAGATTTCCCTTAAACGTGTAGAATTTAATCTTGCAATATTATTATTTATATTTTACGACATAATGGTCCATTTGAAAATCAATCATGTATTTATCATTTACCTTGATTCAATCACATAAATTTGAGATTTAAAAATAGCTAAGTGGTTGTCATTTGTCTTTACCTAATTACAAAATGTTTAATATAATGATAATAAAATCCATTGAGCGGCTCTCATTTTTCTTAATTTATCCTAGTCTTAAACAATACTAATGATGCATGATTGTTTGTAATGGTAATTCTATGAGCACCATTGAGCCACCAAACCCACTATTTATTGTAAACAATAATTCTTAAATATTTATTGAATTCAAGCAATTCTACCCATAGCGACTAATTAAGATGTTCTATAACTTTTTTAATCATCGAAAAATGTCAATAAATAATTGTTTTTTAATATAAAAAAGTAGCAAAACAATAAAAATATTTCAACTTACTAAATTTAAGCATTATTAGCTAATGCTAACTATTATTCATTTATTGTGTTCATCATTCTTGTAGCTATAACACTCCATTCTTTTTCATTCAACTAAAAAAATACATTTGTGCTTTCCTATATAATTCATTGAGCATAGGATTACTATATCCATCAAAATCAAATGACTTGTTATAAATTTTATTTTCTACAAGTTTCATTTCATTAAACGATTGCAATACCTCATTTATTTTATTTCTTTTTTCTGGCATCATCATTTTTTTGACAGTCTTATACTAATTAGTTTGTTTTTTTATAGCCTTTATTGAGGAGGTTGTAAGTTTGGATATGAATTAAACCAACAAAGGTTATTGTACTTATTCACTATTTCCAATTTTTTTCATTTTCAATTTTTTTTAAAATTTAAAATACAATTAATATACTTTCAAAGAAAGTAAAATTTACACAAAAATGTTTAATGAAGATTGTTTTAAGGTTAAGAGAAAATATAAAATTGTTATTGGAAAATATTTCTTAAAAATAATTTTTCATAAGTCAAAATAGTTTTCCAATCAAATCATCCTTCTTAATAAAACTAGTTTCAAATGTTATTAGAGCCAAGAGCCTTTCTAAGGTGATTAAACTGTCCATGGAGAACAATTGTCGAAATTAATACTTGAAAAAGTTTTGGTTAACGTGTTTCTGAAATGAAAAGCAATATGTCAATCTCTAAAGAGGGGTGAATTGTAGACCTAAAATATTTTTTTACTTTTTTGAATTTTTTGTTTCTCAAAATAATTTTTATGTAAATAAAAAAATTTGATTATAATTATATATATTATTTTTAATGTGATAAAGAAAAATAAAGATAAAAATTACAATATGTCACCATAATATTTAAGTAGTTATATTTGAATTAAACCTACATCCACCCCTAATCGAGGTTGAGAAAAACACCACTAATAAATGGCTACAACTTCAAGTTTTTTTCATTCACGTCCAACCTACTATGAAATATCCTGGAAAAAAAAAAAAAGGACGCACGGGCGTCGGACGCGAGGAAATCCGACAACGCCGCGTGCGCCCGTACGACCCGATCCCGAGGGAGGAGAAAGAAAGGGAGAGGAAGCCGTGCGAGTGATCCCGTGTCGAGACCATGCGAAGCAGCAGAGAAAAAAAAAAAAAAAGAATTTTTGATCGAGGGTTTTTTGCCGCAGCAGTCTCCGTCCCGACGAAAAATCGGAAGAAGGGAGTAGTCCGGCGGCGGCAATTTCAGGTCCCGAGCTCAGCGACGAGGGGAACCGGGTAAGTCCCGAGCCATTTTCTCTCTCTTCCCGAGCGGTCTCTCTCTCCTCGAACCGTAAAAGGGAAAGTTTTTTAGAAAGGTTTTTTTTACGGGATTTTTGGGATTTTCGGGTTGTGTGCAGCCCTTCTCCTTTTTGCATCCCGAGCCAGGGAAACCGCAGACAGCAAAGGGAAAAAGGAATTTTTGTGGCGCAGCCCTTTCTCGTTTTCCGTGCCGAGAAAGGATGGTTGCATGCGAGTGTTGGCTTGATCCGAGGGGAATTTCTGAACCGTGCAGCGGTCGGCGGCAGCCTCCGGTGAGTTTCTTTTGTTGTTCTTAACCCGGCGGTAAGAGGTTTTATATTTATTTTATCTCCTTAAATTATTTTGTGCTTGAGCAATGTTAAAAGGGAGGAGAAATTGAAAAGAAGTGTTGAGTGGCGAAGGCTGCATAAGTGTGAATAAAACAAACTCTGACAGGTAATTTAATGTTCATTCTGCAGAGATCAATTACCTGTATGTTGCAGCATTTAAAACAAATTTTGATAAAAATATATTGATTTGCGATTTCAGCACCCTGTAATTGAAATAAATGAGAAGAAGAGGAAGGGGAAGGGGAAGAGGCCAAAGAATGGCAGGACCCTCAGGAACTCAGGTAGGTGAATTTATTTAAATAGTAATGTAAGTAGTGATTGTTATTTTATTATAAGAGCATGGCTTGAAATATTATGGCATTATATGAAAATGAAATGAGAATTCGCAATATGATACTATGGTATAGTAAAATGTAAAGCATGCCAAAGAAAATGTGTAGAGGTATCGATTATGCCTCTTAAAGGGTTAAATTCCCTAAAAAGAAAAGTAAAAAAAAGAAAAGAAGAAAAGAATTGACCCTAGATCGCATCCCAGTAGTCCCCAGACATATGAGCACCAGCAGAGGATGCTGGGCATGATGAGATGGCATAAAGACCTCCCCTGCATTGCTAGTACTTTGTGCAGGGCTGAGTGCGGAGGGATATGATGAGATCGAGACATCTCGTATATGGCGAGCACTTTGTGCAGGGCTGAGATACGGAGATGGTCCGACGTGATAGAGATCGAGACATCTCGTATATGGCTAGCACTTTGTGCAGGGCTGAGATACGGAGATGGTCCGACGTGATAGGCTTGGCCAGCCACGATATGCCTACGGGCAATGGTCTCTAGATGAGATAGATGCCATAGAGATGTGATATGATATGATAGGAATGGGGGATGTGGATCATGGGGAAAGTCTGGGACCCAGCAAGAAAAGAAAAAAAAATGAATAAGAAAAACAAGAATTGAAAAGAAGGAGAAATGAATTGCATATTTTGCTTGATTCATTGCATGCTGATTTCAGATTTATCTTTGCCATATTTACATTTGAGTTATAGCATGTTGTTAGATATTCATCATGTTATATCCTTGTAGCCATAGCATTCACCTACTGGGCTTTATAAGCTCATTTCCCCTACTAACATTACAGGACATGCCACTGATTCACAGAGAGAGGGTGCTTAGGATGGTATGGGACTTTGTACAAACGTATCTGTTATTTCGGTTTTTGTAATTTTTGTACAGGATTTCCCAAGTGACAGGTATGCATATATTGAAGTTGCTGTTGATTATAAAGGTAACAGTTTTGTTTTGTTTGCGTCACCCTCGCCTAGTTTTACAGTTGTGTCCTCAATTATATGCTGCTATGCTCTGATTAGCTGATTTTATCAGTAGATTATAGTGATAGTTTAGGCGGCGCGTGACATACTAGGTCTTGCAGGTTAAACTATAACTCGTGTTATATTAAGCTTTATCCAAACTTGCTTTTTTATGAGATCAAACTAAACTTGAGCTTTTACAAATGTTGGCACACCTAACGCAAGAGAAAAGGAATATAATAAGATGAAAATATTGTGATAAATTCATATACTTTCTTATACTTGTTGACTAATGGAACTAAACACAACAAACTTAAATTTAAGAAGTGAAATAAGAATTTAAAAGTTTAAATAAGTAATGCTTAGCTAAAAAACCATTTTGATTTGAGAAGGCAAAGTTGTAATTACTGTGAGTAGAATTTTTCTTAATAGAATATTGAGCATTGTTTTGTTGAGATCTCAAAAATTGATTAACATTCATTAGTTATTCTATTTACATTTGTCAGGTGTTTGTAAAAATATTTTGACTATAGTCATTTCAAATTTGTAGAAAACTTATGCAAAAAGCTATGGCCAAGCAACTTAAAAAGCTTTTATAATTAGATTAAAATAGTTTTTCAAAATGGCTAATGCAAGATCTAAATAATTATCCATTAGGTGGGATGGATTAAAACCATTGGATTTGATTGAATATGATATAGACCATTAAATTTAAAGATGAATAAGTGGATGAGTCATGGATGGTTTGATCAAGATAGGTTTGATCAAGGCCATCCAATCATGTTGGATGAGATTTCGATCATTCGATTCAACATAGATCAAGTAGATCTTAATCGTAACATTCAAATAAGATATTAAAGAGCCACGCAATTCAAGGATAAGGTGATAAGAGTTCTAGTCATCCAATAAGTTTGGATAAAGTTGTAGCCATCCGATGTAGAGATAAATCACATAAAATCAAAAGAATTAGTAATCATCAATTAATAAAGTAAAGGAGAGCCCTAAAGTGTGATTATGATTTTGGATACTTATTGGCCGAAGGGATTTTGTCCCATTTTTTTGGGATGGAAAAGTATTTGGAATATATAAGCATTTAATGAAGATTAACATTCGAACATGATTAGGGTTCACTCCCTCTTGTCGACTCATATACTTTTTTCCAGTGCTACCGAGTTTTATCCAATGCCTTAATCCATCTAGTTCAAGAATTTTCCATTCAACAGAATGACCTTGAATTGATTTTGTTCTAACTATTTCTTGACCTGAAGCTTGAGAGTGTCCCCTCGACCTGGCTCGACCTAAGAGCACTGCACTTAGGCACAACATGGGATGTGGCAATTTGTTTATAATTTAACTAATGAAAAAATTAACCTACTTAGTTTTTTAATTTAATTAATGTTTAGAAAACAACATAACATGAAATTTGACAAGGATAAGACTTAATAAAAAAAGTTATTTTGGGCTTAAAAAATAAAATCTTATTTTTTCCTAAATTAAGGAAGTCATTGAGCAATTTGATACTTGAATATGATTTGAAATCAAAATGAAAAGAGACTATCATAAAATCAATAAACTAATTTTCAACAATAAAAAACCTTTATAAATTTAACGACCACAAATTTTATCCTTTCAGCTCACTAAACACCTCAAGGTCTTTCGAAATAAAATACGAAACATTTAAGGCTTAACAAATCAAAGTCAAAGGTGACTCTAGTAGGTTACCACACTTTTTGTGGTAATTATAATCTATATTGAAATATTAAGAGTGCCACTCAATTGAAGTTAGTAACAAAATGCACACATAAAAAAATTGATTGAGTGTATTAAAAAAATTAAAAAATGGATACAAAGAAAAAAAATAGAATTTAATTAAATCATAAAGCAATAAATTTTTTGATTTGTACTTTGAATGTTGTTAGGGCTAATAGAAATATTAATTTAGAAATTACTTTTGAAATTTGCCACAAGTTAATGGTAACATAAAAAGGTACATCTTTTTGTTTAAGAAATTAAAATTAATATGATGGCCTAACATTAGGAGTTGTTGAAAATGGTTTCTAATGAATCTATTGAAAGAATGTTTATTTGATTTATTAACATTATTAATGGACTTGTTAGTTTGGAAAAGTTTGTATGTATGAATGAACATCTAAAAAAGTCCTTAGACTTTTGCCAAAAGTGTATCAATCTTTCACCACAACCATCAAAATTACTACAAACATCTCTACTATAACATTGGATGACATTAAGGGTGAGCTCATGATGAATGAACTAGAGATGGAAAGGAGGAAAGAAGGGAAAGGCTTTATTTAGAAAAACAAACTAATGAACAAAGAGGAAATAATAGTACTAACAAGAGAGGAAGATACATTAGAAGAAGAGACTATAAATGGAGATAGCATAGCTCTAATTTTGGAAAGTTTTCTAAAATTTTAGTTGTTACAGGAAGATATACAAAACAAAGGTCCAAGAAGTGAGTAAGAACAAAATAGGAGATTTTTTACCATGAGTGTGGCAAACTAAGACATATCAAACTCACATATCCAATGGAGTTAGATTGAATTGAAAAAGAGAGGAACGAAATGAAGAAGAGCAAGAACTAGAAGAAGAAAGCATTGAATAAAGGCTAAAGTGACTTTGAGGAGATTAATACAAGTGAAGAGGAAGATGAAGAGCTATTTTTGGTTATGGCTCAAGAGGATGAAGAACAAATGGGAACATCATTAAGTGAAATAAAGGTAAGTTATTATAATGAAGATTACCTTAACAATTAATTTGTGTGGAAAATATGAAACTTCATGTAAGAAATATAGCAAACTCAAATGAAAAGTATAGTGAATATTTAAGTCTTTGCAAACATATTAGAAATAATTCTAACACATATTTAATGAACATACAAAAGGCTAATGATGCATTTAATAAAAAATTAAGGGCATGCATCATTGGTTAAAGAATTATTGATCTTAAATCTTTGCAATATACTTTTTCATTATTAACTACAAAAAACTTATTAGCAGAAATATTTTTGTTTCAAATGGTAGAATATTTCACATTTATTGGGATAAAGGAAATGCAAAATTTTACAAGGCTATAAAAACAATTCTACATGTCGTTACATTATGCAAATTGACTATACAACACATGTAAGTATTATTAAAGTTATATTTAGTCAAAATTTCCTAAAGTTTTTTGGTAGTTATGGAAAACTGTAGTTCATCCACTCAAAATATGCTTGGCCTAAATGGTTTGGCTTCATAAGTATAACAATTAATTTATAATTATTGGAAGTTTTTCTCTTGAAAGATGAGAAAGGCATGATTCTTCAATAGTGGATGTTTGAGATACATGACTAAAACTATCAATTTGTTTGCCCAATAAAATGCTTATGTTGATGGAAGAATAGTTTTTTGTGAGAACTCAAAGAAATATATCAAATGAATAAGTACTATTGGAAATTCTAAATTTTTTGCACCTAAGTGTTATTAGTTTAAAGTTTAAAGTATAATTTCCAAAATATGAGTGAATTATGTGATAGTAATTTTAGTATTTTATTTAATTCTGTTATCTATAAAATTATTAAAGATGGAAGCCAATTAGTTATTACAACTAAAAGAAATAACACTTGTTTACATGTAATGAAAAAGGTAATTATTTCTTAAACATGATATTTATGTCATATTTTAATGACTTTAATTTATGACATAGAAGACTTTATCATGCTAGCACACATACCTTAAGAAAAATAATTAAATATAACTTAATAGAAGGTTTTACTAAATTGTCTTTTGTAGAAGATTATGTACACCAATTGAACTTTCTAAAATAAATTGTTTGGACATATACAATGCAATAGTATAGGACATAAGAGACACAGATTAGTTGGTTAGAGGATTATTTTTTGTATACATAGATAATTTTATTACAAAAAATGAGTAAATAACGTAGACAACTTATATCTTGATACCTAAATTTTGGAAAAGGAGTTCTGCGATAATTTGGTTGTCATTAGAAGCAATAATGAAGGTGAATTTAGGATTGTGAAAGTTATTGATTATTTTAATAATCAAACAATTTCACTAACATTTTCTATATTTTAGATGACATTTACATGCTTAACTCATATATTTTGAAATTTTAACAAATGTGGTAGAGGAGTATGATCCTTTATAGATTGAAATAAGCATGAATATATTGACCCAATTCTACAAAAATATTGCATTAGTATTCCTGAGAAAACATCAATCTAAGCATGATTATCTAACAATCAATGTAGCCCTTTCTAAAACTATTTTTCCTTTCATTCTTTATCCATGTAAATAAATGCCCAATAAATTAGAGTTCTCTTATGCACCATTGATTGATGTAATCATTGAATTCATTCTTTACTTCCCACTAGAGATTGGATGGACTATTGTAATAATCAAGTGTATCTATTACATTATAATATGCTATTTCTATCTATGGAGCTTTAATTTCTGCTGTAATTGGAGCCACTATGTACCAAAGTGTTCTACATTTACCACTTGATTTCAACATACATATAAGTATTATAGGCACCATTTGGTCTCCATGGATTATCAATGAGCAGGCGAACTAACTACTTATCCTCATTTAAGGTTTGACAATGGATGATTTTAATTCATAACGCTTAAGTCCCAATGTAGTGCTGAAATTCCAAACTCTTAGATAAATTATGCAATTAGCTATTGTCAGCCATAGATTCTATGAGAGCAATTAGAATTATTTTTGTTTTAAGTAGAAGCATAAACTACTTTACATAGCTCTCATTTGTTGTACCTTATTTATTACTTTCAGTTGAACAATTTCATAGTGCCTCAATATTTTTCATACAACATCACTTTCTAAAATAAAATAACCAGAATGCAATAGCTTTTCATTTACAATTTTGCTTAATTCATAAAACATGGCTTAGTGAGATTATATTCATTCACAATTTTATGTGCTTATTTTTGCTTGTATTTTTGGTGACATTTTATTTTTTACATTGAAGAATGATGTGGCCTTGGCCATACAAGTTGATTTAATAAGAAAGTTATCATAGTAAATACATTGCCAAAATCTATTTGGCTTTCCAAATTTTTTATCTAAATTCAACTAGGTAATTCCATCACTAAATCCATTTCAACACACATCTTGTTTATTCTTATTGTAGTTTGGTTTATAAGAGATATAGTAACTTGTATAGGATTGTATTGCAACCAAAGTTAAGGAGTACAAAGCTACCTCATTGAAAAACTAAAATGAAACCTAAATTAGAGATAAAGTTTATTCAAATGACATTCACATGAAAAATCATGATGCCACTTAAATGTTGTTTCCCTAAAGCTGCTAATGTTACATGTTGGGTGAAGCCAACATCTAAAAAGATCTATCAAATGTTAGTCATCCTAGTATGATACCATTTAGTCACTAAAAATTTTTATTTTTTTAAATGCCGCTACCCATATTTGGAAAAATGTGTGAAATTTTCCTCATTAATTCAAGACTGAATGTTGTCAATTTTTTCAATTTCTTCTTCATTGAAAATAATTTTTGGCTGACCATTAAAGGTTCTCATTAGTTAACACATACTAGTGAAAGGTTAGCTACCTAGCAAACAACATCAATAAATAAATGGTTGAGGGAGGTGAGGCCCTTTGGACCTACAACAAAGACTTGCTAGCCTATTGTCTTAGTATGACAAAAATATGGTGGTGTGTCGGAACTCAACTCCAGGTGTCCTAATCTATCCACTCTAGGTGGAAAATAAGATTATTCATCCATACTATGACTACTTGTCCGTCACAACGATTAACCATTTATTTTTTGTTATTTACTACAGTTGCTCATGTACTCAATAGAACGATAAACAAAAATGTTTTTTGATATGCAATATTAAGTAGTCATTCCTTAACAATGAAATAATTGTGAGCATCATAATTTAAAGTAATTGGCCAGTATAAAATGGACAATAATCAAGCCTTCTTGCATGACAACTTGTCATGAGAAGATACACTAATTCATACAAGTTTCCAATTCCATAACTAATATATTTACAACTATTTGTTGAGATTTAAAAATTTAAGATTGGGTTAAATACATGTGAATCGTGATTATTAGCAATTCAAAAAGTATACAACTTACATATTTAATGATTTAGAATTCTAGTTCATCTAGATTACTTATTCAACTTATTTTGATTCATAATGAATTCATTCTTAACAATTTGATGTGGCTTAATTCCTTGTGAATCTAAATTAATAGAACAGTTGGGTAATATTGACAAATGCTTATTCATGCATGCATATGCATATATGTTGTTTAACCTAAAATATACCATTCAAATAATAGAATTCATAAAATTCTAACAATAGGAATTTTTTTTATTCATATCAAAATTTTATTTTTTAGCAACATATTTTCCTATTTCAAATATTTGAAAATTGAATCAAGTTCTAAGGGAGCATTACCATAGTAATTCTTTTTATCATGTAATTCAATAGTGAAAGAAATCTACAAAAAATCCTCAATATAGTTATTAGCTTTGATCTTCTCATTTAAATCACGAAGATGCTCTTATGAAAGTATGATTTCTTATAGGTAAGATATTTTTAGTGATTTTCCCTTCCTTAGCAAAAGCAAATTGCTACGCTGAGATGATGGTCGGTAGGAAACTCTATAATTTAACTACTAACAAGTTAGTATATTTTTGAGAAACTATACATCCAAATTATCATAAAGTCTTCTAAGGATATATTGTAATTAGTCTTCAGAAGAAAAATTAAATTAGCACTGCTTCATTCTTTTGGTGATGGGCTACAAAAAATAAAATCATTGATAGCATCATAAAAGTCATCTTGAAACATGGACAAACAATGCTTGCAAAAAAAACATTAAACCTATACAATCTACAAATGCATAAAGGATCCATCAAAAACAATATTCTTTTGTATTTTCTCCTTATTAACTTCTTGAATTACCATCATATTTCTTTTTAGTGAGTCTAAGCATCATAAATCAAAGCACCTTTCATTTTTCTTTGTAGGTAATAGTAAGACGTCAAGCAATCCACAACTTATTTGGCTATTAAATCCTTCTCTAAGACCCAACTCCTACTTGGATCTTTAATTCCTTTAACTTTACCCTTCAGTCTCTTAATATTGATTGTTATGTGGATGAAATTTTGTGTTTTAATCACCATTCTTAAGCTACATAGTACGTTTCTTTTAACTCTTATATATTAGATGTAGTCACATCCAGTAAATCACCTTGTGGTTCAACTTAAAGATGTACTAGTTCTGTTCGGAGTTGGAGCCCTTTGAGGATTAGTTACTATACTTCTCATTAATCTTTGTTATTATTATCATTGTGCAGATGAATTATAGTAAACCCTTGTTTATTGTATATTTCTTTCGATTTTTATTGTTTCATCAATGTATCAACATTTATAATTTAGCTTAAGATGTTTAAAGAACAACTGCAAAAGTTTTTAAGATCTTCATCATATATTCAATATAGACCTTCCCTTTAACCATCTCACAAGTCCATCAGTAGCAAATTTTCATGCACATTGATTTAAAATGGGATTAAAATTCAGTTTTGGTCTATTTTTGTTGTCATCAACCTCTGTCAATCATCGTTACCATCACCGTTAGCGCTGACTCGTCAACTCGCGCTGACTGTCTTCGATCAACAAAAATCACAAAGAAAACCAGAAGTGTCAATGGCTTTTTACAGATGCTACTCACCAAAATTTTAATCCAAAGAGATGCACCTAACCACCCATGTCACACCATGTGTTGCCTATTACCTCACTTTTCTCCATTAATACTGCTCAAAATGCATGTGCCTTTTTAGAACCTAATTACAATAATAAATTCAGTATCCTTTCAAGTTTTTTAAATTTTTTTTGAAAAATTCTTGGTATTTATTTTGTAATTTTTTTGTCTTTTAGAATTCCAAAATGTCTTATGGAAATAAAAAAAAAGTATCTTATAGTATTCTTAAATGTCTTCTCCATGCATCTCTTCCATTTTCACAAAAATGGTTTGCTCATCATAAGCTTTGTTAGCTCTAATCATGATAAATCACATATAACTCATTAATGTTATTTGTCTTCCCTATAACATGGAATTCTTCTTCATCAATATTCAAAAATAAATTACAAAATTAAGTTTTACTCCATTCTTTACGGTGGGCTTTAGCTCTCTTGAGCTTATAAACTATGGGCTATATTCCTGACCTAGAATTTGGAAGACTCCAATTCTGAGCAATAACAACACAGAATTATATACTTTCAATGCCAGTGCTTGGGAATCTAAGTTGTCTAGGATTAGATTTAATTACTGATGGGGACATGATCTGTAGTAGAGATTGGTATAACAAGAACTTGTTCATATACTGAGTCACTATGTTAGCAAGGCATTGGCCAAATCATGATTCAATAGGGTTCTATCCACAATAGTAACCTTTATATTTTTGAACTAAGGAAAGACATTTTAGTGTTCCTTCGATTTAGGGAAGGCAATTAGCCTCCATTATCAATCTTAAATCTCCCCAAAGATCTCTTCTACTATTAAAAGAGTTGTTGTCATCGACAAAAAGGTAACACATCATCTACATATCACCATGTGAAGAAAATATTCTAAATTTTAAATTTTTAACATTATAAGTACTACAACTAATACACCTATACTTTGTTTAAATGTTGCTTCACAATAGTGAAAATTTAGTCACTTTCAATGGATGTTCATTTATCTATTGCTTGTAAAGCGTTCAATCATTTCAATTAACTTAATTTTGTGTAATCTAAGCATGTTATTAAGGCATCAACCTACTTTAGAACTAACAACATCTTTTATGTTGAAATGTAAGACATTGATAATTATTCTATAATTTCAACATTTTGAGATTCTTGAAAGCTTCTTAAGGCCTTTTTTAGGCAAATCAATTTTTATCATTCCATTTAGTGTATTTTCTTTCGACTTGTCACTATTAGCAACTGTGAAGCCATTCAAGTCTATCCTAGCATGCTTGGGACTCTTTGCTTTTTCCTAAAGATCTTTATTCGAGCTTTTGAGAGATGGAAGATCTACTTGTTCTTTAAGCTACAGTCCTTCCTAAGTTTCAAATTAGAATGATATTATTTGCTCTTACTTTACAACTGCTAATTGAAATTGATCATACTATCATTGAATAGATGACTAAAAGTACAATTAGGTTTTTTTATTATGTGTTGATGTTTTGTCAAGCAATAGGGAACTGATAATTTTTATATATTGATGGCTCCCAAAGTATGATGTTTCACATTACATATTACTTCACTAATTGGAAGTGTCTCATCTTCTCCATTTCTTACATAGAATGGTTTAGAACATTTTCCTTCTTACGTTGGACCATTGAGAATCCTTATCAATAGTTACTTCTAAAATATTTAGGAAAATTATCATTACTCAATTTTTTTTCAGTAAGCCCTTATTGAACCTAATCTTTCTAGATTCTGATATCTAAGGAGGATTTTTAATAACATTGACCAAAATAAATACTAAAAGCCCATGGATCCTTGCTAAGTTTATTGTCACAGATATACTTTTAATGTTGTGCTAACTATTAACATGATTGACAAAGGGTCCTTCTTATTGACTAAGTTGATTGGATGGTACTCTAATGAGATCCACACTAGAGCTTACAAAGGTTTAGTAATGAGGTAAAAGTTTGAAACATTTGAAGACCCTCATTTGAGAGACTAGAACTTCTTGAATTTTGTACATCCAACATCAAATGTTTCCCAAATCTATTGAAAATCTTAAGAGGACATTCTTACCTCTTCAAAATAGATTTGAAGAAGCCAATTATTTTATATTCGTACTCATTGATGTTCCATATTGGGTCCAACCTGAAGTGTTACCTATTAAAGTGAGTTTGAAGGGGGTAACCCATTTAGAGACGTCATCCGCATCAAATTTGACCTTTTCTCCACACTTTCAAACATACATTGCCATTATCATTATTGGTGAGCATCAAAAGCTTTCCCATACACACTATAAAAGAAGGAACATGAAGCTAATGTTAAGGAGATATACCCAAAAAAGGAGAGGAGCATACTTACAAGAGAATTTCCCAAAAATCATGTTTGAAGTGTCATCTTAGTCATAGGAAACATGAAAAATGTATCATCACACTGTCGCTTTGATGATTTTTGTGATGTTATTTTGAAACCTATGTCAAAAAAAACCTATTTATAATTAAATATCAATAATGCTTAAAATAATGAAATTAATTGATGTGGACATCAAAGCTTGGCGTTGCACGAACAACGGGGGATCAATTTTTATTTAAATTTTCAAAAAAAAATTTTAAATAGTATGAGGTAAAAAATGATGCAGTGACGTATGTGCCGAAACATGGATTCCGGAACATCTTTCGGAATCGAATTCGGAGTTCAAACGGACTCCCAGGAGCCAAAACAGCGCGAAAAACACTTTTCCTGCCGCCTGCTCCTTCCGCCGCCTACGGCTGCGGCCTGCAGCGCCGTCCGCCGCCGGAACTGCCGCCGAACCAGACCCGGGTTCGACCGATGAGCCAGACCTGTGCCTGAGTCGCGCCCGCGCCAACCCACGCCGACCCGCGCCGCCGCCGCAGCCGTCGTCGCGCTTCCAGCCGTTTGAAATTAGGAGTCTTTTTGTATTCCCATGAATGAACTTAATTTTCATTATTTTTAGGTGACTTTTGGTTTACCCATGTGTCCTTTAGTATTCCCATGTTATGAGTCAAATGTCTTTTGTACCCTTATGGATTCCTATATAAGGGGGAGTCCTCTTCTGTTGTAATAAATTGAATAGTTAATGCAAGCTTTTGAGTTTGTTTGCTTCCATTCTGAGCGTGAGTGCTCTGAGTGTCTTTGGTGTGCTGACTCGTCAAAGCTCTGATACTGGGAGGAGGGACGTGAGGTCCAAGTGGTGAGATGCCACTCCAGTTTTGGCGTGCTGATTCGCTAAAGCTCTGGTACTGGAAGGAGGGGTGCGAGGCCCAAGTGGTGAGATGCCACACCAGTAAGTTATCCCCGACACTGGTTCTACTATCCATCTTCCTACCCCTCCACCAAAAATCCCAAAATCTAAAGCTTTTACCATTTCCCTTTCCTTTTCTATCTACACACACAATCCCGTATCTTTTCGTGTCGCCATACCCCCCTTTTTGTCCTACATCATTAATCCTTATGAATTATTAATTTAAAATTTTATTAAATAGAAACTTTTACTCAAAATTATTCTTTTTCTTTGTTTATTATTTAAGATTGGTCAACTATCCCCTATGCTATTAACTCTTCATTTCAAATAACAACTTCTTAGCTTATGCTTCATTAATTTCCTTCCTTTTAATTTAGTCTTTGTAGTACATTCAAGTTTTCTATATTCATCTCAAGCAAATGAGCTCCTTGCATCTTGTTGTTTCAACAAGAGAATGAGTCAAGTATTGAGAAACAAGTTATTTGTTTCCTACAAACATATTTTTGAAAATATTTAAAAAAATCATAATAAGTTTAAACAAATATCTAAAATTAATTTTGTGAAAATCTTAATTTTTATTTACAATATGTTAATTTCGATATAATAATAAAATTTTAAGAAAATTATGAAATAGGAATAGCAACAAAAATTTTGGAGTTCGCTTAAACATTTTTTAGATTATTTAACCTAAAATTATTTCTATGTTCACTACTAAAAAAACAAGGTATAAAAGATAATGTATATAAGTCTTTCGCCAAAAAATGGGAATGCTAAACTATCAGAACAATGAAATAGGAAAAATAGGATAGAATGGCCTTATAATGAAGTAAGATTTGTAGAAAGTGGAAAGGAAAGTGGTGATTAAAATCTATACAAAGTAATTCATACACTTGAGGAATCCTCAACAAGGCATAAGTATTTTAATTTAATAAAATATAAAAAGATGAAATGAGAGCTTTGCTACTTTTTAAGAAAGAAAATCAAGTTGGAGAAGAAAGACACAATGTATAAAGGTGAAGATGAACATTATCTACTAATGGCTTCATTGTCATTACTTCAAATGTGTCTTTAGAATTTTTTAAAAGTTTCATCAATTTATTTTGACCAATAATTATCCAATTTATAAACATTTTCTAGTGGCTCAAGTTCTTACAAAACTAATCATTTGATGTTTCTAATTAACATATTATTTTCAATTAAAAACTTAATGTTATTTAAATAAAATTTATAACAATTAGTAAATATTTGTTAAAACAGTCATTACGTAGGAGCTACATGATTAAAAGAATCTTGGAATTCCTTATTGTGAAAATACACAAATGGTTAATAAGAAATAAACTAGAGAAGTTTAGATATTTGGATTTCGTATGAACTATGAAATCTAAGTTATGATCTAATGGCTATATTTAATTTTAAATATGGATTAAATGCAGACCATGTGATCATTTAATGGAGTGATCAAGCAGTTAGTAGAATTATTGCTTAAAAAAGGTGATTGTGGCAATGATCATTTTATTGTAAAATTGCATGATTAAACAATTCACATCACTTCAAAATTTAGAATTTAGTTGTGAGGAAAAAGCTTTAAATTTATTTCTTACAAGATGTATTTATTATTACTTTTTCTCCTTGTAAGACATTTTTTTTCTTTAAAAGTAGTTTGATTTAAGATTTAGCTCCACAAAGTTTATTTAAGGCATAGTCACAAAACTTTCAATATCATGATTTGACCTATGAATGGAACGAGTAATGCCTTCATTCAAGATAATTCTAATTATGATTAGGAGTGATGCCGCAATTCAAATGCAATTGTTAATAGGTTCGACATTAATTGTTTATGCCTAAAAATTATTACATAGGTTTAGGTTAGTTAATTTGAGTGAAATTGGTTTTTTGCATTCTTAAAATTTAATGAATTATTATGGAAAAAAACTTTAGAAAAATAATTCTTAAGATGATCATGGTGTGATTTCATAGATATTAAAAACTAAAATATTTATTTTTAAAGTTGATTAATTTAAATTTAAAGGTAATTTTTATAGCTTGTATTGATTATTTATATTAAACCTATAATCTTAAAAAATTGAAAATACTTAAAATTTAACAGAAACTATATCTCTTTGAGCCCTGCCACTCTAAGGGTTTGATATTTACTACTATTTTTCTTAAATGTCAACAACACAATATCATACTTTTAGAATTTCTTAACGTCTCTTTAAAGATCCTCTTCATCACTCATCAGGACAAAATAATCAAAGCTTTATGATTATGTTAAAATCTGACATATTTGTCTTATTATTAATAAAATTTTTTTATCCACCATCTGGTCATTGGGATAACAACATTAACCTATTTATAATATAGCAAAAAGAAACAATTAAAAGTAAAAAATAAACTTCCAATGTATATATTCAATAGATCATATAACTACTTTTTTTTTAAAAAAAAGATTCAATCATAGACATAATACAGACACACATAAATATCATTTTTTTCTTAGCCTAACTCTTAAATGATCTTATATTATCAAACTTAAGTTCTAGAAAAAACTAAGAATATAAAAATTCTAAAAAAGCACATTATCATTTGGTATTTACAAATTCCAAGAACTATATTATCATGTTAGTAATCAAATAAATTTTCTCTTTCACAAGACAAAAACATGAATGAAATATTTGCAAAATTAATGAAACCTCTCAAATCTAATCCAATCTAAGGAAATATCATGAATAACAACCAAAGTCGTATAGAAAAAACTAACTAATATGCACCAAGTGTAATAAGACAATCTATTAAAGTCTTATAAACCATAAAATATAATTGATGAGAAATAAAATTATCAAACCTTTTATTATTGATCATGAAATAAATAAAATCAATTATCCAACTAATTCACTAGCTTTAACAATCTCTAATTCAATTCCTACTAAAATTTTAACGACTTGATCTTGCTATAAAGGGAAGAGCAAGATGACTCAATATGAAATATTATGCACTAATATTAAATATGAACGTAACAATGGAATAAATCTTATGAATGAATGACATAAGTTTCTAACTAATAAAATGATATAATCAACTAAAAACTAATAGAATATATATTTCCTTACAATGTGACTAACTAGTACTTATCATCCACTTCATGAAATAATTTAATTTCTTATGCATAAGAATCACGACTACCCTACCACTTTTTCAAATAATATAATCTAGAATTAGATATGGTAATGACAATCACATGAGAATCCATTTAGGATTCTAGGAGTCTTTAAAAACCATATGTGCTCTCTAATGGAAGAAAGCTCACCATTAGATTTCTTATGGGATAAAATGTGTAATTGATTCCTTATGGATACAATGGCTTCCTACAAATTCTAGAGATTCTTATCATGAAATGTGATACTCCAAATATAGGCTTAATTATTCAAATTTAATTAACACAAAGCAAAGGGAGTGGGGAACCTAACATGTTTATATCTTAGTGAGTGTTGATAATTTAGAGTCCACTATTTCTAAATGCCTTAGAATTCCCACTAAATCCTAATTAAGTTACTTACAATTTCTTAGCCCATTTTTTTATATTTAATCTTGCCCACATTGTTTTTGAACCTTTCCTTTCTAAGAGAACCATAGAGTTCATAACAGCAAGGATTTTAACCTTAGATTGTATGTTTAACTTATTGGTAATGCACCTAAATCTCAATTCACACAAGTATCACTAGTGACCCATATAATCCCAATGCAATCCATTGCCATCATAATGATCAAAGGGCTTCTCCTATGCCTCCACACATTCCTCAGATCACCCTTGTCATCATGTGACCTAAGAGCTTAAATGTAATTTCTTGTGATCTTATCCAAATAGCTTATTCAATCCAAGGTCTAGCCGACATCTTTAGCATATTACTTACATGGCCAAACCTAACATAGCCTATGTCTTATTCGAAGCTCTTCAACCTTCTTGCAAGGTCTTGGCTAATAGCCTAGCTAACCAAAGCTTAATTTCATTATTCATAAAGGTTCACAAATGGTATTTCATGAGCCTATCATAAATATCTTTTATTATAGCTTCCTTTTCGATTAAGGTTTTTCTATGCCTTTAACCATAGTTCTAAACCTATGCTTACCTTACATATTCAAATCAACAACCTTAAAGTTATAATTTGACTATGCTAAGTTTTCTGAATTATCCATAAAATATTTACATAATTTCTAACCATAACCTTTATAGCTTTAGTCATAACAAAAGATTTTCGTTGTTAATCATACTTCTACTTAACTTAACCTTCTTCCACGACCTGAAACTGAGCCCTCCAAGACTTTCTATGTACTAACTAAGAACCACACATATCTTAAAATCCATTTAGGTCCTCTTGAGGGTTTAACCAATGCTTCTTATAACTTAGCCAAGCCAATGGTTCCATGCTTCACAAGCAGACCCCGCACAAAAGAATGGTTTGCTACAAATTGTCTAGAGTTTTTTATTTATTTTGAAATATCTTTAAATTGTTTATTTTTTAATCTATGGCATAACCTAGATGAAATTAAATTTCATTTGTTTTTAATCCATGATTTTAGTAATAATGTACCCACTTATAACATGTCAAGCTATCAACCAAACTTGTGAGTAACTTTAAACATAATCGTAGAGCCTCACATCGAAAATTCAATTCAAAGGATAAGTTTATGTGAAAGAATATTTAATAAAGTCTCAAATTTAACACTTCTTTATTCATCATGGCATAAAACTCTTTGTCCATTCATGCAATAGTCAAGAAGTAAATGTTACATTCAATCTATATAGCCAAAAATCAATTATACTTAGAAAGTAGAAGAATTACACTAAGGATCCTAACCTTTAAGAATATATAATAAGAAAAGATGGCTATTATATCAAGGCTATGAGGGTTATGCTCAAAACAATTTCTCCATGATTGGCTAATTTGTTTATAATTAGAATGATAATCTGTGCTTAATACTTGAATGCTTAAACAACAAGCATAAATATCCAAATAAGCATAAAATTTAGCATTCTTTTCATGTATTTTACCTGGTGATGTCTATGTTAAGAAATGTTATATCAAAAAAATTGCTATTCTAAAATTGCCATCCACATATACTTATAACCAAAGCAAAACATGCAATATATGATCATGTAATCTACTTTGCATTCACAGAAAAAAAATGTAATATAAATTTTTTATCACTCAACTAGAAACACTACATAAGAACTAATGAAAATTGAGCCATTTTTTTACTCAAATAAATCTCCTTTGTTCTTGGTTAGCAAGAATTTCCTCCTGCTTGAACAAGTTTCATGAAAAAAATGACCAATTATTGTCACAATCAATTTCAAGGTTTTGACCAACATTTTCACAAAGCTATTCCTTTTTATCTTGGCTTTCATCCTTGGTGAATTTATTATATGAATTGAAATATTATCCTATGGCAAAAAGTCATGTAGAGCACTTCTCATTTGCAAGCTCTTTCCATGCTTGAAAGATCTAATGCTCCTTCTTCTTCCTCATAGCTTACCTCACTTTTTTAGATAGTATCCACTTTGATGGCTCCTCCAAATTCCCCATTTATGGTTTAGTTTTTTTAAATTACAAGCATGTTTTAATAGCTTATATAGCCTTGGCCACACCATGTTAAACAAAGAATTTACTTTAAGATAAAGTAGTCTTAGGTTAGAGTAGCCACAATTCATTATTTTAAATTAATGCTCTTCTAATTACATCCCTTTTGGTCTTTTATATAATGATCATTAAATTTAAGGATCTATGTAAGAAATGGTAATAGATTTTTCTTTCTATTATATTCATCTTTTCTTATGATATTCTAAAATTTATCATATATAAAAGTTTTTCATTTAATCTTCTTATCTTCAACTATCAATAACTAATATTTGAGAATCCTATCCATATCTTACAAGCTCATTTTGATGTATTAAGCATAATCATGGTTCATGTGTTACAATTAAATCTTATAATTCCAAAATACATCCGATTTTAGAATTTAAAATTTCAAAATTAAACATTCAATTTATCTGTAATGAATGTTAAAATATATTTAAGTTTCAAATTTTAATTTAGAAGAAATCATATACCCTAATTAAATATGTAATAATTATATGGCTAAACATATTACGCATTAGACACACTTTATCACATAAAGTAATAAAGATATATAATTTCTATGGCTACATATAATACCCATTGTTTCCATAAAAATAAAGATAATAAATGCATGACCTCATTACCAAATAAGTCTAAGAATTATTGTTGGGAATCATGTTTATATTTATTACTGTTTTACTTATAATCGAGGTGTGAGAATCTTCATAATTATAAATATACTTGTAAATTATATTTGTAACCCAATTTTCTTACCACTTTGTTTATTCATGAATAAAGGTTTTTTCATGACATTAATCTTCACCAATATTTTGATAATATATTTCTACATTTGTGTTAAGAAAATATAATAAAAAACTTTTAGCTAAAAAATTTATAAATATATTGGTACAAATTGATAAAAAGAACAATAAGATATTTATTAATTCATAGGTAAGATAGAAAATCAAAGAAAATTTGTCTCATGGCATCTATTGTAGAGACTTATGTAATATTTAATTTAATATATATATACACATATATTTTGTTGACTAAGTTTTTAAAGGATCAAAGCATGGACTTGGAACTCTAAAAATGTTTAATAATCCATTAAATTCAACTTTAAAATATTGCTATACAATAATTTGAGAGTTACTAAAGGTTGTAAGACGTTATAGCACTTCTGATTCACATTTGCTAAAATAATACAAACAACAATTTAATGAAAACTACAAATTTAGTTACCAATTTTACAAAGATAGGTAAGATATAAAGTTAATTGATACAAAATATTGAAAAAGAAAAAATCATAGCTAATGAAATAAAAAATTATGATGTTATCCAAATTAACAATAATTATTAAGGTAACTACATAATTGATACAATTTGAGTTTAACATCAAGAATTGATTTAGATAGGATAAAAATAGATACGAACTAATAACATGATTATTTGCTAGACTTTTAAATTTTGAGTTTATAAAATGTGTCTTCTTTGTATTTCTTGCTCACCAAAACAAGGACATTTGACTCTTAATAATGGTCGTACTGAACATATCCCTAAACACAAAAATTAGTAAGCTTTCAAACCCTAATTTAAATTACAAAAATATTTTCATGAAAAATAAAATAAATTATAACTTTTATGTGCTTATGCTCTAGTTATTATTAGAACAACTTAATAAATCCTAATCATGTCGATTATAAGAACAAAATAAATTACACCTCATTTAATAATTTTAATTATACATAAAGCAACTAATGTCCCTAAGTTTAGTGATGGAAATTTTATGATAAAGATTTTTTATGTTATAATTTTCATTGCGTTGTATATTTTTTATGCTTAAATTGTGAAATATATTTTTTAAAAAAATATATAAACAGGAATAGGATTTTTGAAAATTATAAGTTTTAAAAAAAATCGAAATTTGTTTAGTTAAAATAGAACTGGACAGCTAAGAAAATCTTTGTCGCAAAACATTATTTAAAATTTTAAAATTTTAAGACTTTGTCGTACAATGTATGAAATGGTCCTCTTGATGGTGTGGTGATTGTAGAGATATTAATAACAAAAAAATTATCATAAATTGAAATGTTAAGTAGAAGATTGTTTCAAATATTCAATACATATACAATATGAATTTAAAGTTTTTTAATACCATAGTCACAACAAATTTGTTAGTTTATAAAACACTCAAATAATTAGAACAAATAACTATTATGGAAACTAAATATTGAAGATCTTATTTAATATGTTGGTATTTCTAATAAAAGATATAATAATAATTTAAAAACCATAAACATGGTAACAAAGTTAAAATAATATATAAATATAAAATTCTCAAGAAATAGAATGTTAATAAAAAATGATAGTATCACTAATAGCTTCCAAATGATAACAAAATTATAAATTTTTTAAAATGCTCAAATTTTTTAGAGACCTAAAAAATTACTAAGAAAATTTATTATTATAATAAAATATTAAAAAATAATTAAAACTCTGTGTAGATAATGCTAATAGGGAAATATCAAAATATTTTAAATAAATTATCTTTCACATTAAATAAAAATATAAATACAAAAAAAATTAATTTTTTAAATTCTTTGAACATTATATACATCAGACATTATAATTAATTCAAACTATGACAATGCTATAGTAAAATATTTGAAACTAATACCTCAAATAAAAATAGAATAAATAAGAATGGCATAAAAGTTAGAAAATATAAACCATAAATAAAAAATGTGCTAAACATAAAATAAAACATTTCACATGTCAATTTTTACATTTCATTATGAAAAAGGCGTCCTCAAAAATTATACAAAGAAATGTTGATGTCACAAGTAAAATCTTATTAAACTTTAATGCATAGAAAAGACAAATTTAAGATATGGATATTCATCATGATGACATAATTTTTTTAAATGTTAAAAACTGACACAACTACAAAATATTTTAATCATGACAAGCATGGTAAATTTACCAAAACATAAAGTTTATAACTAATTTATATAAAATCTAAAAGGTAAAACTTTTTGGGAAGAACATGTAATTAGGTAAAAAATCAAGCATTGGGATGTTTACCTCATCTTCAATAAATTTTGTACTAAATTTGAAGAATTGTTTTGACCATCCCTATTACATCATTGGTTAGTGAGCTAAGTTACATTACTAAAATTGTCAACTATAATTTGGATTTATAGTAATTACAAAGAACTAATGGTAACAAAATATATTTGGCCTTTGATTTGCATGATAAGGTTAAGGAACCACCTTTGCATACTATTTGATACACAAATTTTCTTTTTCTTGTTTTATTTGTAATGATATATATTAATTATGATGAGAGTTTAATTAGCATAAAATAAAAGTTATTTCAATCTTCAAATAATTAATATAACTAATTATTTCTTATATTACTAAGGTTTTATTTTTAAATATTATTTATTTATTTTTATTTTTTAACATTAATATTTTCTTTTTATCTATCTTTTGATCACTTTTAGTTTAATTATATTGTAAAATACTCTTTTGGGTAAAATACAATATTATCATGTTTTGAATATTTTTTTATATATTTATTTTTCCATATTATTTAGTTTTCTTAATTTCTATATTATTTAACTTAATCACATATTTATATTCTAGTAGTTTTTAAGATTATGTAAAATTAGTTTTGATATATGATTTGTAGATTTTTAAAACTTTTTATTATTTATTTTTAGGTGATATTTTTGTTTACAATAAAAATTAATTATTATTGAAATATTAAAATAATTATTTTTTACAAACTATTGATAAATTTTAAAATATTTAAATATTTTCTTAACTTTTTGTATCCATATAGTTGTTAACACATGTGAAGATAAATGACATCTATATAACATACATGGCAAGATGTGAAAAGTTATGAATTATAAGAAATGAAGAACATTATTTTTTATTTGAAATATTTAACTCTATATCTATATTATGTCATTGAAAGTTTTTCTTTGGCAAAATGAGCTTGAAAACAATGTTGAAGTAAAACATTTGATTACAACGAATGCAAAGTGGTCTAACTCAATGAATTATATTATTCTTCTTCTTCTTCTTCTTCTTCCTGATCTTCTTTAACTTCTTTTCTATTTTCTTCTTCTTCGTCTACTTCTTCTTCTTCTTCCTCTTCAACTTCATATTCTACTTCTTGTTACTTTCTCTTCTTCTTCTTATTCTTCTACTATTTTTTTCCACTTCTTCTTGTACTTCTTCTTATTCTTCTTTTTCTTTTAGTACTTCTACATTTTTTTCTTCCTTCTTCTTCTTCTTCTTTATCCTTTGTTCTTGTTTTTCTTCTCCTTTTTCTTTTTCTTCTCCTTGTTCTTCTTCACCATCTTCCTCTTCTCTTACTACTTCTTGTTCTTCGTCTTCTTCTTTCTCTTCCTCTTACTTCTTCTTCATCTTCTTCTTCTTGTTCTTCTTCTTCTTCATCTTCTTCTTTAGCTTCTTCTTCATCTTCTTCATCTTCCTCTTCTTCTTCTTCTTCTTCTTCTTCCTCTTCTTCTTCTTCTACCTCTTCCTCTTCTTCTTCTTCTTTTTCATCCTCTTCTTCATCTTCTTCTTCTTCTTCTTCTTCTTCTTCCTCTTCATCTTCTTTTTCCATCTTCTTCAAGTTCATCTTCTTCTTCTTCTTCTTCTTCCTTTTCCTTTTCATCTTCGTGTTCAACTTCTTCCTCATATTCACCTTCATCTTTCTTTCTCCTACTCCTTATTCATCTTGTTCTTCTTCTTCTTTTTTCTTCTTCTTCTTCATCATCTACGTCTTTTTCTTCTTCTTCATCTTCATCTCCTACTACTACAACTACTACAGCAACTACAACTTCTTCTCCTTCTTCTTCACCTTGTTTTTCTTCTCCGACTTGTTCTTCTCCTTCTTCTTCTTCATCTTCTTCTTCTCCTTCTTGTTGTTGTTCTTCTTCTTCTCCTTTTTCTTCTTCTCCACCTTCTCGTTCTTCTTCTCATGTTTCTTCTCCTTCTTCTTCTTCTTCAGCTTCTCTTCTTTTACTTCTTCTTCTCCTTCTTCTCCTTCTTCTTCTTCATCTTCTACTTCTTCTACTTCTACTACTACTACTTCTACCACTTCTTCTCCTTTATCTTCTTCACGTTCTTCATCTCTTACTTCTTCTTCTTCTTTTTCTTCTTCGTCTTATCTTCTTCTTCATCCTCTTCTTCTTCTTCTCCTTCCTCTTCTTCAGTACAATCTTCTCTTTCTTCCCCTTCTTCTTCTTCTACTTCATGTTCTTATTATTGTTCTTCTTCTTCTTCCTCTTCTTCTTTTTCTTCTTCCTGATGTTCTTTAACTTCACCTTTTCTCTTTTATTCTACTTCTTCTTCTTCTTCTCTTCTCTCTTCCTCTCCTACTTCTACTTCTTATTAATTGTTCTTTTTCTTCTTATTCTTCAACTTTTTCTACTTTCTACTCTTTTTTTCTTCCAGTTCTTCTTGTTCTTCTTCTATTTTTTCTTCTTTTTCTTATTCTTTTTCTTTTAGTACTACTTGAACATTTTTTCCTCCTTTTCCTCTTCTTCTTCTTCTTCTTCTTCTCCTTCTTCTTCAACATCTTCTTCTTCTCCTACTTCTTCTTCTTCGTCTTCTTCTTCCTCTTCCTTTTATTTCTTCTTCATCAGCTTCTTCTTCTTCTTCCAGTTCTTCTTCAGCTTCTTCTTCATCATCATCTTCTTCTTCTTCTTCATTTTCTTCTTCTTCTTCTACTTCTTCTTCTTCCTCTTCTACTTCTTCTGCCACTTCCTCTTCTTCTTCTTCTCCTCCTTCTTTTTCAAGTTCATCTTCTTCTTCTTCTTCTTCTTGTTCCCATTCTTCTTCTTGTTCAACTACTTCTTCATCTTCTCCATCTTCTTCTCTTTCTCCTAGTCCTTACTCATCCTCTTCTTCTTCTTCTTTCGTCTAAATCTTCTTCCTCTTATTCTTCTTCTTCTTCTTCTTCTTCTTCTTCTTCTTCTTCTACTATTACTACTACTACAATGACTACTTCTCCTTCTTCTTCACCTTTTTTCTTCTCCAACTTCTTCTCCTTCTCTTCTCTTTCTTGTTGTTTTTGTTGTTGTTGTTCTTCTTCTTCTTCGACCTCTTCGTTTTCTTTCTCTTCTTCACCTTCTTCTACTACTACTGGTTCTACTACTTCTTCTCCTTCTTCTTCACCTTGTTTTTCCTCTCCTTCTTCTTCTCCTCCTCCTTCTTGTTCTTCTTGTTATTCTTCTTCTTCAACTTCTTCTTTGGCTTCTTTTTATTTTTCTTCTTCTTCGTCTACAACTACAACTACTGATACTTCTCCTTCTTCTTCACCATCCTTTTCTTCTTTTTCTTCTTCTTCTTCTTCTTCTCCTTCTTCTTCACCTTCTCCTTCTTTTTCTTCTTCGTCTACCTCTTCTTTTTCTTTCTCTTCTTACCTCTTCCTCCTCTTTTTTTCATCTTCTTCTACTTCTTCTTCTAGTACTTTTTATTTTTCTTCTTCTTCTTCTTCTTGCACTTCTTCTTCTTCCTTTTCTTCTCTTCTCCTTCCACTTCACTTCTTCAACTTCTTCCTCCCCTTCTTCTCCTTCTCCTTCTTCTTCTTCTTCTACTACTACTTCTTTTCCTTCATCTTCTTCGCGTTCTTCTTCTCTTACTTCTTCTTCTTCCTCCTCTTCTCCTTTGTCTTCTTCTTATTCTTCTTCTTTTTCTTCTTCTTCATCTTCTTCTTCTTGTTCATGTTCTTATTATTATTATTCTTCTTCTTCTTCCTATTCTTCTTCTTCTTCTTCTTCTTCTTCCTGATGTTCTTTAACAACTTCTCTCTTTTCTTTTTCTTATTCTTCTACTTCTTCTTCTTCTTCCTCTCTTCTTCTACTTCTTATTACTTGTTTCTCTTCTTTCTTATTGTTTAACTTTTTTCTACTTCTACTATTTTTTCTTCCAGTTCTTCTTATTCTTCTTCTATTTATTCTCTTCTTTTTTGTTTTTCTTTTAGCACTACTTCTATATTTTTTTCTTCCTTTCCTCTTCTTCTTCTTTTTCTTCTTCTTTTTCTCTTCTTTTTCTTCCAATTCTTCTTCTGCATCTTCTTCTTCTCCTACTTCTTCTTCTTCATCTTCTTCTTCCTCTTCCTCTTATTTCTTCTTCATCTTCTATTTCTTCTTCTTCTTCTTCTTCTTCCACTTCTTCTTCTTCTTCTTTTTCGTTTTCTTCATCAAACTCTTTTTCTTCTTTTTCTTTTCCTTCTTCTTCCTCTTCTTCTTCTTCTTCTTCTTCGTCCTCTTCCTCTTCCTCTTCTTCTCCTTCCCTACTTCTTCTACTTTTTCTTCTTCGTATACTTTTTCTTCTTCTTATTCTTACTCTTCTTCTTCATGATCAGCATCTTTCTTCTTCTTCTTCTTTTTATTCTTCTACTTCAAATTCTTCTTGTTCTCTTTTCACCATCCTCCTCTCCTCCTTCTTCTTCTTCTTTTTATTCTTCTACTTCAAATTCTTCTTGTTCTCTTTCACCATCCTCGTCTCCTCCTTCTTCTTCTTCTTTTTCTTCTTCTATCACTTCTTCTTCGTCTTCTTCTTCTTGAAGTACTACAGCTACTTCTTCTATTCTGACATTTGCTTCACTTTCTTCTTCTCCCTCCTTCTTTTTCTTCTTCTTCTTCTTTCTTCTTACTTCTTCTTCTCTTTTTTCCATCATTTACTTCTTCTTCTTCTTTGTCTTCTACTTCTTCCTCTTTTTCTTATTCCTTCTTCTTCTTCTTCCTCCTCTTCTTCCTCTTGTTGTTATGTTTCTTTTTCAACTTCTTGTTCTTCTTCTCCTTCTTCTTCTTCCTCTTCTTCTTCTTCACCATGTTCTTCATGTTCATCTTCTTCTTCTTCATCATCTTGTTTCTGTTCTTCTTCATGTTCTACTTCTTCTTCTCCTTCTTCATCTCTTTCTCCAACTCCTTATTTTTCTTCTTCTTTGTTTTCTTCTTCTCTTCCTCTTCTTCTTCCTCTTCTTCTTCTTCTTCTACTACTACTACTACTGCTACTACTATTGCTAAATTACTTTTTCATCTCCATCTTCTACACCTTCTTTCTCTTCTTCTAATTCTTCTTCTTCTTCTTCTTCTCCTTCTTCTTCTTCTTCATCATCATCTTCTTCTTCTTCTTCTTCTTTTACTTCTTCTTCTTCCTCTTTTCCTTTTTCTTCTTCTTCTTCTTCATCATCATTATCTTCTTCTTCTTCTTCTTCTTCTTCTTCTTCTTCTTCTTCCTCTTTTTCTTCTCCTTCTTCTTCTCTTTCCTGTTCTTCCCCTTACTTAATCTTTTTCTTCTTCTACTTCTTTTACTTCATTTTCTTCCTTTACTTCTTGCTTCCCCTCTTCTTCTTTTTCTTCTTCATCATTTTCTTCTCTTTTTTTACACCTTTTTATTCTTCTAATACTTCTTCTTCTTCTTATTCTTCTTCTTCTTCTTCTTCTTCTTCTTCATCTTCCTCCTCCTCTTCTTCTTTTCTTCTTCCTCTTTCTACTTCTTCATTGTTGTTTTCTTCTTCTTTTTCTTCTTCTTCTTCTTCTTCTTCTTTCCCTACTTCTTCAGCCTCTTTTTCTTCTACTTCATCTACTTCTTCTTTTTCTTCTTCTTTTGTTTCATTTTCTCCTTCGCATTCTTCTTCTTCTTCTTCACTTTTAGCTCCTTCTTCCTCTTACTCTTCTTCTTCTTCAACTTCTTGCACTTCTTCTTCTTCTTCTTCTTCTTCTTCCTCATCTTATTCTACATCTTCTTCTTCAAGTTCTACTTCTTCTTCTTCTTCTTCTTCTACCTCCACCTCTTCCTTTTCTTCTTCTACTCTTCCTCTTCTTCTTCTACTTACTCTTCTTCTTTTTCTTCTTCTTCTTCTTCATCATCTTTTTGTTCCTCTTCTTCTTCTTATTCTTCTTCTTATTCTTCTTCTTCTCCTTCTTCTTCTCCTTCTTCTTCTTCTTCCACTTCTCCTTCTTCTGCTCCTTTTTCTTCTTCTTCTTTACTTCATCTTCTTCTTCCTCTACTACTAGTACTACTACTACTTGTCCTTCTTCTTCTTCACCTTCATTTTTTTATCCTACTTCTTCTTCTTCTTCTTCTTCTTCCTCTTACTTCTTCTCTTTCTTGACCATTTACTTCTTTTTCTTCTTCTACTTCTTCTACTTCTTCGTTTTTCTCTTCTTATTTTTCTTCTTCTTCTTCTGCTACTTCTTCTTCTTCTTCTTTTTCTTCTTCTTCTTCTTCTTCTTCTTCTTCTTCTTCTTCTTCTTCTTCTTCTTTTCTTTTCCTTGCTCTTCTTCCTCTTCTTCTTCTTCTTCTTCTTCTTCTTCTTCCACTTTTTCTTTTTCTTTTGCTTCTTCTTCTTCTTCTTGCTCTTCTTCTTCTAATTCTTCTTCCCCTTCTCTTATTCTTCTCCTTTGTCTTCCTCTTCATCTTCTTCCTTTTCTTCCTCTTCCAATTCTTCTTCATCTTCTTCTTCTTCTTCTTCTTCTTCTTCTTCCTCTTCCTCTTCATCTTGTTCTTCTGATCTTCTTCTCCTTCTTTTTCATCTTCTTCTTCTTGTTTTTCTTTTTCTTCTTCTTTTCCTTCTTCTTCTACTTCTTTTTCTTCCTCTTCTTCTTCTTCTTCCTCCTCTTCTTCTTCTTTTCATCTTCTTTTGCTTCCACTTCTTCTCTTTCTTTTCCTTTTTCTTCCTCTTCCTCTTCTTCATTTTCTTCCGCTTCTTATTCTTCCTTTACTTCTTCTTCTTCTTTTTCTTCTTCTTCTTCTTCTACTACTACTACTACTTCTTCTTCTTTCTCTTCTTCTTTTCTATCTTCTTCTTCTTCTTCTTTTTGTACTTAATCTTTTTCTTCTTCGTCTAACCCTAATTTTTCTTCTTCTTCTTCCTCTTCTTCTCATTATTATTATTCTCATTCTCCTCCTCCTCCTCCTCTTACTTCTTCTTCTTCCTCTTATTCTTCTTCTTATTCTTCTTCTTCTACTTCAACTTCTTCTTCTGCTTCTTCTTCTTCTTATTCTTCTACACTTTCTTCTTCTTCTCGTACATCTTCTTCTTCCCCTTCTTCATTTTTTTCTTCTTTTTCTACTGCTTCTACTTCTTCTTCTTCCTCTTACTTCTTTCTCTTCTTCTTTTTCTTCTACTTCCTCTTACTTCTTATTCACCTTCTTCAACATCTTCTTCTTCTTCCTCTACCTCTTCTTGTTCTTCTTCCTCGTACTTCTTCTTCTTCTTCTCCTTCTTCTTCTTCTTCTTCTTCTTGCTCTTCTTATTGTTCTTCTTTTCCTTCTTCTTTTTTTTCTTTTTCTTCTTCTTCTTCTTCTTCTTCTTCTTCCTCTTCTTCTTCCTCTTCTTCTTCTTCTTCTCCTTCTTCTACTTCCTCTTCTTCTTCCTCCTCCTTTTCTTCTTCTTCTTCCCTTTCTTCTTCTACCTCTTCTTCTCCTTCTTCTTTTTCTTTTTCTTCTCCTCTTCCTTTCTCTTCTTCTTCCCATTCTTCTTCTTCATCTTCTTCTTTTTCTTCTCCTCCCCCTAATCCTTCTTCGTTGTCCTCCTCTTCTTCTTCCTACCCTTCTTCTTCTTCTTATCCTTCATCTTCTTTATCTTCATCTTCCTCCTTTTCTTCATTTCTTCATCTTCTCTTCTTCTTCTTATTCTTCTTCTTCTACTTCCTCTTTTACTACTTCTTCTTCTTCTTATACTTCAACTTCTTCTTCTTCTTCTTCTTCTTCTTCTTCTTCTTCTTCTACTTTTTCTTCTTCCTCTTACTTCTTCTCCTTCTTCTTACCCTTCATCTTCTTCTTCTTCTTTTCCTTCATCTTGTTCTTCCACTTCTTCATCTTCTTCTACTTTTACTTCTCCATCTTTTTCCTCTTCTTCCATTTCTTCTTCTACTAATTCTTTTTCTTCTTCTTATTCTTCTTCTTCTTCTTTTATTCTTCTTCGACTTCTATGACATCTTCTTCTTCCACCACTTCCTTTTCTTCCTCTTCTTCTTCCACATTTTCTTCTTCTTCTTCTTGCTATACTTCTTCTTCTTCTCCTACCACTTCCTTTTAATCTTCTTCTTCTTACATGTTCTTCATCTTCTTGTTCTTCCTCATCTTTTTCTACTTCTTCAACTTCTTTTTTTTCCTCTTCTTCTCGTTCTTCATCTTCTTCTTCTTCCTGCTCTTTTTCTTTTTCTTCTTCTTCTTCTTCTTCTTCCACTTCCTCTTCTTCTTCTTCTTCTTCCTCATCTCCCCCTTCATCTTTTTTTCTTATTCTTCTTCTTCTTCTTCTTCAGCATCATATTCTTGTTCTTGATTTTCTTCTTCTTCTTCTTTTTCTTCTTCTCCTACTTCATTTTCTTCTTTTTCTTCTTCTTCATCATCTTCTTCTTCATCATCATCTTTTTCTTCTTCTTGTTCTTTTCCTCTACTTCTTTTTCTTCTTCTCCTTCTTCTTCTTCCTCTTCTTCTTCATCCTCTTCCTCTTCTCCTTGTCTTCCTCTTCTTCTACTACCATTACTTTTTCTATTTCTTCTTCCTCTTCGTCTTCTTCTCCTTCTTCTCATTCTTACTCTTCGTCCTCCTCTTCTTCTTTTCCTTCTTCTTCTCCTTCTCCATCCTCCTCCTCCTATTCTTCCTTTTTTTCTTCTTCTTCTTCTTCTTCTTCTAGTACTACTACTACTTTTTCGTCTTTTTCTTCACCTTCTTCTTCTTATCCTACATTTTCTTAATCTTCTTTTTCTTCTTCTTCTTCTTCTTCTTCTTCTTCCTCTTCTTCTTCTTCTTCTTCTTCCTCTTACTTTGCATTCTTCAACATTTTCTTCTTCTTCTTCTTCTTCTTTTTCTTCTTCTTCTTTTTGTTCTTCTTCTTCCTCTACCTCTTCAGTTTCTTCCTCTTCTTCTTCTTCTTATTCTTCTTCTACTTCTTCTTCTTCATCTTCATCTTTTTCTTGTTTTTCTTCTTCTTCTACTTATTCTTCTTCTTATTCTTCTTCTTCTTCTTCTTCCTCTTCTTCTTCTTCTTCTTTGTCTTCTTCTTCGTCTCCTTCTTCTTCTTCTTCTTCTCGTGCTACAACCTATCCTTTTGCTCCTCATATTCCTCTTGATTCCTCTTCTTCTTCGTCTTATTTTCCTTCTTTTTTTACATGTTTTCTTCTTGTTCTTCTTCTAAAACTTCTTTTTCTTCTACGACTACTTTTTTTTCTTCCTCTTCTTCCTCTTTTTCATCTTCTTCTTATACTTCTTCTAATTCTTCTTGCTCTTCTTCTTCTTAATCTTCACCTTCTTTTTCATCTTCTACTTCTTCTTTTGCTTCTTCTCCTTCTTATTCTTCTTGTTCTTCTTGTTCTTGTTCTTGTTCTTCTTCTTCTTCCTTTTCTTCTTCTTCCTTTTCTTCTTCTTCTTCTTCTACTGCTTCTTATTCCTACTTTTCTTCTTCTTCTTCCTATTTGTTTATTGTTTGTTGTTGTTGTTGTGTTCTTCTTCTTCTTCTTCTTCTCCTTCTTCCCCTTTCTCTACTTCTTACACTTTTTCTTCTTATTTTTCTTCTTTTTCTTGTCCTCCTCCTCCTCCTACTTCTTTTACCATTTCTTTTTCCTCTGCTTCTTCTTCTTTCACTTCCTCTTTTTCTCCTCTTCTTCTTCTTATTTTTCTTCTTCTACTTCCTCTTCTTGTTGTTCTTCTTCTTCTAATTCATCTTCTTCTTCTTCAACTTTTTCTTCTTCCTTTTAGTTCTTCGTCTTTTTCTTCTTCTTATTTTTCTTCTTCTCCTTCATCTCCTTCTGCTACTCCTTGTTCTTCATCATCTTCTTCTTCTTTTTCCTCTTACTTCTTCTACATCATCATCATCATCTTCTTCTTCTTCTTCTCCTCCTCCTCATCCTCCTCTTTTTCTTTTTCTTCTTTCATTTCCTCTCCTTCATCTTCTTGTTCTTGCTATTCTTCTTTTTCTACTTCTTGTTCTTCTTCCTTATCTTCTTCTCCTTCTTTTTCATCACCTTCTTTTTCTTCACCTTCTTCTTTCATTTCTATTCCTAACTCTTCTTCCTCTTCTTCTCCTTCTTGTTGTTCTTCTTCTTCTTCTTCTCCTCCTCCTCCTCCTTCTCCTTCTTCTCCTCCTTCTACTACTTCTTCTTCTTCATCATCTTCTTCTTCGTCTTCTTCTTCTTCTTTTTCTTCTTCTTCTTCTTCTTCTTCTTCTTTTCTTCTTCTTCTTCTTCTTCTTCCTCTTCTTCTTCTTCATCTTCTTCTTTTTCTTCCTCTTCTTCTTCTTCTTCTTCATCTTTGTCTTTCTCTTCCTCTTCTTCTTATTCTTGTACTACTACTTCTACTTCATCTTCTCATTTTTTCACCTTCTTCTACTTTTGCTATTTCTTCTTCTTCTTCTTCTTCTTCTTCTTCTCTAGCTGCTTCTTCTTTTTCGTCTCCTTCTTCATCTTTTTCGATTTCTTCTTCATTTTCTTCTTCTTCATCTTCTTTTTCCTCTTCTTCTTCACCTTCTTCTTCTTCTTCTTCTTCTTCTTCCACTTTTTCTTCTTCCTCACGTTCTTTTTCTTCTTCTTCTTCTTCATCTTCTTCTTTTACTTCTTCTTCTTCTTCTACCTCTTCCTCCTCTTCTTCTCTTCTTTTTGATCTTCTACTTCTTCTTCTTCTTCTTCCTCTTCTTCTTCTTCTTCTTCTTCTTCCTCTTCTTCCCTTTATTTTTGTTCATACTCTTCTTCTTCCTCTTCTGCTTCTTCTTCTTCTTCTTCTTCTTCTTCCTCCACTTCTTCTTCTTCTTCTTCTTCTTCTTCTTCTTCTTCTTCTTCTATTTCTTCTTCTTCTACTTCTCCTTTTTCTTCTTGCTCTTCTTCATCTTCTTCTTCTTATTATTTTTCTTCTTCGTCTACTACTACTACTATTACTACTTCTACTACTTCTCCTTTTTTCACCTTCTTCTTCCTCTCCTACTTCTTCATCTTCTTCGTCTTCTTCTTCTTCTTCTTCCTCTTCTTCTTCTTCTTCTTTTCTTCTTTTTCTTCTTCTACTTCTACTTCTTCTTCTTCTTCTTCTTCTCCTTCAACTTTTTCTTCTTCTTCTTCCTCTTCTTCCTCTTCTTCTTTTTCTTCTTTTACTTCTACTTCTTCTTCTTCTTCATCTTGTTCTTCTTCTCCTTCTTCTTTTTTTTGTTCTTCTTCTTATTCACCTTCCTATCCTCTTCTATTTCTTCTTCTTCATTGTGTACTTCATCACCTACTTCTTCTTTATCTTCTTCTTCTTCTTCTTCCCCTTGCTCTTCTTCTTCTTCCTCCTCTTACTTCTTCTTCTTCCTTTATTGAAGTATTAATACTGCCACTCAATTGATGTTAGTTAGTAAGGAAATGCACACTTAAAAAAATTGATAAGGTGTTTTAGAAAAAAAAAATTAATAACATTGATACAAATAATAAACATAAGAATTTAACTAAACAAAAAATGTTATAATGTTTTACTTTACTTTTTGAATGTTGTTATATTTATTAGAATGATGGATTTGGAAATTAACTTTAAAATTTTTCACAATTTAGTGGTAACATAAAAAAGTTACATCTTTTTTTTAAGAAATTAAAATAAATATGATGACATATGATTAAGAGTTGTTCGAAATGCTTTCTAATGAATCTATTGAAAGAATGTTTTTTTTATTTATTAACTTTATTAATGGACTTGGTACTTTGGAAAAGACTACGTCTAATACTAAACATGTAAAAAAGATCCTTTGAATTTTGCCAAAAGGGTATGAACCTTCATTATTGCTGCTAACATTTCAACTCTAACATTGGATGACTTTATTGAACTAGAGCTAGAGAGGAGGAAAGAAGAAAAAGTCTTCATTTTAAAAAACAATTATGGAATTAAAGTAAACAATAGCACTAACGGGAGTGGATGATACATTAGAAGAGAAGACTATCGATGAAGATAGCATAGCTTTAATTTGGAATGTTTATTTAAAAGTTTTTGTGTTACAAGAAGATATACAAAACAAAGGTCCAAAAAATAGCGAGAAGAAAAGAGGAGATCCTTCACCATAAGTGTGACAAACAAGGACAAACCAAACCAGCACGTCTTATGGTGTGAGATAAAATAAAAAAAGTGAAGAATGATATGACCAAGAGCAAGAAGTAGAAGAAGAAGGCCTTTAATAAAGCCTAAATTGACTTAGAAGAGACTAACACAAGAAAGAGAATAATAAAAGGCTATTTTGGTTGATGGCTCAAGAGGATGAAGAAGAATGGGGAACATTATTAAGTGAAGTAAAGGTAAGTTATCATAATGAAGGATTACTTTAACAATTAATTTATGTGTGTAATAGTATGAAGCTTTATATAACAAAAATAAGAAACTAAAAGAAAAAGATAGTGGATATTTAAGACTTTGTGACCATATTAGATATTCGGCTAACAAATATTTAATGAACGTGTAAAAGGCCAATTATGGATTAGCATAAAAATTAAGGGCATGCATCTTTAGTTATAGGATTAACGATCTTAAATCCTTGTAATATTCTTGATCATTATTAAAAAGAAAACTTATTAGTAGAAAATATTTTGATTTTAATGGGAGAATATTTCATGTTCATTGGCATAATGGAAAGGTCAATTTTTATTGGGTTAAAATAACAATTTTACGTGTCATTATAGCATGCAAACTGACTATATAGCACATGTTGGTATTATTAAAGCTCATATTTAATCTAAATTTCTAAACTTTTCTTGGTAGTTAGGGGAAATGATAATTCATCCACTCAAAAATATGCTTGACCTAAAATGGTTTGGATTCATAAGCCTAGTAATTAATTTATGTTATAGGAAGGTTTTCTTTTGAAGGACAAGTAAGACGTGATTCTTGGATAGCTGTTGTTTGAGTCACATGACTAGAAATATCAATTTATTCACCAAACTAGAAGCCTACGTTAAAGGAAAAGTATTATTTAGTGACAACTCAAACAAATACAACAAATGACTAAATACTATTAGAAATTCTGCATTGTTTATTGCTAAAGTTTATTAGTTTAAGGTGGAAAGTATAATTTGTCTAATATAACTCAACTATGTGATAGCAATTTTAGTATTTTATTTTATTTGGTTAGAAGTAAAATTAGTAAATATGGAAATGTAGTAGTTATTATAGCTAAAAGAAATAACAATTATTTACTTGATTTTAATAAAGAAAATAGTTCCCAAATAAAATGTTTCTATCATATGTTAGTGACTTTAATTTATGATATAGAATACTTTGCCATACTAGCAAACATGCCATTAGAAAAATGATTAAATATAACTTAGTAAGAGGTTTAACTAAATTGTCTTTTGTAGATGATTATGTATGGGCTTTGAACTTTTTAAAATAATTATCTGTACCTACACACTACATGACATAAGAAATATGTATTAGTTATATTAGATGAGTCTTCTAAACATGCTTATATAATTTTCTTACAAAAAAGGAGTAAATCTTGTGAAAATTTTCATATCTTGATGAGTAAAATGAAAATGATGTCTCTTACAATTAAGTTGCCATTAGAAGAGATAATAAAGGAGAATTTAGAAGTGAGAAATTTATTGAATATTTAAACAATAATCAAATTACACAAGCATTTTCTAAAAACTTTGGTAGAGGAGTGGAATCCTTTCTAGCATGAAGTAAATAAGAAACATTTGATTGTATTCTACATAAATGTTGCATTATTGTTGTTAAGAATTGATGAATCTATGCATGATGGTCTAGAAATCCATGTAGCCTTTTCTAGAACCATTTTCCCCTTCTTTTCTTTATCCATGTAAATAAAAGCCTAATGAATAAGAGTTATTTTATGCACCATTGATTAATGTAATAAATGACTTCATTCATCACTTCCCACCTAAGATTTGAGGGACTATTGTATCCATCTTATGTAGCAATTGCGTTAAAGAATACAATTTCTATCCATGAAGATATCATTTTATGTACAATTTGAGTCATCTTATACCAAAGTGTTTTAATTTACCACTAGAGTTTAGCATACACATAGCTATAATAGGGCCCATCTTGTTTCCATGGATGATCAATGAGTAAGTGAACTAAATGCTCATCCTTATTAGCTATAATCTAATCATCCTTATTTGGAACTATGTGTGAAACATTTCTCAATAATGCAAGCCTAAATAGTGTGTCAATTTTTTAAATTTCTTCTTGTTCGGAAATTATTTTTGGTTGACCAGTAAAGGTTCCCTTTGGTTGGTTCGAACTAGTGAAAGCTCAGCTACCTAACAAACAACCTCAACAAATGAATGGTTGAAGGAGGTGAAGCCCTCTAAACCTATCACAAAGACTTTCTTGTCTATTGGCATACTATAGCTAAAATATGGTTGTATAGGTACTCACCTCCAAGTGTCACAATGATTCAATTTAGTTGCAATTAAGATTTTTTATGGATATTATCACTGCCTGTACATCATAACCATTGACCACTAAATTTTTGGTTATTTACTATTATTGCTCATGTATTCAATAGAATCATAAAGAAAAATTATTTGGGATGTGTAATATTAAGCAGTCATTCCTTAATAATGAAATAATTTTGTGTATAATAATTAAACATTTTTTGCCACTATAAAATAGGCAATAATCAAGCCTTCTTAAATGAAACTTCTTATGAGAAGATACACTAATTCTTACATGTTTTGAAAAACACAACTAATCTGTGTACAACAATTGGTTGAGATTTAAAAATTTAATATTTGGTTAAATAGATGTGAATCAAAATTATTTAAAATTAAAAAATAATACTCAATATACATATATATTTAAGGATTTAGAATTCTTGTTCATCTACATTCCTTATTCAACTTATTTTGATTCACATAAGATTCATCCTTAACAATTTGGAGAAGCCTAATTCCTTGGGAATCAAAATTAATTGAATAAATACATTATATTTAGAAATAATTGTCCTTATTGATCTTAAAATCTTATAGCATTATGCTAAGTTTAAATGTTTTTTACTTGGTGGTAGAAGTTGGGTACATAATGAATTCTTGAAGCTAATCATTACAGCAATAGTTTTACTAAATTTTATAACATCTAACTCATAATGGTGAATAAACATTCAAGTAGTACTTAAATGTATAAAAGATTTTACCATTAATGTCAAGGACCATGTTGAGATAATATTATCTACTTACATAGAATATATGGTAATCTTTATGAGAAATAGGGTATGTCATTTTGAAGCAAAAAAATATAATTTTAATCTCTATAGGAGCTTATAATGTATGGTGACCCACGTGATTTCCTAAGCTTTGTACTTAGGAATCCAAAAAAGGTGTGTATGCATTAGACATAGTAATGAGTTGTGAGTGTGAAGTATTTTAAGTTCACATCCAAAAAATGTCACCTATGAATTTGAGCATATTTACATGGAATTGAACAAATGGTTTTTCTCAAACACTAGTGTAATAAAATTTGAGATAGTATATAGAAATAATTTGATATCACCTTTGATGATACGTATGTAAAGCATACTAATTGGTCCTTGATGATAAGGCATTTTCATGCATAAATTTTCTTAGTTTCAATGTTAACAATAGTTTGTGAAAATGCATGCATATGCATATACGATGTATTAACCAAAATATTTTGGGTTAAATAATTTATTTAATAAGAATCAAACAATAGAAAATTTTTTTATTCTTGAAATCAAAATTTTTATTTTTGAGTAACCAATTTTATAATGTCAAATAATTGAAAATTGAATCAAGTTCTAATGGAACATTGTCATAGAAATTCTTTTTTGCATGTAATTCACAATAGAAAGGAATCTTCAAAAAATTATAAAGTGTTAATGATTCATGTTATCTTAAGTTAATCATATATCACTTCAAGATCATTAATGTTTTTCTCATGCAATTTATAATATTTCTTCACAAAAAAAGGATATTTCTTCTTTTTTTCAAATTTGTCATGTAATTCATGAATGGAGGAATATGATTCATCATAAAATAAAATATTGAAATTAACTTTGTCACATGAAGTACATTTAGCTTGATAATGAGCTATTATGCAAGTAAGCTCCATATTATTTTTGATGCTCCTCCTTCACTTCCTTTTCTTCTTTTTCTTCTTCTTCCTTTTCTTTTTATTACCTCTTCCTTTTTTTTCATATTACCCTTCCAACACACACATAACCTAAAAGAAAGTGTTATGCATTAACGTTTTTCATAAGAAATATTAATAAAAATGTTATGATTTTTTCAAATAATTTCGTCGACTTTAATCAACTTTATGGAGAAAATGGTTGGAAAGGATTTTGTGCAAATGAAAATTGTCAACCCATAAACATTGGTGGGAACATGAGCATGCTCCCAAATGGGATTTCGCAAATTTAAAAAAAATAATGTAATTTTCCTACAAAGGTGCTGCTTTATGATGCTAAGCCTATGGAATAGAGAACTTCTCTAATCAATGCAACAATCTACTTTGATACAACTTGTTCACTATTTTTTGTAACCAGTGATGGAGAATTGAAATTAATCAATTTTTTTTATAATCTATTATCTTGATTGATCTCTATTTTTAGCATTTTGGTTCATAAAAAGAAAATATGAAGAAAAGTGTAATAAAGTAAAGCACTAAAAAGTTTTTGGATATTAAACCATTAGGCCATATTGAATATCTGCCTCATAAACTCTAAAAACAAGACTATATAATCACTCCATCACTTAACATGAGTGCTGCAAGAAGGCATTAGATTGACATTATTTTATCAAAAAAAATGTGTTCCCAATCCTCAAACAAAAAGAATACCTGCAGTATTTACCATAATAACACACTTCCCTCCAAGCCTTAGAGTAAATCTTTCCAATTTCTACTAACAAAAGGCTTTACTTTTGAGCTAAACATTATGGCACCATAATGCCTCAATGTAAGGTTGCTAGTAATATGCTCATTAGAAATAGTTAAGATCATTCCTTGCTCAGAAATAGAGCCAAGGGGTTTTTTAAGAATGTACTCATAATGAAATTAAGAAAATATTAACCCTAATTTAATTGCACATATATGCAATAAATATCACTAATAAACTGAGCTTAGAAGTTAGAAAAGAAAATCATGAGATTTTTATGATTTTGAAGGTATGAAAGTGCTATATTACAATAATGGAGGAATGTACTTCAACATAATCCAAACATTATATTTCATTTAATGTCCCATTGAATACGACCCATTAAAAGAAATGATCCTAGATGATTGAATACTATTGAAATCATCATACTTTTCTTAATTTTAGTACTCATAATTGCATCCAAATGGTTGTATGACAATTAATCAAGACTTCAGTTTCCATCATAATACATAAAAATCTTCATAGATTTCCTATTCTAAACATATTGTTTACGCAACATATGCATACCTCCCATCACTATGACTTAGTCCACATGAATTACCCTATAGAAGCTACATATAGAAGAATATTTAACACTCTAATTCAACTCATCGATGAGAAAACACATCACACATCTTCTATGCATGTTTGCATTGTGCATTATGCATTGTGCCCGTACGTCTACTCACTAGCACAATCCTTTCCTTCATGAATGACTCTACCTACATATTATATGCAACTATCCAGGGCCATGAAATTTTATGTTTGATACTAAGTATTATGTATCTTACAAGTCATGTACACTTCATGACCTTATCACAACAAATGTTTGCATTAAACTTTATCTTTTCTATAAATGTAAATTATCATTTTACCTTAATGTTAGTTGATTCAAACAACTGTCAAAATCAACCAAATGATGCTTAACGTGTGATACATTTGTACTATAACCTATTAATGTTTTTTGAAGTTTACTACACAAGTGATGCATAAGTCAAGTCAAGTGAAGCTATGATAATTATGGCATGATCTTAACGTGAATCATTTAAATAGAAAAATTACCTTAATTGTTCAAGTGGATTAAATAATTTCTAAAGAACTTCACAACTAATATGTTGGATAATAATCATACAATTAATAAGTCCTTATGCAATCCATGAATAATGATAGTTAACAATATAATTTACCAATTTAGGGTTATCTTATACAAATTTAACTAGTCTTGATACATAGATTTAACTATAATTTTCATCTCATTTGATGCACAAAAGATTTTTATAAATTATATACATGTGTATTTGTAGATCTTAGTTTTTATAGGATAAGCATTAATACAATCTATACTTTTGATCCATAGTTAGCCCTAATGGGATTCTTTTATACCATCTTTTAGTTTAAGACCATTATGACACTTTTTGTATGGTTTGAAATTCAACTCACTAGATGTCATATAACGAAACTCAAGATGGGGGTGGATTTTGAATTATTAAATTTTTGAAATACTTTGGTAGCGTGCTATAATGGATCTCCAAGCATTGCATGGAATGATTAAAATAATTGAAGAATCAAAAAATAAGAAAGATAAATATGCACTAAGGAGAAGCACTGGCAAAATATGACATGGTTTGCCCAATCGTTGGATGGACTTTATCAACCCTTAAGTTACCAAGCTCAAGCCTATTAGTACTTATCTAATCCTTCATAAGTGGATAATGTTTTGCAATTTCTATTTACACAAGTTAAAGCATAAACCCCTGTTTACTTTTTAATGAACTATGATATTACCTTCGTGTCCCTTTTTTTACAAGAACTCAACCTTAATTTCTTTTTAATGGTATCAAACAAAAAAAATCTTCACACTAAGCCCTAAAAGTGTTCTTCCTTTCCTAAAATAGAGCAATAGAGTGGGACCTCCTTTCTCCTAATCCATGTTCGAAGGAAATAAAGAGCACAAGAATTATAATTCTAAAAAAATGGAAAAATAATAAAATTCAATGTACCCTTTTTGAGATATAAAATAATGAGTCATAACATAATTGTTGAATCACTATTACCAAAGAATATTTTAAAATTATCATATGAAGAATGTTGTGTTATAGCTCTTCTAAGATCTTCCAAAATACACATCTAAGCTTTTGCAAGAAAAAAAAATAAAAAAGTGAAGTATTACTAAAGTTTAGAAAAAGAACATAGTAGGCCACAAAAAGCACTTTATAATTTTTCAAACTTAACAATTGAAATAAAAATTCCATGCTGAGCATTAAAATATATATTTTTTCTTTTACACATAAATAATATTTATTATTGTAGTAAGTATATTAGTTTAGCCTTAGATTAAAATTCTTATCCTTATGTTTCCTTAATGTTTACTTCAATTCTTTAACACAATATGATAATTTCTAAACTAATTGCTAAGTTAAACATTATAGCTCTTTGTAAGTTCATTAACCTTATCAAATAATTCACTCCAACTTTTATTTTCTATGTTCAGCAAACTATACATTTAAATTTCCAATTAGCTTTTGATAGAAACCAAGTTTTGGCTGAAGTTTCATTCTTATTCAATAAATTATTTGACCCACATTAAAAATGCCATCATATTGAACATGAAATTCCTATGAAATTGTTTGATGGACATCATATAAAAAGTCAAGTTCATGATAAAATTTTTTCTTTCTATTGGATATAAACCATGAATCATCTATAATGCATTAAACTGAACATCACATGATTAATCAAGTAGTTTGATGGACCTTGAACAAATCCACATCTTACAATTTGACTATTGTTATTTATCCAATCTAACTAGGTGGTTCATTGCCCATAAAACACTAGTTTAGGCAGCTAATTAGATTATCAAATGGACAATCCAATTAAGATTCCTTTAGTCAATTTTATTTACAAAAATTTAGTTTGTACTAATTCCATTTTGTAGATATTTTGTTAACAAAATCTTGAATTGTTGAAGATGAAATCTATTTGCAAGTATGAATATATTTTTTTCGTTTTAAAATTAATATTTTTATATACAAAAGTTCAAGTTTTTCATAAGAATTTCAGCTTAAGGCTTTTGATTATTCCTAGAATTAAAAGCTTTAACATCAAGAAAGGTAATAGGTTTATATTCAATTATATTAATGCTTAAAGTGAATTGTAAGTGCACGCTTGAAATAAGGTGCAAATGTAGTTCATGGCAAATCTCTAATAAAAAATAATTTGTCCATTACATAAGTACTCACTAGCACAAATAATTCCCTAAAGAAAAACTCTTGTTATGTTTTGGGTGCTTAAAAACATCTACATCCTCAAACTTATTTTATAACATTCATATCACTTCTGTAAGTTTTACTTTGGCATCAATTCACACCATAGCATAAGAATCATCACTTATAACATTCTAGTTTGCTTAAAAATATCATGCACTAGGTATACTATAAAATAAAAAAATAAGCTACTTAAATAGTTTGGTATAGACAAAATCATATTTAGCCTTTAGAGCACAACATGGAAAGGATACTAAAATTTTGATGATGTTATACCTAAATGTGAGAAAATACTACAAAATAGAATTGTCTATAATAGCATAAGGCTCTCTTAATTATGCATGTAATACTTATTGGCACATATAACACTTAATAGGGGGCGAGTGAAAGCAGTTCGTGGTGATTTTTCAAAATTCACACAATAAAATCGAAATTGTTTTTGAATTGTAGTGAATAATATCACACAAACTATATTAATAAATATTAATAAATAACATGTAAAATGAAAAGAGCTAAAAAATTATTTTTTTTGGTTTTAGCACTTACCAAATGAGTGAACATCTACAACCAATTCAATTGGGATTAGCTTACCAAAACCTTTCACTCCTTTGTCATAATTAGTAAAGAAGCCATTGCATCATCTACCATATCTTTGGAATTTGGGCACAACCCCCTCCCTTGAGATATGTTTGGGCTTGAACACTATTATTCCTATGAGATATTTGTATGGCTCGAACTAAAACCGCATGTAGGATGATATGCTGAACTTATTTTTAGCTCATAAACAATTGCGAAATGCTAAAGGTCAAGTAATATATTTAAACAAAGGCTTACACATGGATGTTATAGGTTTAAAATTTTAAATCTTAAGAAATTTGAGCAATTAAAACCTTTTGTAAATGCTAAAGACTTGCACTGATCTTTAACATTAAAGATCACAACCTAATGAAAAAATGGTTCTAAGAATCCACACCATGAGTACTCACATTGGTGGTTACATGGCAAAGTAAACACATAAGTAAAGTTCTTAGAAAGCCAAAAAAAATCAATCATTCACTTGGATAAACTAGAAAGTTGGAGTAAGTTTTTACGTTTCCTAAAATTTGAGATAAAGTAATTAAAAACCTTCTCAGTGATTTGATACTTTTGTTAATGCTAGATAAAGAGTTAGGATCTTTTTTGAGCCACTTCTTATGAATCCAAGGCACATCTAAAAATACACTATTTGATTGATTATACATGGCACGGTGTTATTAATCAAGATTAAAGACTACACTTTATTACTTCATTCAAATTGTAATACTTAAAACATAGTTGAGATGACCAAGTTGGTTGTCATGGATAGGGGAAATGGCTACAAATGTTGATGATAACAATGATCGATTATGATGGATAGTAATGAAAAATAATCCAAAAATTAATTTTAAGGCCTTTTAAGGACATTTTCAAAAAGAATTTCATTGATAAAATTATAGGACATCTACAAGGATGTCTTATGCTAAATTTAAAACTATAAATATATAAAAATTATAAATTGATATTCAAATAACTTAAACTAAAGTGTAGATATAAATCACTATACAAACAAAGGAAAAGAAAACTAAAATGTGGTAGTGAATTGTCATAAACTAGATCAATAGTATGCTATATATCTCTTAATAATTGGTGTGATTAGCAAGTCACCAAGAAACCCTTTACAAAATCTTTTAATTAGGATTGCAGTATGGGTGGTGAGGTTATTATGCTAACAAGGATTTCACTAATTGTCATAAACTGAACAAATTTGCAATTGGTTATATTCCTCACAATCCTAACTAGTGAAATGACAAATTAGTTTTTCTTTTCTTTTATCATTTTCTTTTGGAGTATTTAGGCTAGAAATTCTATTTGAGGGAAGTCAAGGATATAACATGATCTTTGCTCCTTATCCAAAATTATAGTATTGGCTCTTCCATATAATGTAGCATCTAAATCGATAACCAAGGTCTTTCTAAAATAAGGCGACCTATATACATTGGGATAACATTGCACCATAAGTTTTCAAAATATTGACCAAGAATACAACACCTTTGTGTTTGTGAAACTTGATTTTTGACCATCCAAGACATTGTGTATGGGTGCAGATGGGTTGCGTATCTTAAGCCTATCTTTTTGGGAGTATTCCATGATATGACAATGATACAACTATCACTATCTAACACATTTGCAACTTTATTGTCCACTTGTGTCTCATGTTTAAAAAGAAAAGTAAATTCTTGTAAATTTACAAAGCTAATGAATTAAATTCATATACCAAAATAAAGAATATAATAAATTGAATATTCTTGAGTTGAAGTGCTTCATGGCTAAAATAAAGAACAAATTTTTGGGATAATATATAGTATCTCCAATATCTTACTGATTGAAGTATCACATAATGCTATTTTTCATAAGAGTATTTCTTCATTTTTCATTTAAAATTCCTCCAATGAATGTAATAGGAGGACCACTTTTATGTAAGACTCTACCAATGCTTACTCCTCAAGCATAAGTGACTTTAAAAGAGGTTGAAAAATCTAGTAATCTAAGGACAGGTGCTTGAGTCATGGATTCTTTTAATTTAGTAAGGCTACTTCTACTACTTTTCATAAGCTAAACTAAACCTTTTCAATATAATCTAAAATTAAGGCTATAATCACGTTATGTCCTTGAATGTACCAGAGATAAAAAGCAGGCAGGCAATGAAAACTATGAATTTAATATACATTAGTTTTAGTTGGCCTTTCAAAAATAGATTTTATATTTTTAGGATTAAAAACTAATCATTATTTTTGAATTGTAAAAGCTTTGATTGACATTCTTTGATTAAACATTAACACTAATAGATAAAAAATTAATATTGTTCATGTAAAGTAGTGAATACTTGTTTAAGATGTTCTAATAATTCAAATATGCTATGGCTATGCACTAATATATAATCAAAGTAGACAACTACAAAAAGACCTAGATAAGGACACAAACTTGACTCATAAGTCTCATAAACGTACTTGGTGCATTTGATAATGTTGATGGCTCATAACCATTCATATAGTCCATCTTTTTTTAAAAGTAGTCCTATGTTCATCACCAGGTAGATTTTGTCAAAATAGTTTCCACTTTCAATATTTATTTTAGAAAATATGGTGGCTCCAACTATTTTAAGTAACAAGTCATCGTGCATAGGAATTGAAAACCTATACATAATCATTATTTTGTTAATGACATAACTACCTATGCACATGCATTAAGTTTCATCATTTTATGTAACAAACAAAGTGGGGACAACACATGCTCTACTACTTTTCTTTATAAATCCCTTTTGCATGAGCTCTTCTACATATCAAATTCTACAAGAGCCAATAGATTTAATCGTTAATTTAGCAAAGGAATGCAGCACCTTTGTGTTTATGAAAATTGATATTTTGTCGATCAAAGATACTATATGTGGATGGAGATGGTCTGTGAATGTTAAAACTATTTTTTTTGGTAGCATTCTTTGATATGATAATGATATAACTATTGGTATCTATAACAATCTTACTATACTGGTCTTTAACTCTAATGAAGGTGCAAAAGATTTCAATTCATCACCAATCTTCAGCTATTCTTAGTGCAATCAAAATGCAACTCATAATGGTTATGGTGGTACAATATATTAAAATTTTTCATCTGTTGCATATAATTCTACTTCAACAACCTCATCTAGTTATATAACCTCCTCTTTCTTAAGTTTATTACTTTCTTTTTGCTCTTTTTTTATATGTATGTGTAAGACTCTTTTAAGACATTAGGTTATGACATGCCCTTTTTTGTGACAATGATAACATTGTACTCCAAAAGTAGTAGATGGTTTGTCCAAGGCTTGGATTCAATGAGCTGGTAGTATTGATGATGGAACATAGTTTGTTTATAGAGTAGAAGTAATGGAATTAGTAGAAGTAGTGGCATTCATTTTAGGGTAGGAAGTGGTCAAAGGATTCTAACTCTTACAAGTAATTGATATTCTAAACCATGAGACACTGTATATGCCTTTTATAAACTAATAATATTTCTCAATTATAAGTCAATTCAATAGTTTTTCTGAGCCTAACTCAAAATTAAAAAATTCTGCTTGATCTAGCTCCTAAAAACAACATCACAGCATTTAATCCTAAAGTTTAGTAATGTATTTGTTAGAAGTCTTTAAATCTTGGGATAAAGGATACCATTTATCGAAAAGTTGACCTAAATAAGAACATATTTATCTTGTAGGAAAACCTTGAGTTCTTCTCATGATCAGGTGATTTCTTGCTTCTCATCAAAAAATTACCTTTTTAGCATGCAAACAAATAAGCTAGCATGTGATAAGAGCCTACATTTTTACAAATAAGTATTTTTGATGCCTACTAAGATCATAACATTCGAAAAATGCTTCATTCCCATTTCCAAAATTTGATATACTATACAGTCTAAAATATCATAAAAAGTTGCAACTCTTATTTTAATCATGTTAGCTTGGCGATCATTATCCCTACAATTTCTACTATCATGGTTATGTGGGGTAGCTTGTCTTCTAGGTCAACATTCAATTAGGTTATGTTCATTTTTTTAAGACATTTTCTCACTATAGAGTCACTTGTCATAGACCAACTTAATCTATGGGTTGGGTTTCACCACATCTATTTTCATTACATTGTTCCAATCAATCTATGGATGTCACTATGGTTGCTTTTAGCTCTTGCATTGAATGAATAAGTTCTATAACTACATGTTATGTTATTATATCCTTAGATGACTATAATTGTAGAGAATCAGCATTCTATATTATTTTATAGACCTTGTAGTCATAAAAAATTGGGATTGAAAAAAGTTTCTAATTAAGGATTATAAAGATAAAGAGACAAACAAGTCATGAAATGTAAAAGTAGAAGAACATATAAATAAATAAATGTTGTAGAATTAGACGTAAAAATAAGAGTTTTTCTTATTTATTTTTAATTATTTTTTATATAATTTTTAATACTTTCTAGCTACTAAAAAATGCATAAAATAGAAAGATGTTGGTTTAATGACAAATTAAAAATTATGCAAAGTTCCTATAGCAAATCATTTTTTGATACCAAGTTGACATAGGTTGATATACTAAAACTATTTTTTTGGTCAATGATAATTGAAAAGTTCTCAGATTCATGCAATATATCCATATAAAGGCTTACCCAAAGGTGATATAAGTTTATCACAAAAAATATTAGAATCAATGGACAAGTAAAACCTTTTTTAGAATCTTAGGACTTACATTTATCATTTACATTAGGAATTTTAACTTAATGGGAAAGTGATTTTAATAACTAACATCTAGAATACTCAAGTTAGTGGTGAATTATCAAGGTGAAAAAGTGGAGTTTTTTAATACTAAATAAGAAAATCATATGTTCATTAATACAAACTCAAAATTTGGCTGAGGTGATTAATTTTCCAAAAGTTGAAATTAAGTGATTAAGTGCTTTCTTAGTGATTTGATACTCTTATAAATACTAGATAATATGTTAAGATCTCTCTTTTTTGGGCCTTTAACTCTACTTCCTAGGTTATCTCTAGAATCACACCATTATTTTGAATATACACAACATGCCTCTATTAAACTAGCTTAATGGAAGTACTTTGTTATTTTATTCAAATTATATTACTTATAATGTTGGTAGCATTACTATTTATGGAGATTTAAAGGCTATAGTGATAATTTGTTAGCCTAGGATATGAAGAGATATTTTTGAAATATTGTGGAACATATTTTAGAATACCAAAA